>JAHHFK020001475.1:0-171881 GCA_024533555.2 Aedes koreicus
AAACCCAAATTCACTTCAGCGGCCCAGCAAACGTACATAAGTATGGCTATGAAGCACGACGCCAGCCAAAGCGTCGTTGAAATGAATTATTACATCAAAAGTGGGGAGCTCCATCCTCGTCCACCGGAGGACAATCGAATAGGAAAAAGTAGCGCACTAAAGGTACCGGTAACGTTTATGCTTTTCAATGCTGTATCTCTGCGGAGCCATTTTCTCTTGCAGCACAGTCAGTGCTCAAATTTAATTACGTACATTTCCATTGCTGACGGGGTGATTATTTTCCTTCATTTCGAGAAGATGAAAAGTGGAAAATCATAACAATGCGGATAATATTTGGGTGAAGGTGTGAAGATGGTAATACAACTTGTCGCTAAGAGGTTCACTACACAGCTTGATGGGCACGTCCACAGAATGGATTATAATTACTACAATAGCACCCTAATCTAATTTCGCACATCAAGCTCAGAGGTCGTTGTCCGACATACTGGCGTCAATTTTCAGTTCTTGATTATGAGCTTTATTGATATTTCATCAAATTTTGAGCAAATAACACTAGGCATTCCGAGGAAGACTTGCTCATGATTGTTCATATTCAATACAGACAATGAAATCCTTCTTTCATTTAAATTATACCGCTTTTGTTCCACCAAAGCGGATGGGCACCGTCCGACCTGGTTTTCCTGGTCTTCGTCATCATTGTTCTGGTATATCATCCTTTTTCCTAGCGCAGAACGACAATAACACAGCCGTGTTGACTCACAAAAACAGAAAGCAATCCCATCAGCCTTAAAACCACGAAATGGTGCCTCGCAATAAAAAAAAAAGGTGCCACGAAATCAATAAACACCTACCATGCTCAGTGGACTAAAACTGTCACCATCGTCCTAGTCGACGATGAAACAGCCCCAGGTACGAATGCCTTATTCCCATTTTAGTCAGTCTTGTTCTTCAGCATTCCCATTCCAGTGCTGCTGAATGGTGCCAACATGTGAAGAGCGAACCAAGAAGTTTTCCACGAGGTACAACGAAATGAAATTTTCAAATAGCTTCCAGCAACTGAAATATACATAAACATAGGTAGGTGTACATGTGCGAATTCAAACTCGGAATGTATTCTTTGAAAAGTTACTTGAGGCTTTGCCGCAAAAAGTTTGTGCTTGGAAAAATCAATTGGTCGACGGCAGATTTAATTTTCACCGCACTTGTGGAGAAACGTATGAATTTCGTAAATTTGCAACACTTGAATGTGGCTTGGAGTTTTTTGGAGCTACTTTTTGGAAACAACTTTAATTTGTTAACCTGTTCATTATAAACCATGGTTGTGATGAAAAGTTTTCTAGGCAGTCCAAAGTTTCTGGGAACTAAAGGGTGTATTCGCGGAAACTGGCACACCCAAAAGTTTTCATCAAAATTCGTCCCATTGTCGGATTGTTTTGAAACTTGTGGAAAATCAAAACCAATTAATAAGCCATGATTTGAATTATTTATCTCACTAAACTCCTTATTCCATTCCAAATGCTCATACCTTTCATTTTGACTCCTTCCATTCTATACTACAGATTTTTTCCCATCTATTTGGTCCCTTGATGGTCACCATTTTGGCCAGTGTCATTTACCATCACTGTATTTTGATATTGTTTCCATAATAATTGCCATTTTTCATAACGACCGAATTCAGCACATGTAAAAGTGAACCGAAGTAAAATGGGAGAAAATGTCATGACAGTTTTGCTCTCTTTACTAGGCAACGAAACATTTCTTCTGCCATCAGCCGATGGTTTAAACAACGTTGTGACATAGATTGATGCCACCGCTCAGAATTTCGTTGACTGCTGGCAAATTACTGCATACAGATGATGTTTGATATATGGAATCAAATCAAGTAGAATGAATACTAACAACTTATAACAATAACCAAATATGAGTGCGTTTTAAGCCAAGCTATCAAATACAGTCACACACTATTGTATGCAAGTGTTGGCAAAAATAGGACGACATTTTTCTCATTCTTTATTGTATCTTTAGTGTTCGTTCAAACTGTACATTAGGGTGCCAATACAATGTATGGGAAAAATTTGGCCTGCGAATTTAAAAAAAACAGTTGTGCTCAAAAGTTGTGTCTCCTCAAAAAAGTCTCCATGCAAAATTTGAGCTCAATCAGTTTCCGTTTAGTGGACCCCCAAAGCGGTCAAAGTTTGACTTTTTTGACCCACCAAAAAAATTCCCAATGGGTGTACATGCAATTTCCAAAATCGATTTTTTTTATGCCAAAGGTCTTAGAAATGCACATTGAGAACTAGTGTTGGCTCAAAAACATTTTTTTTTTAAAAACATCGGCTTTTGATTTTTGAGTTGGGGGTGTAGGACCGATAACTCTGATTTTTTTTAATCTGAGCACAGATGGTGCAAACCAGAAATGGGAAGCTCACTGATGCGAATAAGCGGATTTTGTAATACGAGGGTACCGAACTGTTTCACTTTAGTGAAGTGTTGAATTCCGGATGTAGATCACGCAAAACATTTTCAAAAGGAGCTATCTAACAATCTAAACCTTGGGATATTTTTCATTGCTCAAAAAAGTCAAACTTTGACCGCTTTTGGGCTCCACTTAACGAAGTCCGATTGAGCTCAAATTTTGCATGGGGACTTCTTTTGAAGAGACAAAACTTTTTGAGCACTACTGTTTTTTGAAATTCGAAAAGTCGGTTTTGACTGACACCCTACTGTTGGTGGTGTACGGGAATTAATGTCTCGCAGTAGGCGACTGTTCTGCGAAAAATGAATATTTACCACCATTGATTCTAGCGCATTTTTTTTATTATTTTGGGATTATTACAATAGCCCACACATGAATTTGTAGGTTTAATATCTGTTGGCACTAAGATCACTCTATAGGCTTTGTACTACTTGAATCCTTGTGATTCTTCAAATTGTAAATTTCAACATTGATGGTGCCTGTTGTGACGAAAATTTCACTCTGCTTTCCCCAGGTGCAGATATGTATCCGCAATAATCCGGACACCTCAAAACATGAATAAAACATAAATTTCGCATTATATTTCCGTCGTAGTTGTTTATTTCAGATTCATGGGATGTGTTTTAACAATTCATGAAGACAAAACATAGTTATTCGATATTTGCATAAAATGTTCGAACTTTGCGCTTAACTCCGTCCATTAGGGTTTGTACAGACTCTTCAGAAATCGTAGAAGCCGTCTTTGTCCAAATTTGCTGGAAGTGTTTGATGTCTTTGATTCCTTGCTTCTTTTCAGAAAGCTTCCGCTTCATCAGAGCCCAATATCTCTCGATTGGTCGGAGCTCTGGGCAATTTGGCAGATTTGAGGTTTTTGGTACAATGTTCACTTGATTTGCTTGGTACCACTCCATCACAGTTTTAGCATAGTGGCATGTTGCTAAATCGGGCCAGAACAAAAGTTTTTTGCTTTGTGACTTTTGATGAAGGGTAGCAATCGCTTCTGCAGACACTCTTTCTGATAGATCTCCTTGTTGATTGTGCCTGTAGTGACGAAAGATTTACTTTTTTTGCCACACGTGCAAATTGCTTGCCACACAAGGTATTTTTTGGGAAATTTCGATGCATTCTTCGTTCTGAAATGCTCAGCTGTAGCATTTCAGGCCATAGCAGAATAAAAAGCCTGCCCTGGAAGCTGCTTGAAATCCTCCAGGACATAAGTTTCATCGTCCATAACAACGCATGAAAACTTCGTCAAATATTCGCAGTGCAAACGTCGAGCCCGTGATTTTGCTGCCATGTTCTGTTTGTCGTTGCGATTTGGAACTGTTTTTACTTAAGTCCCAAACGTTGTTTTGATTTTTGGACAAAACCAGGCGACATCCCTATTTTACGAGTCACCGTTCGAAAAGAGAGATTTGGGGTTTTCTCTGGGGTTAATATCGTTTTCACCTTTCGGTCCATGACAGAATCAGCGCGTCCAATGTTTTTGTCACTTCTCGGTTTCCTCTCCACCGTCAAACGTTCCGAAAATGATTCGAGCACATCGTGAAAGTGGATTTAGGGAAATACAATGTTTTTGGGAGGGGTGTAGGAGTGGGGTTTGCGGGAGCAAAAAAATTGGGTTGGGGTTTTTTTTTTTTTTGGTAATAAAAAAAAAGAAAAAAAAAAAATTATTATTTTTTTTAAGAAAAGTTGATTTTTTTGGGGAAATAAAAATTATTGTTGGGGGGGGGGGGGTTGTGGGAGGGGGGGAAGGAGGGAGGGGGGGGGGGGGGTGGGGGGAAGCCTGTCCACGTTAAATTTCGGACACCAAAATAATAGCAGCAAAAAAAATTTACACATAATTCAACAAAACCGATTGTTTATTTCACAATAATAGAGTTATATCTACATTAGAAACAGTTGATTAAGATGTTAATCCTTCTTTCTGTAAAATTTTCGAACTTTCTGTGGTACACCCGCCATCAGGTTCCGTACGGTATCCTCAGATACGCCCGCCGTGACGATTCTCCATCTTCTCTTGAAATCATCGGTACCATTTGCTTTCTTCTTAGTTTCGAAGAGTTTCCGCTTAACTAGAGCCCAGTACTTCTCTATTGGGCGAAGTTCTGGACAGTTTGGTGGATTGGCTGTTTTTGGCACGTATTTGACCTCTTGTACCTTATACCATTCCAGGACGGATTTCGCATAGTGACAAGAGGCCAAATCAGGCCAAAACAGAGCTGGAGAGTCGTGGCTTCTGATAAACGGTAGCAACCGCTTTTGCAGACATTCTTTCTCGTACACATCCTTATTGATAGTGCCGGTAGAGACGAAACTTTTAGATTTTCGACCACAACTACATATGGCCTGCCAAATCAAATACTTCTTCGGGAATTTGGACACCTTCTTTGTCCGGAAATGCTCGGCAACGGCGTTCCTTTGCATTGCGGTATAAAAAGCCAGACCCGGAAGCTGTTTAAAGTCTTCGAGTACGTATGTTTCGTCGTCCATTATGATACAAGAAAATGTTTGCAAAAAATTGGTGTAAAGCTCCTTAGCACGACTTTTTGCAGTGAAATTTTGCTTGTCATCACGGTTGGGCACCTTTTTCACTTTGTACGCCTTCAGTCCTTGCCTCTGCTTCACTTTTTGTACGTATGATTTTGACTTCCCAACTTTGCGAGCCACATTTCGCACAGAAAGATTGGGATTTTTCTCAATAATGGCTACCACCTTCTTGTCCATTTGTCGGGAGCATACTTTTCGATTTGTTCCACTTCCAACCTTCCGATCCACAGTCAAGCGCTGGTCAAATGATTTGCAAACACAAAACACGGTACTTTTCGGTAGTTTTAGTTTCTTGGCAAGATCGCGTACCGATAAATTCGGATTTTGCTGCCGTTCGTACAAAATGCGTTTGCGCACTTCCACTTGATTCGACGCCATTTTACTGAATGTAACAAGAATGTAAACATGTTGTACCACGAAATAAAGTGGAGAGTTCTGTCATATAAGTGAAACGTTTCAGCGATCCGTGAAATAATTCAAAATCTACACTGAAAGAAAAGTGTCCGAAATTTAACGTGGACAGGAAATTTTCTCGGCACCAGCCCTGAACGAGATTTGCAGTATGCGATGGCGCTCCGTCCTGCTGAAACACATAGTGATCATCTCCAAACACCTCTTGTACATATGGCTTGACAACTTTCTCCAAAACTTCCGTTTTATAATATACGGCATTCACTTTAACGCCTTTTTTCGACGAAAACCAGTGGTAATTTGCCTCGCTTGCAAATTCCTCCCCAAACCATCACTGACGCAGCACTTTGGAACCGTGGAATATTCCTATCACTCTCTGGAACAGTTCTCGAAGAGAGAGCCCACAATCTGTCGTTCTGGACATTGTGGGATTGTTGCAAGACGAATAACTTTTCGTCGGAAAAGATAAATTCTTCCCCACCGTGCCGCGACAAAAGCAGACTTGCTCTTTCGAGTCGTTTCTGCTTGGAAGGTTCCGAAACTCCGTGAACCTTACGTTTCTTGAAAGCTTGGAATCCGAGGTCATTTTGCAGTATATTGTGCATTGACGATCTCGAAACATTCAGATCTGCGGCCATTTTACGTACAGAGCGCTGTGATTTTCGTCTAATCCGTTCCCTGACCACTTTAACAACTCGTGCAGTCCGCACCGTACGAGTACGACCGGATCTCTTCCGGTTATCCAACGAGCAGGTGTCACGGTACCTTCGGATGGTTCAGTACACAAAATCCCGCTTTACTCCGAGGTTTTTCAAATTTCTGAAAATAGCGCCTGGGCGCTCACCTTTCAAAAACTTTTTTATCACCACAGCACGAAACTCCTCCATCGCTGGTGAAAGATAAACACCGAATGAAAACAATCGGATATAACCTAAAAGCGTTTGTATAAACATAGTGCAAAACTACACCAACACATACGTGAAGCATGTTGACGACACCGATGCAAGGAAAAAGTGTATGAGAATATATTGGACACGGTGTATTAATATTATTAAGGAACTATGATGCTGCATAGATAGTCAGGAAATTTCTGATTCGGATTATAGTTCACAACCATGAATCATCCAACAAACAAAGCTAAACAAGGGAGCGTTGGATTCCCGGTCCGGTCGAGGGATTTTTTCGGTTTGGAAATTTTCTGAACTTCGCTGGGTATACAGTATCATTGTGCTTGCCACACAATTTACAAATTCATGCATTGGTGTTGTAAACGAAAGCTATCAATTAATAACTGAGGAAGTGCTTCTAGAATATCAAGAAACCGACTCGTGAGAGAATTAATTTTAATTTTTAACGGTGTTATATATAGGATTAGAGAATTTTCTCGTTATTCATAGATTGTACGATTTTTTTGCAAAGAAATTCCAATATCTATTAAAGACAGCCACTGCAGCAAAGATGACTAACAGACATGGCCTACAACTATTTCGTCACCAATTTATACTGTTGTTTCTCAACAACTAAGCACCAATAAAGCGCATTATTTCAGGAACAGTTTACACACCAGCCTCCCGCCGCCCGTCTTTATTGTTATTTTGGTGTACTTTACCCCCAATCCAGTTCTTCTTTTCCGACTGCTACTTTACCAGTTCCTATTGCCATTTCCATTCCCGAAGCACACTGCCTCGCTGTTGATGTTGCGTTTCTATAGCGCTCTCGCCCGTGAAGTAACTGTTTTCCTTCGTCTTCTTTTCATTCGAATAATCCCCTTCCTCCTCCCCCTGCACTGTCTATGAGCGAGTGCGTGTGTGTGTGTATGTGAGTGTGTCATACCTGCCACACCATCAACCCATCATTAATTCGTTTCTTTCCATGTTGATCATGATACCCCAAAGACTCGTCACCGTTGTCTCCCATCTCTCGTTCAAAACAACCGCCTATTCGCAAGATATTCTATTGCAGCAACTTTTTTTTTTTATCTACGTGATATTTTGACCTCCCCCCTTCATGTCACGCTTGATCATCCACGCTCATCTCAATAGCTGCCGCACATTCGCGCGTTCAGCCAATTATTTAATCCCATTCATTTTGCTACTGCCGGTCGCGTTTAATCGAGCTACCGTTGCTCTTATTGTTGTTGTTGTTGTTGCTGCTGTTATTGTGTGATTGTTATTGCTTACGTTCTTCTGTATTTTTTGTTTTGTTTTCCACTAGTTCATTATTGGATCGAGTCGGTGAGGAATGAAGTCAGCGAGTTGAGATAACGCTGCTCCTACCAATCAACTAATAGGAAACAAAACTGTAACGGATGGGTGCATTTTGGTTAGATCGGTATTTCCTCCTTTCTTTTCTTGCTGGTGCCTTCGAACGAAGTGTAATTCTAACCATCTTGGTTGTTGTTTTCGTTCCGTGATTTTACAAGATTGTCAAACCTTCGAAGCGAATTTCGATTGCTAGTCTCTTCTGACAAACACATCGAACCGTTTTGCTACAAGTATCTCATCCATAAATTGTTGCCAAATGGCGTACAGATGTGAATTTGTTCCACTTTCTTGCAATAATACACACACACACACACACACACATACACTCGCACAGCGAACGACTGGGTTTAATTACCGTCAGCTGTCAATATGGATCGTTTTAATTAACGCTTCTCCAGTCTCCAGTAACCTCGTTGGACTGCGATGGATGACAAACAACGAACTACCCGAGGCAAGGAATGTTGTGCACATCTCATCTCATCTCATTTCGGCCCGGTGGCAGTAATGTGACACGAAAGTTCGGAAAACAACAGTCGACGTGGGTAATGGACCTACTTGAGTTCATCTTCTGGATCTTGGAGCACCGAGAAACTGGGTGGCCTGTTCGGTCAAGATGGGTTTCAGGTGTGTGTCACTTTTATATGACGTCTGATACAATATTAAACAACTATTTGCTAAAAAATGGAATATCAGAAAACTCTACGAAAACTACCATACTGTGTAGTTTGTCTATGTCACCTTATGGAAATGCAAATGAGTTATAAAATGCTTAAATTGAGCAGAATATTTGTGCTGAAGTTGAAGACTATTTTGATGAAGTATTGAATTATAGGTTTACAGTATGTCCCTTAAAAATGTGAAAGTTTTCAAAACTTATTGTTAAACATTATTTTTACTGTTTTAATGCGTGTGTGTAATGATCTGCTTGTATACCCTTAGACGATGTAAACAAAACAGTGGTTCGCGAGTAACAGAGTTGAGAAAAATGTACGCAAAAGAGGTTGTGACTAGTTTGCTGCTCGCCCAAAAGCCCGTAAAAAAATTGCAAAGATTGTGGGATGCCACCAGGCTACCGTTTACCGTATCCAACGTTCACTCCTTGATGGACCACCTCCACGGAAGCCGGGAAGTGGCCGTCCACGGTCCGCTCGCACTCCGAAGGTCATCAGATCAGTGAGAGACAAAGTGAGGCGAAATCCTATCAGATCGATCCGGAAATTGGCTAAGGAAGCCGATATTTCAAAAACTACCATGCAACGGTTGGTCAAAGATGACTTGAAATGTTCGTCCAGGGCAAGAGTAAAGCGCCACCTTGTAACGGACCGAATCAAACAACTACGGCTGGAGCGCTCGAGACGTTTGGTGTCAGCATTAAAAAAGAAGCAAACCATCATCGTATTCTCCGATGAGAAAATGTTCACCATCGATCCGGTAACTAACACATGTCCTGAGAGGTTTATTTCGCCAAAGAAGATTGAGGATGTTCCAGAGAACGTGAAATTCAAGTTTTCAACCAAACATCCGGCCGGAGTCATGGTTTTCGGGGCAGTTGCGTCCAATGGCTTGAAAATGCCGCCAGTATTTATCAATGCTGGATTAAAAGTTAATACCGAGGTTTACATGAACATTTTGAAGGACCACGTTTTGCCATGGATGAAAGCCAACTTTGGATCACACCAACACGTCATTTTCCAACAGGACGGAGCACCGTGTCATACCTCAAAAAGGACTCAAGCGTGGCTGAGGGAAAACATGGCATTTTGGCCAAAGGACATTTGGCCTCCTAGCAGCCCGGACTTGAATCCTTTGGATTACTCAATATGGGCATATGCTCAGGCTAAGGCCTATGAACGTTCTCACCCCAGTGTTGGCGCCCTGAAAGCTTCCATTACCAAGGCATAGAACTCGATGACTGACTCATACATTGAGAAGGTATGCTGTCGATTCCGTCCCCGTTTGGAGAAGGTGATCGAGAAAAATGGTGGACATATTGAGTATGAAAGGCTTAATAAACGATTCCTGAGATATGGATTTTCGCATTTTTTGGGACATACTGTATATGATAGATGAATTTCCAATTTTCACTGGGTTGGTCGATTTCTGAGTTAAGATGTTATGTCTTCCAGTAAATGATACGCGTTCTTAGTTGATGATGATTATAGTCCATACACACTTAGATTTTTTTTATAGATATCTGTAAAATTTTACCGTATTTTCAACGAACGTTCGGTAGTCCAATTTAACAGATTTCGGTAAAAGTTTACAAATTCCGGTAAATTTTTTACAGATAACTGTAAAATTTCACCGAAATCCGTTAAATAGGATTACCGAACGTTCAGCTGTTGAGAAAAATTTCTGTAAAAAAATCTAAATTTGTAGCACTGGAATAATCTGAAAAACGATTTGATCGGGATTCTATTATTGTATGTGATCATCAAGCTCCTGCATGAAGAGCCAAAAACGTGTGGGTGGTCCCGGAAGCAGAGGCACTTACGCGAAACCCGCAAATATAGGGAAGAGATTCTCCATCCAAAAGCAGGTTCACAATCACAGCACTAGAATCGAGCCCTCGATTGACAGAATAAACCCAATAGATGGGGTCGCAGAGCCCGCCCTCGTTCAGCGAAATGTTACCAATAGGGAGGAGGCAGTCCCATGCTCCTTATCCAAATCGTTTCACTTGGGTGCCCTGATGGTCCCTCTCTTTTCCCGTATTATTTTATTTTATTTACATTTACAACGGCACAATACTATAACATAGCCTGATACACAATATCTCTCCATAATGCCCGATTCGTGGCTGCTCCTCTCCAATCCCTTGGGTACCTTGTACTCCCTAGGTCTTGCTCCACCTGGTCTGACCATCTTGCTCGTTGCGCCCCACGTCGTCTTGTACCAACCGGATTCCCGTCGAACACCATTTTTGCAGGATAGTTGCCCGGCATTCTCGCAACATGTCCTGCCCAGCGTATCCTTCCAGCTTTTGACACCTTATGAATACTGGGTTCGCCGGCGAGTTGCGCGAGCTCATGGTTCATCCTTCGCCTCCATAGTCCGTCCTCCCGTCTCCCCTCCACCAAAGATGGTTCTTAACACCCGTCGCTCAAAAACTCCGAGTGCTCGCAGGTCCTCTTCAAGCATTGTCCACGTCTCATGCCCGTAGAGAACAACCGGTCTTATTAGCGTTTTGTACAGGATGCACTTCGTACGGGAGCTAAGTCTGTTTGACCGTAGTTGCTTGTAGAGCGCGTAGTAGGCACGACTTCCACCGATAATTCGCCTCCGGATCTCACGGCTGTTATCGTTGTCCGCAGTAACCAGTGAGCCGAGATAGACAAATTCATCGACTGCCTCGAACTCATCGCCGTCGATCGTTACACTGCTGCCCAGTTGGTTATTAAAGTTATTAAAGATTTTACGAATATTTTGGTGAAATAGATTTTAAACTTGCTCAAGTTAAAAGAAAAACAAAAAGTTTCATTTAAAAATTATACGATTTCTGAAACTTGCCACGATTTTTTCAATCACTGCTATGTCATTGAGCACCGAATCAATCAGAATACACCAAATTGCTTGTATAATAACGCTTGGAGTAAATTTAAGCCTGAAATGGTTAAGAAAGGTGATGAAAATTTTCTCACAAATGCGGAAAAAGTTACAAAACTTTCTAAGCAGTTTGAGAGCTCCCATAATTTCAGTTTGGGTCTTACTAGTTCTATTGAGGATCACGTTTGCAGGGAGTATCTGAATATATTATCTCCGAAAAATAATTGGTGATGCTTCTTGGTGAATTTATTTGGATGAAGTAAAAACTATAACTAAAAAATTACAACTCAAAAAACTCCCTGAGAGTACCTTGTCTTTTTTTTGTAAAATGATTTAAAAGATGTTTTCATTTGGCATACTTTCCAGAGAAATCGCAAAATGCGAAAGCCGTACCTATTTTGAAGTCAGTCAAAAATCCAGCTAAAGCTTCATTCCATTGACCAATTAGTTTGCTTTCTTCAATAAGTAAACTTTTTGAAAACATAGTTTTGAATAGAACGATGATTCACATTAATACAAACTCATTTTTTGCTGATGAACAGTTTGGATTTCGCCACGGATCAAGTATTGAGAATTACAAATTAAATTCTTTCAAACAAAGCTGACGTTGCTCATCTAGATGTAGATTATCAGAATTCTAAATCTGATCAATGTCCTGTAAGAGCTAGTGTTCCTCATGGTAGCATTCTTGGGCAAATACTATATAACATTTTACTCTTCAGATCTCCCTGATTTCCCTCAGGGCTGTCACAAATCTTGCTTTGCTGATGACACAGGCATTTCCCCTAAGGGAAAAAGTCTTCGTGTTATATCCAGGAGGCTACAAAAAAGTTTGGACATTTTCACTGATTATTTTCAAAAATTGAAGATGTATCCTAATGCTTCCAAAACTCAACTTATAATGTTCCCACACAAGCCTAGAGCTGCATTTTTGAAACCATGTAAAAGTCATATAGTCACTATAAACGGAGTTCCAATTTCTTGGTCAAATCAAGTAAAATATCTTGAAAAAATTCCAAACTTTGTTTGGGGAACAAACTTCTAATATTTACACAAATTTTTAGACCGGCCATGCTGTATGCTGTGCCAATATGGTCTAGTTATTGTGCTCCTACACCGAGGCAAATAAACTTAAGTATTGCATAAGGTTTGTGGCCGGCGTCGGTGGTGTAGTGGTAAGCGTGACTGCTACTTGGCACCGCAGTGGGTCTGGGGTCAATCCCAGTCGACGTCGGTGGTTTTTCTGAGTCGAAAAAATCTAGTCACGTCTTCCTTCGGAAGGGAAGTAAAGCCGTTGGTCCCGGCTCATATTCATAAGACGATAGGTAGGGTCCAGGTGGTGGAGTCGTCTTCCTGGCGTCGGTGATTGTCATCATGTGAGGAAATAGGCCGACGGAAAATTAAAAAAAAAATTTCATGAGGTTCAACTTATGAACGATGCTTTGGAATCTCACATTGTTCACGAAGGCGTACAACTTTACGCTTTCAAAAATTAGATTTTTTTATATATACTAGTGGGCAAGTCACTGTACCTATAACCTCAACGTTCAAGGTTCGAATCCAGGTTGCTCCATATTTTTATTTTTTCAACATCATTATATTTCATAATGCAAATTTATGAAATTCATACTGCTTTCTTATAGCAAATAATCATAATGCAATCTTATGAATATCGAAAGTTTATTTCGCTGAGTGTAGGAAAAAAGCACTTCAAAAAATTAAGAAAAAATTTTGAAAATTGTTTTGGAAACTCCAACCCGGGTAAGTAACTATGAATTTCAAAAGATTTTGGAAGGTGAGACTCTATAAGAAATATTCATAATAATTTCAAACAAATCTTACATTGAACATGAAATATATAATTGTCACAACCTCAAATCAGTCGTTTGTGAATTTTGTGAACCTCTAATAAAATGTGGACATTGTGGCATTCATTATGTGGGCTGTTTTCCATACAATTTCCAAACAATTTATAGTGGTTCATGAATTCAAGTTAGTCTTATTCGAACTGCCGCCTTTCAGCCTCCAGTAATCTCTTATCCAAGCTTGTAATTATTCATGGTTGTCCTTAAAGTTATCCAAACGATCAATACAATTCGTTGGAGTTCTTAAAATAACACAGTTTCAATATCCTAATTCCCACTTCAGCCATCAAGCAATGTCCTTCAAAGACGCATTGGCATACTAATCGAAAGATTTATGCAGATCTCAAACAGTCATAACTGGTCCCCATCGACCGCAGCCTCAATCCCGCCCAACCTTGTCCAACATAGTAGCCGGCAACAACGGAAGCCCACCGACCAAAACCTTAACCCGAAAACAGCCAAACGTAACCAGCCAATCATTCCAATGTCCACCCGAAAGCCAAATAAAACCTCCTCGCCCATCATCACCGGTCCAAGCAATGGCAAGTGCTAAACAATTTTATGCCTAGCGCTCTGACCCAGCACCGAGGGAAAGCCTGTTGTGTGGATTCTTGATTAATTCCAGGCCATCCATCTGGCTTCTACGTACGTACTGGCATGGACTTGGCCCAAAGGGATGCCTGGATGTCGTTCATGGTCAAGAGGCGCTTTCGGGCTGCTGCCGTTCCAGTTGCATAAATTGGAATATTTTACCTGGCAGGGAACAGAGCGCAAGACCACTAACCAACCATGCCGGAGAGAGCCATAGTCATCACGTCCGTCAGTTTTAGTAGTTCAACCTGTTGCAACGAACGGTGAAGAATGGTTGACAAAAATCAATAATTTACAAACGGGAAGAAAATGCGGGAGGTGGGGGTGTGAGTTGCGGTGGCTCATATTTTTTCATGCCAACACGCGCGCCTGAGTTTCTCCCTCGTCGTCGTTGTCGTCTTTGCTTACAGCGCACTCCTATTGTTCCACTTGGGCTCGGGACAAAATTCTGGAGTGTGACACCGACTTTGGCTCGGGAACCAGCTCCGGGCACTTTCTCGGGCGGATCGCACTTTTTGCGTGGGCAAATTGCTGGTAACTTAAGGGGTCCCTCCCCCTAAAAGGGAGCTGTTTTTCCTTTAGAGCATGGACGGCACTGGTCAGACCTATTCACTTGAGTGAGCATGATGACAGGCCACGATGATGACGGAGCAGGAGGCAGGCAGCAGGAACAGCGTCGTAAAGTTTCTGTCACGTGTTTCTTATGTTGTACCATTATTTGTAGGGAAAATTTCAAGCAGATGGACTCCGTCTCGTTTTCCCCAGTAGGGAAAGAAAAAATAAAGAATAAGAGAGGAAAACCGGCGCTAGAAGGTGTGAAAAACTTCTCAAGGGTTTGTATCGACATTTTCATGTTTTTTTTCCCTTTTCGATTGCTTTGGAAAGTCAGCTCACAATGCAGACGGGGATTTGTTTTTTTGGAGTTGGAACTATTTCCAAGAAACAGGGCCAACGATCCCGGCGATGCTATAATAGTAGACTATTTGGTGCAAAGAATATTGACTAGACGAAACTTGAGTTTAGTCGAACAAATTGCGGCCAACGACGACGCTGGAACTTTGACAGTATGGTAATGGGAAAGGTTAATTCGCTTCATTGGGTTTGTAACTTTGTAAATAGATGTTAAAACGGGGCTTTGATAGCAGAAGTTTGTCGAAAAGATTGTGAAGTAACCTTGAATTTTAATTAGCTCAACGAAACAAAGTCATTTTCTTTTGGGTTTCTTATCGAGATTTTCAGCCTTATCTTCCATTACAGTCATTTAAGTACCTTTTGGTTATTTTTCGTGACATATCCGGGGTGAGATTTGGACTCGTGACTTAAGCGTGAGAGTTGTGGATGCTAACTTCTATGCCGGGATCGCCCCCCAACACAGTAATTGAATTCTCCGGCGCCGGAGGTGTAGTGGTAAGCGTGACTGCTACTTGGCACCCCACTAAGTCTGGGTGCAAATCCCAGCCGAGGTCGGTGAGGTTTTTCTGAGGCGAAAAAGTCTCTGGTCACTTCCTCCTTCGAAAGGGATGTAAAGCCGTTGGTCCCGGCCCATGTGATGATAAGTGCGATTTGTAGGGTGAAGATGCCTCCTTCCGGCGATGAACTAGCCTCAGGCTGAAAGCTACCTCAATACAGAAAGAAGAAGAAGAAGAAGTAATTGAATTTCATGACAGAGAAAGTTGGATAAATTTTGGCTTCAGGTTGAATAGGAAACAAGCAAATGATCAACTCAAAACTATTTTAACACATTATCGCGCAAGATTTATGTATGTTCTCAACCGTTATTTTCCACTAAAATAAGCATTGTTTCACAAAAAGTGGTTACCCTATAAAATATAAATCTTCTAAGTAAGTTGTCAATTTTTGAATAATTTAATTCGCAGTTTTCCAATAAAACTTCTTCGATAATGATTGTCCAACCCACAAGGCTAAAAAAATGTTCTCGCTCAGAATATTGATCAAATGTGGAGTGAAAAACACATTTACAATGAAATGTTTGAAAAAGTTCTCGGGCTGAACTCACAATCTCACAATATGAGAATTTACCACCGGTACATATCGTCGGAGGCTTCCGGTGTCGCTCGCACATCAGCAGAGAAGCTCAAAGCTGATCTCAGGCTTCCCGCACAAATGTTGCATCAACTATTCTGGAATATCCCGGACACCGCGTTTTTTCCGGCCGACTGGATACAGAGCGTCATAGTAAAGGTCCCAAAGAAGGGGGATCTGACTGTATGAATACAGGAGAAGATCGACGCGACTCTCCGAATCAACCTGAAGCAGGTCAACGAATTCCACGAATTTCCCTCTATTCATTAGAGGGATACAAATAAGCATTCTATAGACTCAAAATCGTCAATCTCATCAAGTCGTCGGTGTGAGGCGAGAATGTATACTATCACCGCTACTGTTCCTCATCGTAATCGGCGAGCCCATGGGAAATGCCGTTGACCGTGTATCGAACCGTAGACTGCTTTGGCAACCTATCACTACGGACCACCTCAACGACTTCGATTTCGCTGATGACGTTACTCTGTTTGCGCAACGGTGCTCTGGTATGCAGAGCAAGCTCAACGACCTCGCCGAAAGCAGTGAGAAATGTCAACAAGACTAAATCGGTAGATGTCAACACGAACAACCCTTCCAACTTTTCGGTAGCGGGCCGAACAGGGGAGCAAGTCGATAGTTTCCAATATTCTTGGCAGACAGATAGCGCCAGACGGCGAAACCAAGAGCGACATAAGGAGTGTAGTAGTTTCAAAGGTTTATAACGCCTTCGCACACCAATACAAGTACGCACAACGTCACTTGACGTTTCATTTGATTTATTGACATGTCAAATTTCAGATTCCAGTGCAAACTTTATACTGTATGTTGTTGCAGCAAAGATGTCGCAAATTCAAATTAGAGTGCGGAAAGAAATCTTGTACAGTTGGTGTACTGTGAGAGGTGTGACATTTAATTAAATTGCAAAACGAGTAGGAGTAGCACCTGCAAGTGTAAAAGCAATTATTGAGAAATTTGGAACGCTCAAGACGGTTACCGATTTGCCGAGGTCTGGACGAAAACAAGGCGCCAGTAACCCCAAATTGGACAAATACGTTGTGAAATTGATCAATAAGAAAAATCGATTTATATGCGTGATTTGGCCAAACAATTTGGATTCGGATCAAACTGCGATATGGCCTCAAAACATATAAAAAACATAAAATCGCCAAACAAAGTTCTAAAATGAAAGAAACTACCAGAAAAATATCGTGGAAGCTCTATGATCGAATTTAGGAGAACGACCATCAGTACATATTAATTATTTGCCGAATAGCGGAGTGCAACTTCTGTAGAAATGCATCCTTTAGCATCACAGGGAAGCCGTCAAATGAAGACTGTACATCAGCAACAATTTCCGGTGAGATCTATCGGATTATAAGTAAATTTGAACGATACTGCTAATTTAGTGCTAAATACGTGCTATCCTCAAAACAATAAGATTTGATGATGGAAGTGTATGCGCAGTACCTATATCCATTTGATGTTTGTACTGTTTTTATGCGGGGCTTGTTGTAAGTGAATGTGACCTCGGAATGGACGTGAGTAACCAGGCATTCTGAAATGGGTCACTGAAACCCAACAGAGCTATCACCTTCCAACTCCCGGGCTAAAAATATTTGTCGTGTCAACCCACCAAACTGTTCGCAGCTCCGCCCAAATGAGCGTTATTGGGCAATTGTCAAGAGAATCCTGCAAAAGGATGGCAAGATTGTTCAGAACATGGACCAGTTCAAAAGAATTCGGAAAACTGCGTCGGAGAAATGTTATCAGGCTACTGTGCAGAAATTTATGAGTGGAGTAAAACACAAAACTCGTTTGTACGTCAGGAATGAACTTTCTGTCTGAGTTTGATCTCAAAATGCACTTTTGACATCCCATACTGAAATAAAGACTGCTTTTTGATTTGTTTAATCAACGTTCATACTTAATTTTACGTCAAAGCATATTTTAAACTAATTTTCGATTAACCCATTAGGTGCACGAATCAAGAAGGCTAGATTTGCTTTGAAGCCGCCGCAAATCTAGCCTTCTACTCGGCCCTCAAAGTGGCTAAACTCAAGGTGGGGTGGTCCGTTTGCCCACTGAGTTTGCACCAGCCGCCAAAGGCATGTTTTAAGTGTCTTGAGAGCGGACATATGTCGTGGGTGTGGGCTAAGACAGAAGCGACCTTTGCAGAAGGTGCGGAGGAAAAGGCCACATGTAAACCACGGAATTAACCACAGTGCAGGTAACCCAAGTAAATCTAAACCACTGTGAGGCAGCTCAGCAAATGCTGTGTCAGGCAGTTCGCGAGTCGGCAACGGATATCGCCATAATATCCTACCCATATCGCATCCCGGCCGGCAACGGCAACTGGGTTCAATATGGCGGCATTATGGACGACGGGCAAGTTCCCGGTCTACCTCAAATGAGGGGCTTCGCGGTTGTAAAAGTGAATGGAGTGTTCTTCTGCACCTGTTATGTGCCACCAAGATGGTCGATTGACCAGTTTTCACAAAGGCGACTGCCCCACTCTAGTGCCCAGGCGTTGAAGTCGCCCGCTATTACCAACGGGTTTCGGCCAGTTAGCTCTATTGTCATCCGATCTACCGATGAAAATAGAGCTCACTAGCCGAAACTCGTTGGTAATAGCGGCCGACTTCAACGCTAGAGCGCTGGAGTAAGGCAGTCTCCTTACCAACCCAAGGGACCAAATCCTGATTGAGGCCGTGTGGCGATCAATTTGTAGCGCTACTTACACGCGTGTGCGATGCAACCATGCCTAGGAAAGAGATGGGAGCTCGCCGGTGTATTGGTGGACAGAGTCGATCGGTAAGTCCTTAGAATTTGCCTCCGCGCAAAAAAAAAACGAATGAACGGAGCGTCGAGCGGTGCTAATCGCCGCCAAGGCCGTGCTAAAGAGGGAGACAAAGGCCAGAAGACGAGCCTGTGTTCGAAAGCCAATGCGAACCCAAGGAGTGACGCATATCGGGTGGTAGTGGCCAATCCCAAAGGTGCGGCAGTGCCAACCGAGAAATAACCGGAGCTGCTGCAGGTGGTCATTGGGGGATTCTTTCCGTGCCACGACCGGAGTCCCTGGCCTCCCATAGCCGTAGAATTGTCCCATGATCAGCGTTCCCGTATCCCAGACCATAACGCTGTCATGGCGGTGGAAGGATGGTCGGCCACGCCGAACATCCACAATCAAGTGGCCGATGATAACGGCCCTGCGGAAGAAGCTGACGAGGCGACGGATCATGAACTCATTGTGAAACGAAAGTCGCTTAAAGTGAACAAAGCGCCAGGGCCAGATGGTATATTGAACCTGGATATCAAGACGGCTCCCGAAATGCTCAGGGTGGTAATGCAAAGATACCTGGACGAAGGCGTCTTTCCGGACGCCTGGAAACGCCAGACGCAAGTATTGCTACCGAAGACCGGAAAGCCACCGGGCTATCTATCGGCAAACCGTCCGATATGCTTGTTGGATGCGACGGGTATGGTGCTGGAGAGGATAATCTTCAACACGGCCTGTCCAACGATCAGTTTGGCATCCATAAAGAGAAGTCAACGGTAGATGCCATCATGTCACCAAAACGGCAGAGGTGGCAATCCAAGGTAAGAGGCGGAGAGTTCGCTACTGTGCAGTAGTCATCCTGGATATGAGAAATGCGTTCAATAGCGCCAGTTGGGAGGCTATAGCTAACTCTCTCCAACGTCTCTGGATTCATGGGTACCTGTACAGGATTCTGGGAAACTACTTCTAGAATCGGGTACTGGTATACATCTCCGTGGCGGGTCAGGAACGTGTTCAAAATCGAGATTGAAGTTCTCTAACGGGGTAAAAATTGTCGGCTTGGTGGAAGACATCATCTTAGAGGACTATGGAGAGTCCATAGAAGAGGTGGAGTTAACGGCCACACACTCTATCGACATAGTCGAGGGAAGCGATGCTCTCCAGGAAGCTGGAGTTAGCCCACTACGGAGATTATCGTAGACAACAACAGAAAATCGGAGCGATTAGTGCAGGTAACTGCACCATCACCTCTAAGCGGTCCCTGGGGTACTTGGGGGTTATGGGATCGACGATTATCTGTCCTTTATCAGCCACGTCGACTACGCCTACAAGAAAGCATCTATGGCTATACCGGTACTATCCCGCATGATGACAAACAGCTCAGTGGTACAAGGGAGCAAACGAAAGCTCCTTAGGTATTGCGGGCCGGTGTGGGCCACCGCTTTGAGTACTACGAGTCACCTCGGTAAGCTCGAGAGTACTCAAACGCTAATGTGCCTAAGAGTGGTCAGCGCATACCGTACAGTGTCACGCCACGCGGTCTGCGTCTAAGCGGGAATGATGCCCATCAGCATCATCATTAAAGTGGACGTAGAATGCTTCGACCAACGAGACACGAGAGGTATCCATAAGACCACTAGAGTCGCATCAATGGTCAAGTGGCAGAGGGAGTGGAATAACTCCACCAAAGATCGGTGAACCCACCGACTAATCGTGAAGATATCCGGATGAGTCGATCGGTGACACGAGGAAGTTACTTTCCGCTTGACGCAGATCCTGTCAGCCCACGGCTGCTTTAGACAGTTTCTGCACAAGTACAGGCGTGTTTTCTCGAACAGAACATGTGTTCTTCGCGTATCCTGCTTCAAAGATGGTCGGGACACGACCCAGGAAAACCTTGTGCATCCAGAGAATGTGTCAAGACCGGGACATATGGGACGCGATAAACACGGTGGCCTCTCAGGTTTTCCTTAGAGACCCCGGCCAGATGGCGAAATGGCCAACGAAAGGTTGAAGGGACCAACTCCTACCATGCATTGTGGTAGCTAGGTAAGAGTATATCTGCTCGATAGAATGCCGCCTTCCAAACATGCCCTACGATCAATTTCAACTACTGCTATTCAATTTCACAACCTGCCGTGCTCTTACGGACCTATCAATACTTTCTCTTCACATCTTTGGTTCTAGCAGAAATTGCTGTCCACTCCTAGGGGTTGCATATTGATAAGAATGATAATTCCAATTTTCAAACAATATAATTAATTACGTGCTTCGTGCAACAACAAATAACATGATTAGTTTAAATGTATTGTTGCTAGCGCCCGGAGGGTTTGATTAACACCCATTTCTTGAGCCAATAAGTCTGGTGCAAATATCTGGCTCGGAAATTATTGAAATGGGTGTTAGTTAGTAAGTTTGACTAGACTTTTCGCCTGGCGCTGGCTTGGCGGAGTGTGAAACAAGATTTGTGGAACCTTGGCACGTAGGTAGTTTCCAACTGGGAAGGATATGGCGAGGCTCGAGGCTGGTTGGCACGTGTACCGATTGTAGTAGTCTACAAAGCTTTAGAGTTTGCCTCCTATTCGAGGGGGTTGATGGGAAAAGTTTATTTTTTGTACAAGACTTGAACATCTAGTGGGCAAAAGTTTCCCGAATCGATTGGAGCGGCGTACACTTCAATTTGCTTTTACTGATTTCGAGGAACATGGTGTTTTGGGTCCAATTGTCCGATAAGAAAACTGGATGAAAATGAAACTTTCCTGATTGTGATCTTTTGTTTCCTGATGGCAATTCGATCACATGTTATTCAACAGTTTGTCACACAACTCCCATTTCGAATCATTATCGAATGACCGAAGCGTGATAATGCAGAAAGCGTTCATGCACTGAACTTTTATGCAATCTAATACCTCTAATGATTCTCTGTGTTGGCCAACTGTTTTCACCTCATTTTATGGGGGCCTGACCAAATCGGGTCACTACTGTGATTCAATGACGAGTTGAAAAAAAAAAAGCCGCACGGAAATACACCTCCCACACCATCAGCTTTTGATGGTTACGATGTAACCCATCACCTCCCACGCATTGCACAGTTATAGGTGGGCAAAATTTGATTCAAGTTTCCAAAAATAACTTCCCCGAGATATCCGCTCCATGTCGTGCTAAGTGCAGCACCTCGAGGAAAGTCATTCTAGCAGGAGAAAAAAGGAAACACCGACAACCATCGGGCGAGCGGCTGCTATGATCTTGCAGCGGATGTTGGAATTTTGCTAGAGGGGTGTAAATTATTCAGTCGCCTTTGGAGAATGCCCTTCGCTTGCGCACATCGAAAATGATTTCCGAATGGCAACGGCTACGCGTCACAAAAGCCAAACATTTCCGGATCTGTTCGTGTACGTATTTCAAGTTGAAGTCATCTCGACAGGTTTACCGAAGACATCAAGAATTGAATTTCCATTTTTATTTTGTAATGTGGAATTCTCCCTAATGAATAGATACCCAGTTTTATGTTAGGGCTTTGAATCACTCGGAGGCTTAGAAATATCTATTTTCTCAATATCGAAAGTTTTTAAATCCAATGATAAAATTGCGAGCAAAATAAAAAAAATCTTCAAGTCTTAGTCTAAGTATAGACGCACCCTTTCGCTATCAGTTCGGACTCGGGGAAAGAAATAAGGGGGGGAGGGGGGGATGGGGGAAAGGTGGGGTGTTAGCCTGAGGCTATGAAGGTGACTTACATGAAGGTAGAGTAGAAAGGGAAGGAGAATTAAAAAATGTAGCCGGGGAGGAGGAAAAGAGGAAAAAAATGTTACAATAGGGAGGAAGGAAAGGAAGGGAAGGGAGGGGCCTGAGGCTAGTTCGTCACGCCAGGGAGATGACCTAGAACCTACAAATCGAACCCATCAACATGGGCCAGGTCCAACGGCTTTAGTTCCCTTCCGAATCAGTGATTCTTCATCTCAGAAAATCCCGACTGGAATTGATACCAGAACGACTGGAGTTAGAGGCAACCACGCTTACCACTACGACACCAGCACCTTCTGAACGAGGTTTTCACATAATTTGGAACCTATTCTGTTTTGAACACCAATGAAAAGGGGGGGGGGGGAGGGGGGGAAAAAGGGGAGGGGAGAAGGAGAGAGAGAAAGGGGGGAGCGGAAAAAAAAACCCGAGAAAAAAAAAAAAGAAAGAAACAGGAAAAAACCAAAGGAGATAGAAGAAATAAGAAAAGAAAAAGACGGGAAAAGGAAAAAAAGGGGAAGAGGAATAAGGAAAAAAAAGAAGGAGAGAAGAAAAAAGACGGGGGGACGGGGGGGGGAGAGGGAAGAAAAGGGGGAGGAAGAGAGGAAGGGGGAAAAAAAGGGGAAAATAAAAAAAAAAAAGGGAACGGGGGGGGAAAAAAAAAGGGAAAACGAAAAAGGGGGGGAAGGAAAGAGGGAGTGAGAGAAGATAGGGGGGGGAGAAAAAAAAAAGAGAAAGAGGGGGGGGGAGAAGGGAGGTAGGTGGGAATGGGATAAGAAGGGGGAAAAAGGGGGGAAGGGGGGGGGGGGAGGGGAAGGAGGGAGGGAGGGGGGGGGGAAAAGGGGGGGTAAAATAAATAAAAAAAAAGTATTGTGTTAAAGAAAATTCATGAATTTTTTTGTTTTATGTTGTTTTTTTTTTTTGTGTGGTTTTGGTTTTGGTCATCTGAGTCACGTCCCGAGCCGTTTTTCCACTTTTCTTAAGCTTCCGCTTCATTATTGCCCAAAATCTCTCGATGGGCCGGAATTGCGGGCAGTTGGGTGGATTTATCTTTTTATCGATGAAATCTACGTTATTATCGCGGTACCACTAGATGACTTTCCGGCTGTAGCCAAACCTGGCCAAAACTTCACGGGACCTTTATGGGCTTTAATGAAAGGTACTACGCGGTTTTTTTAGGCATTCTTCCTTGTACAGCTTCGAGTCCATCGTCTTATTCGTCACGAACATTTTGGTCTATGCTCCGCAGCTGCATGTCCCTTGCCAAATCATCAGTTTTTTTTTGGCAAATTTGTCCATAAAAGCAAACTTAAACTTCGCAGGAACATCTCCTCGTGTCGTCGCCACGTAGAATTTTTTTTCCAGGAAGCTTTCCGAAATCCATTTTGACGCAGGTTTCATCGTCGATGAGCAGGCATCCTTGGTACTTCGTCAAAACCAGCTGGTACAATTTCCGAGCTCGAGTTTTGGTGACGAAACTTTGCTTCAACGTTCTGTTTGGTTGCTTGCTGGCTCGATAAGAACGATATCCTGCTCACAAACGAATTCTTCGAACGGTACTGCGAGCAGCAGCGTATTTTTGTGCGATTTCATTATCTGATAGTCCAGGGTTTGCTCTGACGGTTCTCAACACCTTCTGGTTCAGCGTGCGGTCATATGTTCCACTACGACGCTTACCTTTCGCTCCCTGAAACGTTTGAGCACATCATACACGGTTGATTTGGCGATTTTCAACGTTTTTGCGATTTTTATTGCGGACCACGTCTGATTATCAACGTGGGTGTGCAGAATTTTTTCTCTCCTCTCGGCTTCCATCTGGAATAACTTTTGACTCACTGCGCGAAACAGCGTGAAATTTATACCACAGAAAGTGGGCGCCTAGGTAAACAAACCGCTGTAAAATAATTCTTGCAGCGGTCACTTTCCGTGCCGCTGCAACACAATAAGTGATTCCGGATTCTAACTGGACAGAACTTTAACTCTATCAAGATTGTGCGCAAAATATTCTGATTATGATTCTGATTGAATCACTAAATCTCTTTCCGTACCCAGATGCATCTCGTGACCAAAAGTTGAACCTGTTAAAGGAGATTAATTTTCAAAAATTCTGCGGTTAGTGGAGTAAACATAGTAATTGCATTACTAAATCTGTATGCAAACTAACACTCAATGGCTGGCAATGGTATTATGGAAGAAATCTGTTTGCAACAATCCTTCAAGTGGTCATTGAAGACAGCTTTTATCCGGAAACTAGAAAGTGATTGTTCTTCTGTAGATCCAGCTAACCATTTTAAGCAATATCCGGAAAGCCCATTCCGAGATTTTACATACAATAAGCCCCGCAAGTAAACATTACCGATAGCTTTTATATAAGGGAACTGTAATTCACTTCCAGATTTGAAAATGGAAAATTTCCAAACCAGACACGTATCTAGTATTATTTGAAAACAAATTTTTATAATACACAAATAATCAGATAGATCTCACCAAAATTAACACTACCTTGTTCATTCGTAAAAATGAAAATGTTCGATGTTGATACGAAACTATTATCATGCGCTCGCGTATGTATGCAAATTAGATACGCAACCAGTAAATTCAAGCAATTCTGGAATGTTCTGTTATATGCTTAGGCAGAAACTATAGATTTTCAAATATATGCATTATGTCGGACAGTCAAGCAGCTCTAAATGCTTTAAAGTCAGCAACGTGCACTTCCAAGCATGTTCGGAATTGTTTTCAATCACTCCAAAATTTGTCTTGTCGTTATCAAACCAATTTGTACTGGTTTCCTGGCCATTGTGGAAACGAGATAGCCGATGAACTAGCAAGCCTCGGATCGCCTCATCAGTTCGTAGGACCTGAACCCTTTTGTGGTTTATCTACTTCTTCACTTAGAATGGAGATGACAGTCTGGGAATGCTTCCACTTTCAAGCAAACTGGCAAACTGTAAAAACACTTTCATAGCTAGGCAATCAAAGTGGTTCATTACTCCATACATTTCAATGACTCGCAAATTGCTTGATTTCACCAAAAAAGATCTAACTTTATATACAGGCCTTATATTTGGTCACTGTCCGAGTCGATATCACTTGAAGCTGATAGGAAAACTTCAAGATGATTTATGTCGATTTTGTAACATGGATAAAAAAGACTCGTAACACTTGTCATGCCACTGCCTGGCAATCTCCAGCAGAAGTTTTAAGTTCTTCAGCAAAGGGCTACTAGAACCCTATTGTAGTAGATATAAGTTTAAAGTTGACTTGCATTCAGAACAATTGATATGCGGTATCGACATGTCCCGGGTGGCGAATATTTCAGATCTTTTCAACGCATTTTAAATATGCTTTGTTTATATGGTGTCTATATGGTATATGTTATATACATGACAGAATCGAAGGAAACTTTTTTTGTTATAGTTGGGGTCTTAATTATTCTTATATTTTATTGTTAAAAATAAATATTTTTGCCGGGTTGTGTGTGTAGAAAAACAAGCTAAATATTTATAAAATTTATTTTTTCATTATTAAAAAAAACAACTAATCAATAAATTTTAATAGTTTGTAAAAAAAGAATGATTTATAAAAAAAATAAATTTTTGGTATTTTTGTTAATAATAATTTTAAAAATGGTGTTTTTTTTTGTTTTTTTTCTTCTTGTGGAGTGCCTTCTAAATTTTGTAATCGTAGTAACCCCGTGAAAAAATATATTTTTTGCCGTGGTGGGGGGGGATATAAATTAGCGACAAATTAGTAAAAACGGTGGAGAACAAACCCCAGAACGGTAGCGCACTTCATTCGGTGAGTTATAACGCTCTGGGACAACGCTTCAATAAATCTAAAAATTGGTCGCAGTGATGAAGATACCTGACATGCATTAAAAAATGCAACCAGCAATAAAAAAAAACTGTGCATCACGTGGAGGTGAGATCTGAAATAGACAAACCTCGCACGCGTGCATGCGTGTTGGCTCCGTCCGTTGCCTTCGACCAGCAAATGGCCGTTTCCTTCATTGACCTGGTTCTCTATTTGTTATGAACTATTTTTTTCACTTCACACTCTGCCAATAATCAGATTCGTCGCAATATGGTGGCTCTATACAGAACTTCAAACTGCTAGTAATCATCAATCTACTACATACAAAGCGTAAAACACTCTTCCTTTGATTTATTACTCAGAAGTTCCTTTGGAAATCGACCGGGAATACACACATTTTGCCTCACCAGTGTGCAAAACTCATTCATAATCACTTTGGTACACTTCAGATATTAATTTCTGTCTAAAACACGTTAATTTCTCAATCCTCAAAAAAGAGCTGATGGTGGTTGTTATTTAAAGTATGGGCAAGAGCCAAAAATGGTTCACCAAGTTAAGAAAAAGCAGGTGTAGCCGAGGAAATACTCGCACTAGCGTTTCAACGAATAAGAGTTGCATATTTTTGGCTCAACGTAATCAAATGGAACAACTCCTAAAAAAAAAATATATATATTGAATAATTCAACTTGGTGAGACCATTCCAAAATTTTTGTTTTTGAGTTTCTCAACTTGGTGAGACCATTCCAATTATGGAGAAATTGCTTCCACTGCTGCTTGATCTGTTAGCTTTAGGAACGGGTGAAAATCCTGAGGAGATCGTGTGTAGTGAAGTTTTTTTTTCCTTGCAGTCATTTAGTTACTTGCAGCAAATGTTTGCAAAAAGCAAAAGTTCTTTTTATTTTCTTCTATTTTCTCGTGATATTGGCTGCCGAAGAGTTCCTAAATGAACATATGTCGAAGTTAATAATAAAAAATGTATGCGTTTCGTCGTTTTGGCTTATACCTTCGTTTAGGATAAACATGGTTTGGGAAATTAATGCTAACGAAAGCAAGCGTTTTGCTTTTATTGTTCGTTCGTAAATGTAAAATGCGGCATTTTGAAGATGTTTTCTCATTTTTTAAGGAAATTAATAATCTAAGTGAACACCATACTTCCTGTTCAATGAACAGGTTGAACATCGGAACGAGATACCACTGTGAGCCTTACCACATTCATTTTCTGTCTTCGAAGAACCGTGAATCTTTATATCACCATATGCAAACTTTAAGTTTTCAGGAATGCATAGGACGAAAATTGAGCCTTGTTGAGTGTAGAATGTCATAATTTGGGATATTATGGTTATTTGGAGAACTAGCAATACCTTTTAATCAAATATTGCCTTTATTGATGACAGCCGTATATTGCAAGATAACTTCCACACCAGGAATATAAACTTGCCTAATTAAAAGTATTTTAAGTTGCCCTGACTAATACCAAGAAGGTTCTTAAGGAGGTTGTTCGTCACCAAGAGTCAACTGGCCGACTTTCAATGTAGACATATCCCCAGCTATATTGTGATTAGAAACACCACGTTATATGGATGAACTAGCGGTTGTCGCTGAGACCTTCGCTGATCTATTTACCAAGGTGATGTGATGATGTGATGTGATATGAAGCCACCACCAGTGTAGGACTTGCCATAGGGCACGGTTCCTCTCAATGGCAAGATCAATCTGTACATACCTGTAATCCTCACTATTCCGTTCCGTTAAAAACGAGGGCGTGGACTCGTAAACAGATGCATTTACACGAAACTCACGGAAAGGATAGAGAATCTCCTTTCAACGAAACGCTCTTATTACAGGACATGAAGAGTAAACAATACACATTAGGATTGACGAGTGGAAAGAAGGGTTGATTATTAAAATTCCCATTCCAGGGAAAATTAAACTCGAACGGATGGATAGCACTGCTTATATGTATAGGAAGGCGCTCCCGCAGATGGATCAATGTTATCTGTCAACCGTGCTAGAGAAGCATGAACGAATCCATCCACACACGGAAAAAAAAATCTTTTGAAAACATCGAAATTCCTATTTGAACCGATTTTGGATATCCTGCCCACAAATGAAAGGTATCATAATCATATTCTGATCGGCTCTTTCGAGCTGGCCATTCAGGGCACATTTGCACCCAAAACTGGTGCCTGTTACTTACTTACTTATCTTACCAAGGCCGGGATGGCCTCTTCTGCATGCAGAAGTTGTCTTCATTCTATTCGGTCGATGGCTGCACTTTACCAGCCTCGCAGACTGTAAAGGGGCCGTAAGTCTTCTGCTTAATCGATCCACCTTGCTTATTGCGCGCCTCATCTTCTTGTGCCCGTCGGATCGTTATCGAGAATCATTTTAACCGGGCTGTTGTCCAACATTCTTACGACATGGCCGACCCACCGTAGTCGACCGATTCGCCTCCTCCAAGTTCCGTCTTCTCTTTGCGCTACACCGTAGATCGTACACAACACCTTCCGTTCGAAGACACCATGGGCGCCATGGCCTCCATGAACAATGTCCATATTTCGTGGCCTTAGAGAACGACCGGTCTAATTAATGTCTTGTAGATAACTTTGTAATCCGGCGAACTTTGTGCGATCTTAGCGTCCTTCCGGAGTCCAAATTAGGCACGATTGCAGGCCAAAATGCGCCTTTGTATCCCTTTGTATGTTGTCATTATCGGCGGTCACCAATGAGCTCAGATATACGAATGCGTCTACTACCTCGATCACCGTCGATCTGAACTCGTGGTAGAATGCTCGAACATGCAAACTGCAAGACTGACTATATCATGCCATGAATCAACGAGGGAATTGACCACTTCAGGATCTGATCTGAGCTGATCGATTCCGGTAAAGCCAAAAGCGAATAATTTTAGTACCCTTATATTGCTTAGTCCAAATTCCCTTGTTGATCCATGGCATGCCTTTTTTCGGGTACCAGTATGACAAATTTAACAATTTTGAGTCGTCGAACGGTTTCAGGCTGAACCGGAATCGGTGTCAGAGTATGTGAATGTGATCAATCTCACGGCGTGAGATTTCCGGATATCAGTGTATCAGGTTCAAATACTAACGGGACCGAGCAAAATCAAAAGTGTCAAATGCCCTTTTATGAAGTTTTAAACTGCTCTGCGCTTAGTTCAATTTTACCAAATAGTAGCACTTGGTGAGACCATTCCAATTGTGAGATACATGTTAAAGCTGACTTCTATCCAAAATTACTTCGTTTTCGTAATCAATTCTTGAATTTCTCTTCTGCTACAGGTCAATAATAATTAAAAAAAAATGTAAGCGCTTTAGGCGATATTTGTATAATATTGAAAATTAAAGTAAACGGCAACTTAGCATTTTGCTTTGACGGTTCATTTGCGAAACTAGTGTGGTTATGGCATAAAAATGTTGTCTCATTTTTAAGAGAATTTTAAAGTGCCATGAGACTACTGGCTACCTGTTCTATTAACAGGTTGAACGTGTGCACGAGACATCACTGTATGGATTAGAGCTATGAACCGGGGACAGCTAGGGGTCTCTGGAATCTCAGTACAATGTGGCATGACCTCAGGGTTCCTTACCCTCTGCTTCTTTATTGGTGATCAACTGAAGACCTTTTTCAAGGACTTGGTTAGAAAGGCTTTGACTTACATGAAGCTACTTTAAGGCAACCTCACCATTGCGGCATAGCGGTGGACGGAAGGAAGTAGACTTTTTCACCATGTACAAGCGTCCTAGGCTGTGGCAATGGGCATGAGAAGCTACATTCCCAAAATTCACCAGTGCCAAGCGGATATGTAGAACAAAAGCGAACTCTGATTTGGTGGAACGTGAACAAACCAGGTAACGAGGCTGCTGATAAACTAGTTATGCATAAGCTGGACATAAGCAAACCTCGAGGTGCGTATGAAATGTATCTTGGCATAAAAACTGCCGCGCCTAGAATTTAGAGTACTGGAATAATTGACAAATTCTCCAGATCAAAAAGTTTGACTTTACTTTAAATAGCTGTAATTTTTTAAAGCGAACATGAATATTCCTGTCCTCTCTATATTAGGAGGGTAAAGGCGCAACTACAAAGAAAAACCATGCTGGGGTTACCTGGGTTCGATTCCCGGTCTGTTGTAGAAATTTTCCAAAAATGGAAATTTCTCATTTTCCTTGGCATAGAAAAAAATGACTGGCATTAAGAACACTAATTTGTGTGTCAACAATAATCAAATTGGGGTAGCTTGAAATTTCAAGATGAAAATTCCTGATATTCTTAACTATTGAAATGTGGTTTGGGTTTCATCGCCTCGGAAACCATGCCTCAGACAGTGACGCTAATCAATCTTGATCCATTTTGGGGACTCCAAACACCCAGAACGGATCAACCTTCCATCACCCTTAGCAGCAACTGGCGCATTCAGGTCAGTGCCAACACGATTTATAATGCTTATATTTCACCAGTCTGACAGACCGTTCCTTCTCTTTTTCCCGTACTTCCGGAACATCCTCCCCATTATGCCCTTGCAGAACGGAACGGAAATCTAGCAGGATGTTGCCACTTTCCATCATTTTTTTTTCTACCCCCAAGTAAAACACGAGCCAAAATTCCAATCCCAGCGCGAAAACCACACCGAGCAAGTTAATAATTTCCATGTTGGCTCGTTAAAATTAATGAGAATTTTTCGCATTGCCCTCTGCTCGGAAAGAGGAGGTTGCGACTCCCAGGAAGGTGAAATTTGTCTTCATCTGTTCACCGGAGGCTTCTTTCGATGGAAACTGTTTTGATCACGGTTGTCATCTTTCGCTTTTACCACTGATTGGCGTCACCTTTGATTGAGTCACAACAGTCATAAATCATCCCCAAACGCAGTTTTAAAACCACACAGCACAATGCGTTATTCAATTAATTTCCCGATCAATTTGCCTCGACCTTGTAACCTGTCGCAAACTTTTCACAGCCCACCCTGCCTCACATGCCGACACACACACACAAACACCTCGTTTAAAGTAATTGAATCGTGCCAAATTCCAGACAGACGGTCGGTCGTGATCAATTGAAGCGGAACGGGCAAAACAGAGAAAAAATTCTACTGCATGGAAATCGATTGACGTCACTTGCAGAGAACGAGGGAAAAATCGGCACCACTGATTGAATGGGAGCAGAAAAATATTCTAATGCTTCGCATAACTCACCTAGCCACCCCCATCCACCCCATTCACACCTAGCTTTGAATGCTTTTATAGGCCATCGGAGCACACAATGGTCCACGGATTGCCTTCGCTGGTTTGTGCCTTGTGCGGATGACACACATGTTGTTTTTCGCATTCACACACCGGCAAACAATGAGATGACACCGAGGAAAAAGTGTTGCTCAATGCCCCCAATGGCAGTTGGTTGGAGTCGGCTGAACGCGAGACAGAAAGATTCCTGCGTTTTGTTTGTCGGAAAAACGAGACTCTCATCATGTCACGACGTTTTCTTTGGCCTGGTGCTGGGCGGCTATTCATGATTGATATGTCGACGGGCGTCGGTTTTCTGTTTTCATTTGTCCCAGTTGAGAGATGTAAGCGTGGAATCGGTGCAAGGTTACATGGAATATCCTATGGATTCGTTGCGCAGTGATGCATTCAACTGGGAAAACCAAGAAAATTGCCTACCTGAAGGTTTCTTGAAATCGATGCACTCCACCTTTGTCGGAAGTTTCGGGTAATTGCAGTTAGCTTCCGAGCTCTGCCGTTGCTTTCAGCATTGTGCATCTGTTTGTGAGGTTAGTCATTTGAAATCGGCGGCTTTGCTAGGGAAGCCTCATATATACCTTTCTTGGTATTTAGTTAATTGAGTCTTCGATTTCGGAATTGGACTTGGATTCGGAGTGTTTACATTTCACAATCTATTCAGGAGGAAATTCGGGAAAAAAACCCGAAAATATGAAGACCTGGACTGATCAGTGAATTTTCTGAGGGTCATGCCATTTGAACCAGTATACTTCAGTTATCTGTTTCTGAAGGGTGTCCCACATCAAATTGCATCACGGATAAAACGCTGTAGAAAATAACATAATTGACCGATCATTTTCAAACTTTCAGACAACACAATATAACCCATTAGTAAGCTTTTGGCACATTTATTTATTTTAACTTCAATACCATAACGCTCGCATCTTACGCCGCTTAACTCCACTCATTATTACATCTGGCTGCAGCTTCTTCTGTACGGAAACCCACTTTTTCTTCGTGTCATCCTCAGATTTGACCTCCTTGGGATGATTCCGTAGCTCGGCTTCATAATAGCGCAGTGTTTTTCGATGGGCCTTAGTTCCTGTGCGTTGGGGGGGGGGGGGGGGTTCATGTCCTTGGGTATTGGCACGAAGCTAGATCCGGCCAGAAGATCGTAGGGCCTTCGTGTTGTTTCAACAGAGGAATCAGATGCTTCTGTAGACACTCCTTGAGGTAGATCTCCCCGTTCACAGTCCCGGTTGTCTCGAACATGAGCAGATCGCTTGCCAAATCATATATTTCTTGGCAAACTTTGAACGTTTCAGCTTCCTTACTACCTCCGGAACATCAAAATCGATTGTGCTGGGCGGTGAAGATCAGTAGCGCCGGAAGCTGCTGAAAGTCCGCCTTGGCGTAAGTCTCATCATCCATGATGAGACAATGAGGCTTCGTCAGCATCTGGGTGTACAGTTTTCGGGTCCGTGGCTTTCCCACCGTATTTTTCCGTTCGTCACGATTTGGAGCCTTCTGTACGTAGGCAGTCCCTCCCGGTCCTTGACTCTCTGAACGAAAGACTTGGACGGATTCAACTTTTTGGCCACACCGAAGCATTGGGATTCCGCTTAAACGACACGCTTGTAATCCGGATCACTAATAGAACATCCATTCTGGCAGCATCTCTCCTTCCGTTCGATGCTCAGAGTTTCGTAGTAACGTTTATTTACACGACTCACCTTTGAGTCACCACGACACAGTTTGAAATACACCTCACCGAATTCGGATGTATTTAAAACTCTAAAATCGTGGTGATGTGTCGTGGATTAAAAAAATCCATATTTTGACCTATCCGTAACCTTGGAGCCCAGTAATGTGTACTAAAACAGAACAGATCTTGGCCAAAACGATCTTGAACATATTGTTTATAACTGGAATTGACTCACCGAGTCATAGTAAAGGTTGTACGGAATCAAATTGCACCACTTTTAAATGGCTGTAAATTTTTACCCGTTGGGTATTTTCTATTGGATTTTGGGTGGAATTAGTCCATTGGTATTTTTTTACGATGTGTAAGTTTCACTAGCAGATGTGCAATCGTTGCGAAGATGGAGTCGGAAGAACAGCAGCGGTGCAAAGAAATTTTGTGCACGTACCTCGAAAATCCGGATCTTTCTCATCGTGCCATCAGCAAGAAGCTGGGAGTGGTACATACTACGGTGTCTCGTGTTTTAAATCGGTACCACGAACGTTTGACCATCGATCGGAAAGAAAAAAGTGACAAAAACGGATCTCCGTATAGTGTTAAGGATCACAAACGGGTAGTTCAAGCTTTCAAGAGGAATCCCAACAGTTCAGTTCGAGATGTGGCGATGAAACTGAATCTAACTAAAACGTTCGTGCAAGATGCAAAAAACATGAAGGACTTCACACGTACAAAGTCCAAAGGGCGCCTAATCGCGATGAACGGCAGCATACGGTGGTTAAAACAAGTGCACGGAAGCTCTACACCCAGATGTTGACGAAACCACATTGCCTCCTTATGGATGATGAGACGTATGTAAAAGCAGCATCCGGGGCTCCAGTTTTTCACTGCTCATCATAAATTCGATGACCCTGAGGACGTTAGAAAGCAGAAGATGTCAAAGTTTGACAAAAAATATATGATTTGGCAAGCAATTTGCTCGTCTGGAAAGCGGAGCACCCCATTCGTGACAACTGGAACGGTCAATGGGCAGGTGTACTTAAAGGAATGCCTCCAAAAGCGTCTACTTCCTCTTCCGAGGTCACACGATGGTCCTTCGACTTTCTAGCCGGATTTAGCCTCGTCCCATTACTCGAGAGAGGTTTTGGAGTGATCCAAGGCTAAGGAGGCCAATTTTGTGACGAAGCATCTCAACCCCCTCGAACGCACCGGATCTGCGACCAATTGAAAAGTACTGGGCCATCCTGTAGCAGGCACTTCGAAAGCATCCTAAGGAAGTGAAATCGGAGGAATATATGAAGAAAAAATGGATTGCCACTCAAAAAAAAAGTTGCTCCAAATGTTGTACAGGACCTTATGAGTAGTGTAAAGAAGAAGGTTCGTGCATTTGGATATGTAATTGAAATTGAATCAAACAAACATGGGGAAATATTCATAACATGTTTTATTTTACTCCCTGAAAGATGATTGGTTGAACGGGCGAATTTTACCGAATATTTGTGTGTGTCGCAATTTGATTCCGTACACCCTTTACTGCCTTTCCTAAAGCGACACAATCCGTTCTACTTTGGTCGGATTTGGTATCTTGCCATTACGGAAAAAATGCCATGGAGTGGTATGCTGCCAACACCGTTCAAGTGGTGCCCAAGGACAAGAACCCTCCCAACACGCCAGAGCTCCGCCCAATCGAACAATATTGGGCCATCGTCAAGCGGAACCTTAAGAAGACTCAAAAAGCTGTTGTGAGCGAGAAACAGTTCAATGCAAACTGGCGTTCTGCGGCGAATAAGACAAGGAGACTCTACAAAATCTTATGGCAGGTGCTAAACGAAAGACCCGGCAATTCGCATTCGGTAAAAAGGAAGTTTAGCTGAATATTTCTCCTGTATTCCTTATTAACTGAACTTGAAAAAGAAAAAGAATTTGACTTATTAATAAAAACTTTGATCGATTCACACACATTACTGATTGACCAAATTTTGATCGGAACACCCTTTAAATACAGCTTTACAACTGTTTTATGACAAAACACTGCACAGGCATCGCCTTCCACGAGTCACCTCTGCCTTGTTTGTATTCGTCGCGCAGTGCACAGCAGGTGTAGACTGTGGAGTTGGCATGTCCAACTTATTCATTGAATAAGTAGTACGTCGCATCCAAAAGCATAATTTTCAACATTTTTTTTTTCTAAATTGGAATGGTCTCACCAAGTTCTGCTATTCGATGAATTTTAACTTTTTTCGTTTATTAATCTTGTACCAAAAATGTGTTAAAATCCTTTGAGTTGTAGACGCGTCACTTGCTGTATTTCGTTGGTTTATTGAAAAAGAAAGCCTTCTGCAGCATGCAGCAGTAGAATACATTTTTGAGTTCTCAGTGATTTTGTGGATCAAACTCAGTTTCTATCGTAATTTTAAAATAAAATAATTATCTTTAGGTAACCGACCGCAGTCTTTTTGAAGCTTAAAATCGTTGAACACGTTATTTCGCATTAATGTCTATCAATCGAATTGCTATTGTCCAGATTGTGATGTCACGTAATGTTCTGCAGCATTAAATTCAATAAAACATAAGAACATACAACATTCCAAGCATACCTTCAAAATCAGCGCAATAACTTGAGCGAAAAGAGCCTCCCTGAACCCGCAGCCGATGCCGGAGGGCATATTACAGGGATTATCATATAAATGAGCAAACAACACATATTGCGCCATTTCCACTCAGAACGATGAGACACTGTGGATTGATTTTGCTTCTAAGATTGCTGCGAAACTGGAGAGTACTTGGGAAAATCCACAATAAAGGAAGGCAATAAAACCCCATCGACCGACCCGGCTGACGGAGATTAGCACCGTTCTTCTCAAGTGGAAATAGGCGGGGTCGCATATCCCTCCAAGCGTAAGTTCATATGGAACAGATTGTTATCTCGGGCCGGTGACACAATTCGCACTGACATTCGGTTAATCTTTTGTCACGGAAAATTCTCTGCCTCTCTTCTCGGAAAGAAAAAAGATTAGTGACAAACAGCCAAGATTATTGTGCTTCTTCCCTCGGCTCTTGTGCGTTCAATTGAGTGTGGATGGAAAATTTCGAATCCCGTTCAGTGATCAGGTGTAAGCTTTCCCTTGACAGCTGAACAAAATGAATTTGACATTCAACTTTTGCAAAACTTTTACCTCTGGCAGACTGATACGGATTGTTGTTGTTCGGCGGGAAGACGAGCAGAACAGGCAAATAAAAAGTATCTTCCAAGTAAGTTCAGAAATGGCAATCTGTCAACTCGTGTTGAAAAAGTTGTGCTTCTCGTCATACCTATGGAACGGAATCATCGGATACAATGAAAATAGACACCGTTTCATTCTTCGGTGAAATCTTTCGGAAAATTAGTTTGGTATCGAAAGTAGTGAGATGGTTCAACCTGGAAATAGGTTAGCTCGAGCTCGGAAATAGCTGTGTTGAACTTTAACTACATTTCAATATCACGACCTATCGGTAATTCTTTGCCAGACAGCCAAAGAAGACATGTATTCGTAGTGACGACTCGTGAGTTCCAATTGTGATTGTGCATTGCTTTTTAAATATTTTTTTCAGAACGCAGAACGAACGACGAAACACAAATTCTGAGTTCAGAAGAAAATTCCAGAAACCAGATGTTCGGAATACCTCGATAAAAAGCACTTTCAAATTTCATAAAGTTAGGTAAACTTCTTCTGAACTCTCTAGCTGCTTAAGAAGCTATAGCAAGTCGGTGAACAACTTCAGGTTCATAGAGGTTCCCAATCCTTCTCTCAGCACATTGATTCACAATACGTTCATATATCAGTTCAGTAGAAATTTTCGCCAAAGTTTCTTCTGAAGCTGCTTAGAATGCTATACATTTTTTTTCAGGTATGCTTTCAAGTTCACATGAGGTATTAAAAGCAGCATATCATTTTGTAGACTTCAACGGTCTCCAGGAAGATTTGAAAGCAGAAACTATCAGCAGCATCCTTTAGGTTTTTGCCACTTCCCGCGAAACGTTGACGAAACTGGCTTTAAACTCATTAAAAACTCTAAATTGTATAGAGAATATTATCGGCGAAAAGGGGAATCCTGCTCAGTATCAACAAATGTATAGTATGATTGTATAAATTCAAAGATTACTCATGAATGGAGGTACAACCAGCCTACCAGGTAGGTACTTTAATTTTTCCATGTTTTTTTCTGTTTTGAGAGGCTCAATCACGTTAGCTCTTCGGAAAACTTTACGGAATAAAACAATCATTCGTTGTTAACTCCATGGCCTTTTTTTCTCGTAATGGCAAGATGCCAAATCCGGCCAAAATAAAACGAAACAATTGTGTCGCTTCAGGAAAGGCAGTAGACGTTTTTGTAGGCACTCGCTCAGATAAATTTCCTGGTTGACGGTTCCGGTCGCAATGTAAACGTTGTTCTTGAAGCCACAGGTACAGATGGCATGCCACACCAGACATTTCTTCGCGAACTTTGACAGTTTAATGTGCTTGAAAATATCTGCCACATTTCCCCGTCCGATTGCCGTATAAAATTCCTGTCCAAGAAGCTGTTTAAAGCTGCCTTGACGTAAGCTTCATCGTCCTGTACCACGCAATCAAACTGCTGACGAATCGTCGTGTACAACTTTCACGATCGTGCTTTGGCCGTCGAGTTTTGTTTATCGTCGCGATTTGGAGTCTCCACTTTCTTGTAAGTCGACAGTCCAGCTCGTTTTTTAGCTCTATCCACGGTTGATGGCGCCACTCCGAGCTCCTTTGCGACATCTCGGACGGAGAGGTTGGGGTTCCGCTTGAAACAGCGGGCAACTCTTTTTGTCGTCGCTGTGGCCTCCGGCTTTCGATTTCCCCCCGATCCAGCATTCCTGGCTGTCGACAAACGTTCACCGAACACTTTTAATACATTGGTAACAGTTGATTTAGCCACATTCAACAATTTCGCCAACTTGGCGTGAGAGTAGTTTGGATTTTCACCATGCACGTGTAAAATTTTGATGCGTTGCTTCTCTTCCTTCGACGACATTTTGATAACTGAAGTGCTAATCTCAAAATCCAAATAGAGGCATGATGCTACACGCACACATCTTCAAAATAAGGGGTGCGCAAAAATTTTTCAATGCACGATGATAGGAAATGCATCCAGCTTAATTCGACCAAATTTTGATCGAAACACCCTTTATAAAGGTCATATTAAAAAATATATGAAAGGAGCATAGTTTTTTTTTCTAGACAAATTTAAAAATTGTTTTAGTTAACAATTCTAAAGAGTGTGCTTGAAAAAAATAATCTGGCGTTTCTCCAGCTCAAAAGAATTTTGTAACGTGTTCGCCCAAGATGTTGAATAGTAGGGAACAAAATGGAAAAATTATGTTTTTTGATGTTCTTAAAGTTCATCGGATAGTGAGCTTTGTGAGACCATTCCCAATTGTACCTGTTTCGCGCTGAATCCGCAATCCATCTGTTTTTTTTTTTTTTTTTTTTTTTTTTGTTGAGCCAGAAGTTGTTCAATGTGTAAAACATGGTGATACCAAACTACGGCAAAACTGGAACTGGCCTCGTCCGAATGCTGGTCAAATAAGCAGAGCGTCGGAATATATTAATATGATAATCGCTTTGTTGGAAGCTGAGGTATCGTATGCATCTTCACGAGAAATCAATAGGATGTTGGATAAAAGGAATGCGTAAGCAGCAGGGTTCGTTTTGGTAAACGGTTCGCTGAATTATTGTTCATCTTTCGTTCCAAATTATGCTCCGTTAAGGGGACCCTCCCCTGGATTTGGGCAAAAATAAGGCAAAGTTTGTATTTTTTTTTGTGCAGCCTCTGGTAGTGGACAGAAATCAAATCTAGTTATCATTTCTGAAAGATAATGAAATTTTCTACGGCTTGAACTAAATTTCAGACAATTTAAAATTATGGAGAGTGTGAGCTGTTTATTGGAATACCTGTAACTAGAAAATAAGAAGGATGATTAGTAATTTCCATTTAATTCCAACTACCTCTATTGCTTATCTTGACAGATACGCGTATTTCGTCTATAATGTGCAGACTTCTTCAGTGTCGTGTACTAATACTTGTACCTGTCAAGATAAGCAATAAAGGTAGTTGGAATTAAATGGAAACTACTAATCTCTCTTCTCATTTTCTAGTTACAGGTATTCCACTAAAAAGCTGACACTCACCAGGATTCATAAATTTGAACATTACTACCGATTTAAACCAGCGGTAAGGATGCTATTAGGGCCTCTCACAAATTGTGATGGTGGTTTACTTCGTTGAGGAATCAAGAAAAAAAAAAACGCTTGAGACGATTCGAACCGATTTAAACCGACTGTAAGGATGATGTTGAGGCCACTCACAAAGTGTGATGGTGGTTTGCTACATTGGGAAAACAACTAATTTTGGAACTACGCCTAATAGTCGATTATAACCTGTTTAACCCCTTCAGACCTAAGGGATGACCCCAAAAGGAGAATGGTTGTATAAAATCACAGACTGGATAAACGTGTACACTGTCTTCGGCAAATTGGTTCTACATCAATTCTTCTTTCTAACCAAAAAAAAAAAAAAACATGTGTTTAAGGCCTAATTGACGACCTAGAACATCCCGAATATGAAGAAATTCAGAAAGAAAAAAATGCCTTATTAACAGTGTATAGCGTTGTTTTAGGATATGGTACATATACATACATATTATTAAACTCTCGTTGATAAATGTGGATTTTTTTTTATCTTTCTGGGATGTTCTAGGTTCTCCAAAATGTACTTGAGTCCAGAACTCCAGATCTACAGTTGTAACCGTAGCGTTTAGGGCTGTATAAGATTACGATATGAATTCAAACATATTGAATGAACCTCAACAGGCGTTATTTGACAAATTTGTGATGTTCTAGGTCATATATACTGTCCATGAGTTCAGGAATTAGGATCAACAGTAGTAACTATAGCTTTGGGGCTATACAAAGTAACGTTACGTATTCAACCATATTCAGTGAATATTTTCGAACGTAGAAAAAAAATTATGAGATAAACTGGGATGATCTAGGTCATCGAAACTGTCCTTGAATTCAGAACATAATATCTAAAGTTGTCACAGTAGGTTTTTTTGAGTATTCAAATAGATAATATGTATTTAACAACATTAATTGAATAGTATGGAACGTCAACAGACATAATGCGACAATCTTGGGATATTCTAGGTCATCCAAATTGTGCTTAAGTTCAAGCATAAGATCTACAGTTGTAACAGTAGTTTTTTGGGCTACATAAGGTGACGATATGTATTCAAACATATTCAATGAGTCTTCTGGAAGGTCAAAAGTCATTATTTCATAACTCTGTGATCCTCTAGGTAATCTAAACTGTCCTCGAGTTTAGAACTTTAAATCTGCGGTAGTAAAAGTAGCTTTTTGGGCAACATTACTTCACGTATTCAAGCATATTCAGTGGATAGTTTCGAACGTAAAAATACATACGAAGATAATCTTGGGATGGTCTCGGTCATCCAAACTGTCCGGGTGTTCAGAGCTTAAGATATACAGTTGAAAAAGTAATTTTACAATACAAAGGCAATACAAAGTTACACTAAATATTCAAACATATTCATATAACATTCTCAAAGCTTAACAAACATTATAAAGTAATATGGTATAGGTTATCCAAACAATCCTTGAGTTCAGAACATAAGACCTCAAGTTGTAACAAAAGCTTTCTGGGCTATGCAAAGCTACGAGGTGTATTGAAACATGTTCATTGAATGTTTATGAAGAACAGACATTATAATATAATCTTCAGATATTCTAGGTTATTCAAACTATCCTGGAGCTCAAAAATCAAAATCTTCAGCTGTAACTGTAGCTTTCGGAACTAAACTAAGTAAAGTGAGCCTGATGGAAGTTCAATAGATATAATGAGATAACTTGGGATGTTATAGGTCACCAAAAATGTCATTGACTTCAGAAATTATGATCTACAGTCGTAACAGTAGCTTTATAACCTATGAAAGGTGACGATATGCACTCAAATACATTCAATGAATCTTTTGTAAGGTCACCAGTCATTATCCGATTATCTTCGGATGTTAAAATTTATAAAAACTGACCTTGAGTTCTGAACTCCAGGACAGTTTGGATGACATAGAATATCCCAAAATTATCTCATAATGTCTGTTGGTCTTTCAGGACATTCATTGAGTATGTTTGAATACATACACTGTGGTGCAAAATTGATCGGACACATTTGATAGCTTCGTGAATTCGCTCGTAAAACTTAAATTATTATTTTTCACCTTCCATTTTATTGCTCTTCAATATTCGTTTTCCTTTGATACTTTCATTTTCACTGTTAAAAATTATCTGCAATGTTTGGTTTTTTTGTGAAAAAATTGTTTTGAACAATATCTTGAAAAACAGTGTGCATAAGTCACCGGACAACCATAGAAATTGTAACGAAAACAAACGATAATAACTATAAAACTAGTTTGAGTGTATGATTTAATTCAGAGACGATTTTTGATTTTACTAATACTACTGCAAAACGCCTATTAGCAAATTTACCAGAATTTGAAAGTTCACAATGGCCTGCAGGAAGGAAAAATCGATAGCTCAACGAAGTAATGTTATTTTACTTCATTATCGCGGGAAAACGGTTCGGAAGATTGCTGAATCCCTTGGTATTCTTAAGTCTACGGTATCGGACATCATCTCTCGACAAAAAATTACCAGCAGCATTGAAAATCGTCGCAGATGTGGTCCTCCCCCGGTTCTGTCACAGCAAAACAAACGGTATTTGGCACAAGCTGTCAAAAAAGATCCGTTCATTAATGGCGGTAAGTTGGCAGCCGATCTGGAACCCATCGTCGGCAAAACTGTAAGTCGGTTCACCATCAGTAGAGCCTTGAACGAAATGGGAATCGAGAGTCGCACGCCTAGGGAAAAGCCATTCATCAGTGAGCAGAACAGAGTGAAGCGTTTGGTCTACGCCAAGAAGCATGTTAATAAGCCGATGTCGTTCTGGAAAAAAGTATTATGGACAGCTGAAAGTAAGTTCAACGTCAGAGCTTCAGATGGCCGTGTTAGAGTTTGGAGAACTGATGGGACCGCTCTAGAAAGAAAAAATATGCGTGGAACTGTGAAACATGGCGGTGGATCAGTTATGGTATGGGGTGGTATGTTCTATGCTGGAGTGGCCACCATGGAAGTCATCGAAGGGATAATGCACGACAATGACCCCAAGCACAAGTCGAAGCTTGTGACAGAGTATTTGGCCGGGAAAAACATAACCGTGCTGGATCACCCTCCCCAAAGCCCAGGTTTAAACCCAATCGAGCATCTATGGGATGAAATTGGACGAGAACTGCAAAAGAAACATATTTCCAACAGAAAGCTTAATGCGGGAGATTGAAGCTGTATGGAACACTCTTCGTCCAGAAGCAACCCAAAAATTGGTCGAATCTATGCCAAGACGCTTGGCAGAAGTGATCAAATACAAAGGAGGACATACACATTATTGAAACATTCAAATTATTTAATTATTAAATCGAAAAATGTTATTTCTACATCTTGTCCGATCATTTTCGCACCTTGAATTTTAACAAATGAATCTTTTTTATTTATATAATTTTGTTTATGAAATATTATAATGTTTTTAAAATCAAAATGCCAAAAATCTAATCTCAAAAAAGAAAAATAAACTAATAAACTATTGAACATATTTTATTTCTGAATTTTATCACCTACTTTACCAAAATGATATTCTTGTCCGATCAATTTTGCACCACAGTGTATCATACCATTGTATAGTGGATAAAGCTACTGTTCCAAGAGTAGATCTTAAGTTTTGAACTTCAGGCCAGTTTGTTTGGCATATAATATCCCAAGATTAGCTCGTAATGTCTGTTGGTCGTCCAGGACATTCTTTGAATATGTTTGAATACATTTCGTAACTTTGGATTTTGTATAAAGTTACTGTTACAACAGTAGATCTTAATTTCTGAACATCAGAACAGTTTGGATGACATATGATATCCCAAGACTATCTTGTAGTATCGGTTGATCTTCCAGTACATTAATTGAATATGATTGAATTCATATCGTAGTTTTGTATAGCGGATGTGATATTTGTAGATCTTAAGTTCTGAAACCCAGGACTGTTTGGACGACCTAACACTTCTCAAAAATATGTCCTGCTTTTTTTAATCATTTCTATGCTATTGAGCACCGAATCAATCCGAATACATCAAATTGCTTGTATAATAACGCTTGGCAAAAATTAGGTCTGAATTAGGGTTAAACCCACAGTAAAGATGCTGTTGGTGACACTCACAAATTGTGATGGTGGTTTTACTCTGTTGGGGAATCAAGAAAAAAAGTAACGCTTGAGCCGATTCGAACCGATTTAAACCAACAATAAGGATGATTTTAAACCAACAGTAAGGATGATGTTGAGGCCACTCACAAAGTTTGGTGGAGGTTTGCTACATTAGGAAAACAAACAATACTTAAACTACACTTGAGAGTCGATTTGAACTGATTCAAATCAACAGTAAGGATGCTTTTGAGGACACTCACAAAGTGTGAACTGTTTTTTAAACTCCGCATCTTAGCTGCTTTGAATCAAATAAAACCAACAGAGAGGATGCTTTAGGGGGCACTCACAAAATATGATTTTGGTTTACTACATCGGGGCATTTGTCACTTTGAACTTATTTAAACCAATAGTAGGGATGCTATTGGGGCCACTCACGAAGTGCGAGTCGGCTTCATCAGTAAAACATATATTTAAAGAACACTTAAAAGTTAATTTGAACCGATTTAAACCAACAGTAAAAATGTTGCTTGGGCGACTCATAAATTTTAGTGATTTTTGTTTCAATCATTGGAATTTTTTTAAACTACACTTTTGAGTCGATTTGAATCGACAGTTAGGTTGCTGTTGTGGCCACTCTCAAAGTGTGATGGTGATTTACTGTATTGGGAAAACAAACATGTTTTTAATCCCGATTAATGGATGTAAAGCATGTCCGGAAAGTAACTGGAAAAATTTGAGCACTATGTTTTGTAACAAATGCTTAGGTTAAATTTAGCGTGAAACATACCGTTGAGTAGGTTTTTCTTTGCAGTACTCATATTTAGTTAAGTGTGCATAAACGTCATGTACCAAAACAATGAAGCGTAGCGAAAAGGAAGCGCGTGCGAAACGCATTGTCCAGTTTTTTCAAAATATCGCTGATGGGTGCAAAACTACCACGTATCGTCACTTCAAAGCAGAAGGAGTTCCATCCAGCACTATTTACAATGTTCTAAAAAGGTATTCCGAAACTGGTACAGCTGATTTTCATCGACTATCAGGTCGTCCAGCGTCCGTATCAACGCGAAAGGTCGTGAATGCTGTAGAAAAGGCATTTAAGAAGCAACCGGATATTTCAGTTCGCCAATTATCATCGAAAATGAATATTTCAAAGTCAACACTCAGTGATATTAAAATTAACAAACTACGTATCAAGGCGAGAACAAAAAAGATCGTGCCAAAGTATGTTAAGGACCAAGCTGCTCGTGCGAAATCAGGCGCTCGTTTTGTTCTCGACAAGTCACGTCAAAAAGTTCTTATAATTGATGATGAGACGTATGTTCCATTTGACCCACAAGAAGTGCCAGGACGAAAATTTTACCACAGTTCTAATCCCAAAGAAGTTTCGTACGATGAAAAAACGAAGAAAAAATCTAAATTTTTCAAGAAATACCTTGTGTGGCAGGCCATGGATCGATTTGGGAACGTGTCTGAGCCATATATTACAACCGGAACAATTAATGCAGAAATTTATCTCAACGAATGTTTGAAGAAGCGTTTGATTCCGTTCATTCGTAAGCATCATTCTACCAACAGTGTTTTATTTTGGCCAGACCTGGCATCGGTACACTACGCAAAAAGAGTACTTGAGTTCCTTGGGCAAGAAAATATTGAATTTATCCCGAAATCCAAAAATCCGCCGAATTTGCCACAAGCTAGACCAATTGAAGAATTTTGGTCAATTTGCAAACAGGAGTATTCTAAGAGACATATGCCACCAAAAAACCTCACTGGATTCAAGCGGATCTGGAAAAAACTTGCAGCTGATGTAGCAGAAACTCATGGACAGCACCTCATGGACCACGGTTACTCTATGCTTACCAAAATATCCAAATCAGGAGTAGAATGCTAAGTAAACATACTCACATCTCTGTATACTTATATATCTTGAATCTGAGCAATAAATAAGAATTCTTATCATTATTTCAAAATAAATAATATTATTTTAATTTTTTCCCATTACTTTCCGGACATCCTTTACGGATGTCTCATTTCCCTATTTTGCACAATCGTATTACCACAGCTTGATGAGCGCTCTGGGAATGGCAGGAACACTCTGACACTGACTTGACTGTTCGTTCACCTTGAAATCCTTTATCTACTGTTCGTTATGGTAATTTGTGTCCTGCCGCCATAGAACGAAAGCTCTAGGTGAGTTGCAAAAGCAGGAATATGGAATATAATAGACTTGATGATAAGACAGATGGTGTGACAGTTTTTTGCTTTCTTTCTATGGGCTTCTGATTGCTGCAATGGATGCAGATAACTTCATATATCTATATCGTTCAGTACACTGGGAATCGATTTTATGATTACCATGTATCTTATGAATAGCGATATAAGCGGATTGATGGAAGCGTTTGTAACATTCGTGCGTTCTTTGTACGCAAGGATCGACAGAACTCCTGGCCAAGACAGGCAAACTTAATCTCCTTTGTAAATGTCAGTCACCATAGAAGATCGAAATCACCCCTATAATCCCCCTACAAGGATTTGCTTCCGTGACAGAGACCCGTTTGCGCTAAAAGCACCTTACTGCCCACACATACACACCTAAATTGAACACAATACGACAAGTTGCTAACCTACAAACCTAATTCGGGAGCAGTTTTCCCAACCACTTGTCCAAGTTGGCGACTTGCGGTCCAGTGGAATATTCAACTCATGTGCCCCCTCCAAATAGCATGTTGATGGAAATCAGGAATCAAGAGAAACTCCACGCTCTGCTTTGTTGAATATACATAAATATCTTCCCGGAATTCGCCCCCTTCAATCGGGGAGTTCCATCGTTCTTTTCATACGGAAAGAAACGACGAAAAAGGGCACGCGACCTTCAATCAAAGCAGGGAATTGTTGCACGTCAATCAGCCATAGCGGGGCGTTGCATTGCTTTTCCTGCCGGTATTCCGGTGGAATCTAGGTCACAGTTAATCGGATTGAAGACGACGAACATTGACGGGGAAAATAATTCGTTTTCCGGCGTAGATCAACTATGAATTCCTCCAGCAGGAGTTCATTAAACCAAGACCGGAAAAAGCTTAAGTTGAACTTATTGACCAGGTCAGAGTACAGGCTAATGGTTGGCCAATCGTTGGTCCATCAACGCATGCTGAGATCAAACGGGTCCAATTTATACGATAGCGGACAACGCCCTTCGCTGCCGGAATTTTCTGCGAGGAATAAACCATTTTCCGTACCGACATCCATACCGTCCACCCACGCAATGAGCTGCACAATGTGATGAGATGTGGGTTGGAAAGTTTGCAATTATTTGTGTAACCGTCGTTATACCACCATCATCATTAAACCGCAAGAAAGTGTGGGGGGGGGGGGGGTAGAGGGGATGGGTCAACAATATGAAAGTGCGTGGGACTTGAACCTTGCCGGAAAAGTTTGGACCATCATCATCATCATCATCATCTTTTTCGTATCAAAAATAGACTACCACCAAGCTACTGGGATTTCCCTTTTGTATCGGGTCTTGTGATGGCCAACAATAACAAAAACAGCCACCACGTGGGAAGGGAGAAAGACATGTTTATGTTCCTCGAAAGACGCAATGTTTTCGGAAGAACGGGATCGCGCTTGGGTGAACCGGTTTGCGGTCGTTTCTATGTTGATTCCCTTCCGCCTCTGGGCAAGTAAGGGTGGATAGATAAACAAAATAACACTTCCGCCACAGTCCGCTCGGTAGGGTAACTCGGACGTTCGCCGCATTTCGTCGTAATCGGTGTGGTTTGTTTTCATTTTACGAGTAAGGTCTGTATCCAAACTAATCCGGACACATTCAAAGCACTGTAACTTTTTAAAGCCTGTCCACTTTAAATTTCGGACACCCAATTAATAGAAGCAAACAAAATTAAAACATGATTCAACAAAACCGATTGTTTATTTCACAATAATAAAGTTATATCTACATTGGAAACAGTTGATTAAGATGTTAATCCTTCTTTTCGTAAAATTCTCAAACTTTCTCGGTACACCCGCCATCAGGTTCCCTACGGTATCCTCAGATACGTCCGCCGTGACGATTCTCCATCTTCTGTTGAAAGCATCGGTACCATTTGCTTTCTTCTTAGTTTCGAAGAGTTTCCGCTTAACTAGAGCCCAGTACTTCTCTGTTGTGCGAAGTTCTGGACAGTTTGGTGGATTGGCTGTTTTGGCACGTATTTGACCTCTTGTACCTTATACCATTCCAGGACGGATTTCGCATAGTGACAAGAGGCCAAATTAGGCCAAAACAGAGCTGGAGAGTCGTGTCTTCTGATAAACGGTAGCAACCGCTTTTGCAGACATTCTTTCTCGTACACATCCTTATTGATAGTGCCGGTAGAGACGAAAGTTTTAGATTATCGACCACAACTACAAATGGCCTGCCAAATCAAATACTTCTTCGGGAATTTGGACACCTTCTTTGTTCGGATATACTCGGCAACGGCGTTCCTTTGCGTACGTATGACTTTTTGCAGTGAAATTTTTCTCGTCATCACGGTTGGGCACCCTTTTCACTTTGTACGCCTTCAGTCCTTGCCTCTGCTTCACTTTTTGTACGTATGATTTTGACTTCCCAACTTTTCAAGCCACATTTCGCACAGAAAGATTGGGATTTTTCTTAATAAAGGCTACCACCTCTTGTCCATTTGTCGGGAGCTTACTTTTCGATTTGCTCCACTTCCAACCTTCCGATCCACAGTCAAGCGCTGATCAAATAATTTGCAAACACAAAATACGGTACTTTTCGGTAGTTTTAGTTTCTTGGCAAGATCGCGCACCGATAAATTCGGATGTTGCTACGGTTCGTACAAAATGCGTTTGTTCCACTTGATTCGACGCCATTTTACTGAATGTAACAAGAATGTAAACTTGTTGTACCACGAAATAATGTGGAGAGTTTCAGCTGTCACATAAGTGAAACGTTTCAGCAATCTGTGAAATAATTCAAAATCTACACTGAAAGAACAGTGTCCAAAATTTAACGTGGACAGGCTTTAAATACTGAACATAGGGGTGAAAAATGTCGCTGAAGTATAGCTGGGCGACTGTGATTGGTCTTTTCATTCCATGTTTAGTGTTCAAGATGTTGACGAATGAAAAGCACGTGTGCGAGCAGATTTTGACTTTCTGACTTGTCAAAACTTGCAAAAAAAAAGTGGATTTACCTAAATCCACTGATCACGGTGCGCTTAAATCATTTTCTGAACGTTTGGGGGTCGAGAGGAAACCGAAAAATGACAGAAATAATGGGCGTGCTTTTAGTGACATGGAAATTGATTCTAGGTGGAAATAACTGTATTCAACAGAATTCTATCCCTTTTCATCAATCGAAAGTAGCACAAGAGTGGTGTCGCCAAAATTTGCCCCATTTCAAATCATCTCAAGAATGGCCTTTGATTTTTTTTTCATGGGAATTCACGCTCGGTAAAATTGAAAGCACCCATCTTTCAAACAATTCCCGATCAATATTTGGAACAATAAGCCTCGTTTCAGCGAAGAAACGGTGGTTTCCAGTGCGAAGCTTTTTAAAAAACGTCTACAGCTGGTCATAAAAGCGAAAGGGGAGAAGTTCGAGCTCAGCATGTAATTCCTTAATAATAAAATGTAATTTTGTAGGGAAAGCGTTTGTTGATTTCAAGCCAACCGTTGTTTTTATGAACATTTATCTTACTGACAAGCAACCGTTTGCCACCCTGTATTGGTTTCACGCATCAAATACCGAAATCAAGGACTAATTTCATTGCACACCCTTGATGGCTATTCTTCCAAACAAAATCTAGGAGCGCTACATGAAGGAATGAACCACTTGTATGGTTCGGATTTACTGGAAAGTCTCCTTTGTGGTATGTTTTGGCTGTATTTACAATCCGAATCGTCCTGGCGGATGCCCTTTGCCTCGAGGTTCAATTTTCAGGTCACAAATGGTCATGTTATCAAATTTTCTGTAAACTGCATTCGGTCGGCACCAGTATTGCCTTAGTTTAGGATCATCAATATTTAAACATTGAGAATGTATGCTAGTTCCAAGCATCATCTGTTGGTTCTCTGTGAAAAAAAAAACAGCTGATCTGGAAACATCAAATTAGCATCCTAGGGCTCAATATGCTAAAATCCCTAAAAATACGCTACGAGTATTCGTTAATCCCGATTCTTATAGCGCGCACTAGCGTCTCGACCGCATGTTCAATCTGTTCATTGAACAGATAGTCAGTAAAGACTGTACTCAAAAGAAATGAGACACACAAAAATGCCCACCGGAAAATCAATTTAAGTCGGATTTTATTCAAACTGTCAGGGAATAAACCATAACATCATAGTTGCGGTTTCTACTTTATTGGTTTATTGGATGTCCTCTCTATGATCATTGCCGCATTTTGCCCTTGACACCGCTCAGAAGGTTTTGTACAATATTGGGGCGGACTTATTTTGATACGTTTACCCACTGTTTCTTCAAAGCCGGCTCGTATTGGAAGACTTTAGGTGTTTTACAAAGTTTGGGCTTCATGATGGCCCAAAGCTCTTTAGAGTTCGGTGGATTAAAGTCTTTTGGTACAAAAACTTCATTATTGTCTCAGTACCAGTCTAACACCGGCCGCGCGTAGTGATAGAAAGCCAAATCCGGCCAAAATAGCGTCTCGCCTCTGTGAAATCGCAGGAAGTTCAGCAGGCGCTTCTGGAGGCACTCGTCTCGGTAGATTTGCCCATTCACCCGTCATGATGTATGGCTGGCTCATCTCTCCACACTCACAGATGGCCTGCCAAACCAAGAACTTTTTAGCGCATTTGCCCATGTTCTTTTTCCTCACCTCCTCAGGAACTGCCAACCGTGATGTGGCAAAGTAAAACTCCCTGCCTTGTATCCGCCTTGATGTAAGTCTTGTCGTGCATCATGACGCACCACGGTTTGGTCAGCCACTCTCGGTACAGCTTCCTAGCGTGGGTTTTTGGCTACCGTGTTTTGTTTGTCGTTCAAGTTCGGTGCCTTCCTGGCCTTGTAGACGTGGAGGCCGTCACGTTTCATCGTTTTTTTCGATAAACCCGATGGTAACCTCCGCCTTCTTTTCCACATCGTTAATCGATAGGTTTGGTCGACGCTTGACGTCGACGCTGTCTTCGGTTTCTGCCGCTGTCTGACCGCCGCTGGGTCATCTGGGTCTCCATGAATGACTTCACCACCCGGGAGACCCTCGAATGATGGTGTTTCCGATCCATCTATGGGACGCAGTTGGATGTTGCACGATGGAGCACTTTTTTTTTTGGCGGATCTTGCTCCGATGCCATTTCGATAACCACTTGCCAGATTGTGTTAAAATTTCGCCAACGTACATTACAATCTTAGCTAGTTTCAGTCAAAATTCATCAATTTTTACCCACACGCTAAAAAGTTAGAAGCTAATCATTTTGTCTCAATTCTTTCGAGTACAGTCATTAGACTGATGCAAATTTTGGATAACCTCGCTCCGCAGTGCTCGAACTGTATCAAATTGGGTTCTTATAAAACTTCTAAATATTCAAGGTTAAATCTCAATTCTCACAAACAGTTTGAAGTTTTTTAACAGAATAACTATGGGAAATTGAAATTTTATGTATACAACACTATCAATTTTATCTATAAAAAAAAGCAATGCCAATAAATAATTTTCTAATCTTCTTGTTAATCATTGAAGTCGCTATTGATTTATAAAGAAGCTCAGTCATACTGTGTCATCTATGACAATAGGGCACAAACCAGGTTATTATGTCACGCTACACAATGCAGTATTGTCATCTGCTTGATAAAGGCAACCTCCAAATTGAGTTATAACTATTTCATTTGACATTTTTCCTCAAAACGATCTGAGTTTTAGGCGAGAATACAGGGTGCATGACGAATTATTGCAGTAAATTTCAGATAGTAATTCCTCATGTTTGCCAATCATGAACGTTCCGACCAAATAACGGCGATTGGAGAAAGCTAAAAAACTACTGAGTCGGTTGAAGTAACCACATCATTTCAATCATCATCATCATCATCATCATCATCACCATTGCTGATGAAAGGATCAAAGGGTGAATCGAAGGAATGACAGGTGGCTTGCACCAGACCGTAGTCAGGTTCCTATCGTTCAAATCAACCAAGTTTCCGATTCATGTGATGGTAGTTTCCAGCGAAGGGGATTTGATGCCCCTATATTACTTTGATCAAGGAATAAAGGTAACAGCCGATGTATACTTGAAGGCTCTGCAAGATTTTGTTGTACCGTGGATGAAGAATGGTGCTGCTGGCAGTCATTCCATCTTCCAACAATGGACCAACGGCTCATAATGCTAATAAAACATAGAAATTGCTTTCGGAAAATGTTTCGGAGTTTTGGGAGAAAGAAATTTTGCCCCTTGCAGTCCCGATATCAATCTTACCTCACCTTACCAATCAGACCAAAGCCGGTGTGGCCTCTGCTGTACACAGAAGTTGTCTCCATTGTAATCGGTCCCTGACTGTACCGAACATTTGGCGGTCCAAAAAGTAATCGCCCTCAAACATAAGTTCCAATACAACAATTCCCCCAAAGCTAGCCTGTAGATATGCAATCGAATGTATCACCAACACACTGTTATTCATCGGATTCAGCAGATAATATCTCGACTAAAGATAATAAAAGTGGGATCTTCTGCTATTTGCAAAAAACATGTTGCATACATGTTTTCCATAATCGGAATGGTCTCACCAATTCAGACCAATTGTATACCTCCTTTGAAAAGCTAGTTGCAATATTTCTTCGGCTATTCGTGCTTTTCGGAATTATCATTGCTGAATTGGTTAAACTTCCATTCACAAGACGCTTTTGATAATCCAAATAAAGCGTGCTTTAGGAATCTGCCTTGTAAGTTCGTTGAAGTTAACAGATGTTTTAAAACGCTGGAAGTTTTTTAATTTGCTGAGTACACAATTGAAAATTTGTCCGTGAAATTTGCAACTGATGACAATAAAAATGGATCTGTGCCCCGCTGAGGTTTAGTCAGGTGGATGTTTTTCACTTCACACACTTGTTGAAAAAACACTTTATTTTTTTAAAAGTGATCAAGTTAAGTGTTAATTTAAATCTTCCTAGTTTTCCAATAAAATGGGTGTTGTTGGAATGTCAAGCCAAGATTTTAAATTTTGTTTTGAGTAATTTCACTGTCGACGAATTTAGAAGTTTACGCAATTTGATTATTACGGGTTGGGGTGGTTCAGGTTTGTATGCTTGTGTTGTAGTTGATAAAGGATAAAACATAACTTTATCGTCGATTATTCATTCAACAAGTTAGGCCGCCAGCCTTTGGAAAAATTGCATCATAATCGAAACTATCCCATTGAAGCTGGCTTCTGCAGGAGAAGCCATTTCAAAACACCGGTCCAACTATAGTGAGGAAGCCCTACCACGAAAGCAGCCCGCCGGGCTCGGCCAACTCACCCTGCCATTGTTCGTTTGTTTGTTTGCTGCTACAGTTGCGAGTGTGGAAAATTTACGCCCTTTTGCTTCGCCCACCTCCGCCCACCTCCGCCCTCAGCTCAAGCATCAAAGTCAGAATTAAATTTTAAATTATTTATAGAGAAGTACGAACAAACTTCTGTGCAGCACTACATCGCTACTGTTGTTGTTGCGCCGGCTTTCTTCGCTACTCCAATTCACCGCCAGCTGGCACAAGTTTTCTGCACTGCTTATGCATGTGTGCGAGTGGAAAACCGCATCAAACTTAGATGGGGAATTGGCAGTAGTTTTTGAGGAAGGTCAAATCGGTTTGCCTGGTTGAGCTGAAATTCGATTTTCCATCGTCGTCGTCGTCATCGTCGTGGCAGTGAAATCCGGTATTTCACCGACTGCAGTGACAAGCGAAGCGCAATTCGCAGCTCTACGATGGGGAATGGCGATAGCTATAGAATGTTTGCACACGCAGGTTGGCAGAGTGTGAAGGAACTCTAATTTAAATGTTTCCTTCCGGTCGTCGGGTGGTGCGAGCGAGCAAGCGAATGCACGCGCTCGTCATCGTTGGCTGCATGAAGAACGGGTGAAGGTGAAGGTTTTATCGGTTTCAAAGGAATCTAGAAAGCGAAAAATTGTAGACTAACTTTTCAAGGAAAAGTTCGAGTGACAATCTTGACAAGTTGAAAAAGTTGAGTGCAGAACTTGGGTAAAATGTAGGCAGGAAGTTTCCGATGGAGCTCCGTTACCTAAGAAGGGCGTAACGGGATAGTGGGGGGTGAAAATGGCTGGAAATGTTACGCTGTGTTGATGAATATCCGTATATCCGGCGTATATTTATTGTCGATTATTACGGAGATATTAATGAAAGAAGTACATCTTTTGCTATTTTAAAACTAACCCTACGAAGAACCAATAGACAAACTTCTTTAACATCCACGAAGAACCTTTGTGTTTCCACTTGTTTCCGAAGATAACAGATCAAGCAGCGGTGGATCAACTTGTGTCCGTTTTTCTTATAGTCGATCGATAAGATTGTTGTCAAACAACGGGAAACGTGGAAAATTGTCATCGAAATCTAAGTAGATGTGGATCACTATGATTTTGACCTTATATTTTATAATTGGAATGGACTCACTAAGTTTTACCCTCTCCATGGCTGGATTTTGTACCTGGACGCTGATGGGAGGGCCCAATGTCATGTTAATGATGCATCTGAGATAGCTAATTTATGATTGATGTCGCTAGGTCATGTCATTGTATGACCTTCTCTAATGAACCATTCATGGGAGAGCCAAAGGTCCAGCCACACAAAGTAGTGATAATATCACACTCGCTCCTCTTTCTATTTAATAGCCGCGTCGTAGCACGCATGTATACAGGCACTAAAGTTGAGTGTAATATTGGCGGGTTGGGCCGCAAATCACTAAAAATTTAATCATAGATAGATTTAGTCAATTTGAGGTGGAAGTTTGAACTGTGTCCTAGAATTTCCTATGCAGTGGACTTCTAGACCGTGGCCATAAGTATTGGGGTTTTGTGGGATGCGGAGGGCCCGTTTAGGAACTCAGAGTATCGTATCACTGGGGTTTGTCATAGGAGGGTTTGTTCAGAATGAAAGAGTTGTGCTACCGGCGGGCTTTGCCGCAATTTACGCTTAGACGAGGCTAGAAACAGTTTGTAGACGCCTGACATCAAGTAGTTAAGGGACACGTCAGAAGGTGCATTTTTCATTGGCGTGGCAATTCTTTCATTGTTGTTTATTCATTGATTGTCATTAACTAAACACCAAGTATACCTAAATTTCAATTCTAATTCTTATTCTAATATTGATTATAATTTTAAAAATGTGCGGTATACGACAGCCGACTTTCAAATTATTGCAAATCATAGAGAGATGTTACTTTGATATAGCAACTTGCAGCGTAAAAACAACATTAAATTGACAGTGGCATCTCAAATAGCCTGGTCACATTGATACGAACTACAGGGAATGACTCGCTCTATCTTTTCGAGATGTGCCGTATACCATTGTAATGTGGAATTGTAAATTAACGATTTTACGATTTTCTTATTGCAGAATTTTTAACCGGTCCAAAACGCCCTACCTTAACCACCTACCCTAACCTATTCTTGTTCCTTCCCATGGAGTTCATGTGGTCTGAATAGACTAGTTCGCCATTACCCCTCCTCCATCATCGGCTTTGGACTGACTTGCGCTCTTATTGCCCCACCAAATGCTGCAAAATGAAAATGGAATGGACTCACTAAGTTTTACTTTTCAATGATTTTTTTTTCTTTTTCTCTTTCTCCTCTTTCTAATTCTGCAGCCAGAAATTTGTGGATTCCCTGGAGATGTGGTCGCGACAATTCCAATATTTCTGCATAGTTTAAAAAAAAAAAATCATTTTGCTGTTTGGCTATTTAGTACACATCTACGAGTTTTCAGTTACTATGTAGACGATGATTGATTTTTGCCATACGATTTAAAAACGAAATTATTATATTTGCATAACTGAGCTTAGTCTATTTGAGGATCGATCTCGTTGAACAGGTTGAACTTTTGATCACGAGACACCTCTGATGCTAGTTTATATCTAATCTTATTCCATTTTTTTTTTCTATCTTGTACAAGAAGTAAATGATTATCTTAAATAACCACCTCCATTTCAAAAATGTTGCATCAACAATCAATCAAACACAAGAAAAAGCATTGCAAAATTTCACAATCGTCATATGTTAGTCTCTGTCGTATCGGTGCAACCGAAATGATGGTAATGAGTGATAGCTGATGAGTTCATCAGTGACATTCGATGCTTTCATGTACAACTTACGTTTAGACGATGAAAAATGTCTCACAATAGGTGTCACTGAAACAAAATGGGATTACAGAAATAAAACATATTCATTCAATTCGAATCTCTCGCCCTTTTCCTTGATAACTTTGCGCAAACGCTTTGTAAATTCATCGCAGCTGGCACGCATGATTTCCTGAGCAATTTGGTCCCAAATATCAACCAAATGTTTCTTGGATCGATCTAATGTAAGCTCTTCCGTAGGGCGTATATGTTGAGCAATTAAACCCCGATCAAAGTAGTCAAGTGGGTTGAGGTCCGGCGAAGATGCAGGCCATTCTTCGCTTGTGATGAAATCGGGCAAATTTTCCGTGCGCCACGCTCGTGTGTTCTTTGCCTTGTGAGCTGCAGCTGAGTCCTGTTGGAAACAATATGGTGTATTCCCATGCAGCGTTGGAGCATGAGGAAGCAGATGGTTCTTCAAAACCTGCTCGATGTAATATTCAGTGTTGATTTTAACGTTAGGTTCTACGAAAAGAAGAGGAAGTTTTCCTTTTCGTGAAACCATGATTTTCAATACATTCTGATAGCCCATATTTATAAATTATTTGTCTAAAGCTATTATTTACTTTGGTCTATATATTCTGAACTTTTACCTTTAAAAGTTATCTGCTATATGTTTCGTGAAGAATATTGTCCGTGGAATCCAGGAAAAATACTATTTATTGGCAGCAGCGTTGCCAAATGTGTTTTTTTGTGAACACATTTTTCATTTAAGAAATAAAATTGTACTTTTTGATAAATAAGTACATCTAATGTTATTTAGACGTGGCTGGGTAGCTCAGTTGTTACCCGTTCTGCTTACTGAGCAGATGGTCGGGAGCTCAATCCCAGGCCCGTCCCCTTTCTTTCCATTTATCACTTGCCTCTTTCTATCACCACTAGATTTAAAAATAAAAGCAGTCTACTGAGCTTTCATTGATCGCATCGCTTACCACAGTGCATCCATGATCTAAAAATAACCTGCCGCACTAACACAAAAACTATCCTTCCCTTGGCAAGTGTGGAGATGCAGAGGTAAACACGGTTCTAACAATGATTGTCAAACTAATCATCCTCCCCACCCCCTCTCCCCAAAACCGTGAGGACGTGGTCGGCGCCGGTACTGTTCTATAAATAGAATGAATTAGTGAACTTGTACATTGAAGATACCAAAGTCTACGCTCCATACAAAATTTCAAAAAATTGTATGGAGAAAAGTCTACGAGGGGGGAGGGGGGTCTGAGATTTTCAATAATAAGTCAACGTGGTTTATGAACCGGCCCTAAAAAGGAAGCTTAGCTGAATATTTCTCCTTTATTTTGTATTAACTGAACTTGAAAAAGAAAAAGAATTTGACTTATTAATAAAAACCTTGATCGACTCGCACACATTTCTGTTTGACCAAATTTTGATCGGAACACCCTTTAATCATGAAATACGCTGTTTAGTCCAGCACAAGTTTCTTGTTGGTTTTACATCGATAGGAGCTTCTGCATAAAAATGGTAAGGGAAAATCTACAAAACAAAGCGAGTGCTCAAAGGTTAATCAAACTTCTAGTCTCGGGAATCTTTCTTGACAGATACACAGGCATGAGTTCCAAAAATGTTTGTGCACTGTTTTGTTATAATGAAACCACCTTCTCGCCTTTCACATTTTTTTTTAAATTGAAAGTACTAAAGAAGAAGACAGAGATCGATGTTCAGCTCATTCACAACGTGGCCACATATCAGCTCGTTTTGAAGCAGTGCATTCACTACTTTTCCGATGCTCGTGTCAGCATAGATCGAGCAGTGCATCAAGTGCACATATTTACGAGGCGCCACTGAACAAACTTTTCAAAACATCTTAACTGTTTTGATCGATTCCCGTCATCGACTTTCCAGCACTCAACTCACAATACATATCAGAGTATTGTTGTACTGAATTTTTAACAAACGATGGTGTGAATGAACCAAATCGAGCCAAGCAGATAGGACCGTTTGAAGTGTTTGCCGTGGTTCCATTCCACCTATGGAAACAATATTGTAATCAAAGTGAGCATGCAGGATTTGCCCCATTTTTTTCCAATTTAATTTTCCCGTCGAAATGGATTGCTTTGATGGATTGTTCACAAAGAGTTCGATCGACCGGGTGGTTCCATTCAGGCCTGTGTGTTTCATCGAGGGTTGGGTGGGGGTGGTGTAAACAAAAGTGCGTAGACAGCGAACATAGACTCGGACGATGAAACCGACGCAATGTTTCAAAATTTGATAATATTTTCCTCTAATTTCTATCGAAAAAAAGGGAAATGTACAGAGTTTACGTTCGGTCTAAAAGACCAATTTCGGCGTGAGATTTCGATTATATTCGAAAAGTTTTTTCCTGAAAATTCGTAGAAAACTGCTCAGTTGTTGCAAAATTGAGTAGAAAGTCAACATTTTTGTCGATCTCTCATCAACCGTGTAGGGGAGCTCTGTGGAATGGGGAGCGATAATTGCTTCGTGTAGTCGGTATATCAACGGTGTGCGTTTGTTTACACTATTATTCGCTGGATTGGAGTATGCAAATAATGGCGGGAAATTCATTTTTTCCTAACGAGTGGCTCGTACTGCAAGTATAAATACATGCGAATAATCCACAGCAGTTTTGGAAAATTGTTTTAATAGCAAGTAGTAATAATAGATTTTCGGTGCCTGGAAAACGAGTTCTGTGGATGTTAGTTATTGGGGGAAAAACACTTTTTCATTTGTGAAGTTTGTTTCGATGTGATTTACAAGTATTGAACCGACCAAAAATTAAATCATCGTTAATTCTTCACTTTTCCAACTACGAACAAGCCACATAATAAAAGACAGAACTTTTCATCGTTTCCTTGACAACTCTGCAAACTAATCTGTTTGTTCTAACTTGTTTTGCTTTAGCTCTGGACTTCAACCGCCATATCATGTTTCATACTGCAGTCCTTTACCGCCATTCTCCAACACACTTGCTTATTTAAACCCGATCCCTTCGCTTGTCCCTTTCATTCCTCACCTTATACGATTTGATTACAAGAGAGAATTAGCCTCGCGAAATGTTTCAGCCGTTTTCCGATTGTTTTGATCTACGATTTATGCTTTGTTTGTTTTTGTTTCGGTTCTCGCTTGACCGGTCCATTTCGCTGCGTCAAATTTTCTCTGATGAACAGATTGTGTCAATATTTAATTTATCAACTTGTTTCTTTTCTCTCTCTTTTTTCTGCTGCTTTGTGCATTCCTGGATTCATGTTTTGTTACCAAAATAAAAAAAACCGCAATTGGTCGAACGGTCGACTTGCCTTCTTCTTGAAACTGTGTGTGCGTGTCATTGTGTCAATTGATGGATCCCAAACCTCGCCATCTGCTGGATAATAATAAAAAAAAACTAACACTCTTTACAACAACAACTCCAACTACTACTACTACTATTTCTTCTGACAACATCTACAACAACTATACCCTTCAGCACACAAACTGCAACAGCAACAGACTCAGGAAACTAGGAAAAAAGGGAAACTGAAAGACATATTCTCGTCAGATAAGGGTTAGTTGCTGGTTTAATAAACACTAATCGAACATTTTAGTCGTTGCCGTCCATTAGTAGAACAAATAAAAGTTTAACCCGTTACAGTTTGGGTGCACTCGGAATTTGCGGAACTACACACTGTTAACAACTTCCGGTTGCATCCATGTTACATGTTAGCCAGTAGTGCCTCTCCTTCTCTTAACACTCACTCATTCCTATCGCTCTGTTCCCTGTTAATTGTATTTTGTTGAGTGCTTGAGTATTGTCTCTATCTCCCTTTTCTCTAACATTTTAGCCTTTCCTTAGTTGTCTCAAAGTTGGCCGAGTCACATGTGCTCGTTCGCTTGCCTTGTGTTGCCCGTTATCCTTGAAAAGGATAATGGCTTCGTGGTTGGGTAAAATCATGCCTCCCATCTAATGAATGTCTGTTTTGTTTATTTTCTTCCGTAGAAGCTAGTTTCGCCCGAGTTGTACTAAATTTGGTTGTTCAAACTGTTTCTGTTTGTAGTAAATGAAAATCTTGGTGAAGTTGTACTTTTTTTTTAACAATAGTTGTGCATAATTTGTTTAAAAGATAAAACATAAAAATTCCCAAAAACTTGACAAATCATTATTTCAACTTACAAATCTTTCATATGAATAAATTAGAGATACGGAGATATAAACCAAATGGAACGTGTCATCAAAAACACGTACCCAATATTTGGTTTGAAATTACATAACATATCGTGTAAAATTTGTCATATTTAGTGTTCACTACAAACTACAAACAATTCATGTGAAATCGATACAAGCAAGCAAATCATTTGTGTAAAAAAATATGAAAGTTCATTGTATTCCGAATCTTAGAACATTTAATTTTACATGAAATATTAATTTACCTACTGTGATTTACATCAGAGCTGAAAATAGTGTTCACTGAGCAAACTATTCACCCTACTTGCGTAACAATTTCTCAAGAATACCAAAGCACTGTTTTGTTGAGAATCAATGTCCACAAAAATCTAAAATATAGTGATCAATTTGAATTGGAACGGAAAACTGCAGGTGATAATGATTACGACGCCTTCTTTGGAAAACAATGAAGCTCATTCGCAACATACTAAATGTTGTTTGTTTAATCCGATACTTATGTATTATAAAAACAAATATATTTCTTACTTTTTAATATGGAACAAGTTAGATGATATCACGATACCTGGCTAGGGTCCCTTTGGATATTCGTTCACATACCTAGCAGCATTCTTGTTGTAAGTCGGTTGAAGCAACTTCAATGCGACTCAGTTAAGTCACAATGAAGTAGCTACTACCAATTTGGGCGGGTTTGTGTTGTTTGGGATAGATCTATGTTTCTGGAGGCCTCGGATGAAAGACCGAATTATGATTTTAATAAAGAAAATCTCCAAAACATCGAGAAAAAAATGCTGACTTGTTCTGTCGCTTCCAATTTTTACGAAAGCGAGAACACCACGGCAATATTGTGCTTATGCAATATTGGAATAATTGTGCAATATCATACGTGCAGCAACGGAAACAAATATAGCGAAGCATTTTCGCCATGGTATTTTGTTTTGTCTGATATTAACCAGAAAATGCTATTTCGAATCTGAAGGAAGGCTTGCGGATCGTAGATTCTTTGATTCTTTGATTTGGTATTGCCTGCTATCTATTTGACTATTTGACAATCAGTATTAAATTCTAAGATCAGCTTTTCTCAAATTGAAAACATCTTTTCCAACGTCATTTTATCTACAGGATCGGTTAGGCTTAAATATTCAAGATTTTCCGGAAATATGAGACTTTATTGAGTATACATATATCTTTTAACGTGAAAATTATTTGGTGATCATTGAGTATCTCATTCGTTTCTTACTGACTTTCTTTTATGCCATGTGTGTTATCGAAAGGCTATATTGAACTTATTGCAGTCATAAAGACTTAAAGGAAATTATTCAAGGCATAATTTGGCCTGTGGAACACCATAATATTTGCTTCAGGGTATTTCAAAAAGCATTAAATAGCTTATCGAAACAATTCGATGGTCCAACCATTGTCGAGAGACTCTCTTGGACTTCACGAAGTCTAAAACAAAAATTAAAGACAATATTCAGGACTTCATTGAACCGGTAGATCTGTTGATATAATGCTAACATAATGCTTGTAGCATCTGAAATGCAGATACGGGGTTGATTTACTACATATGCTAATGCTTATTGGTTACCTGAGTAATTTTCACTTCGTTCTAATCCCAACTTTCAACTTTCTGATCATGTATTCAAGAAACACTTCCATAGTTATAAATGTAGATTTGGATGAAGTGTCGAAAAACCTTCCTACCCGTCTCCAGCATGGTTTGCCTAAAAGTTGCACATACCGATTAAGCAAAGGGAGACCGCAACTTCATTATTAAATGATTCAAAATCGATTCACTTCATCTTTGCGTGATTTAAAAATTTTAAGGTCGCATCTCTTTTTTTCAAGTTATTTCACACTTCAGAGTTCAAATCCCAAACTGACTCCATATTCAAGTGATTTCAAACTTTTCAGTGTCGATACCAAATTTTTCAGAATAGATAGACTTTATATTCAAGTGATTCAGGACAGACTCAGATCATATTCAATGAGTCCGCTTTTTACAGGTATGATTCACTTCGTATTCAAGCGATTCCAAAAATTTTAGGAATAATTCACTTCATCTTCAAATGTTTCCAATGTTTGACTCAAGTAAGACTATGATTCAGGCGATTCAGGGCTGATTCCAACTTCTTGAGAACTAAAAAAACTTGGTATTCAAGTGAATGCAGGTTGACTCACTTTATATTCACATGTGAGACTCGAAACTTAACAGGGCTGATATTAAACTGATTTCAAGCTTTATTTTTTTTCAGTGTATATTGATTGATTTTTTACAGGCTCTTCTTAGACGTTCGGTGGATTAATATTGGAGCTATAATATTTTGAAAACCTTTTGTCTAAAAAAAACAGAGGCTCTTTTGAAAAGTTTTTCTTGAGTTGCAAGGTTCTCTAGCAGTGATAGTAAATGTGCTGTATTTTGATGTTATCTCATAACAATTTACATCTTTCATTACGACCAAATTGAAAACCCGCAAAAGTGAACCGTCATGGGAGAAAATGTCATGACATTCTGGTACTGTTTTCTACAAGCGACGATGCCTCTCTGCTGCCACCAGTTTATGGTTTAAAAAAAGTTGCAACATAGATTTATGTAGCTCAGATTTTCGTTGATTACTGGCTTATTAGAACTCAGGACTATAAATTACCAAATAAGTGCGGTAAAACCGTAAGCTATCAAATACAGCCACACAACTGTTTGAAACTGTTGGCAGAAATAAGGGGACCGTTTCCTCTTACCGTTTTCTATCATTCGTGTTCATTCGAACTGTGCCTGTAAATTGCTGGTGGTGTGCGAGTCTCAACATTTCGCATCAGACGACTGTTTTCTAAAAAATGTACATTTACCATTTGGATTAGGGCTAAAGGGTGAACACGAAATTATTGCGACACATTCAACAGGGCATAACTTTTTTACCATTGGGTAAAAATCAACCAAATTTTGCACACTTTCTCATTGATGTGTATTGTTTACATGCTGTCAAACTCGAAGTCGTGTTTTTCGATTCAACAAAAACGGAGGTGAACCAACGCGAGTCGAGAGAACAAATTCTTTCCAAACACCTGGAATTTCCTGACCTGTCGCACCGGCAGTTGGAAAAAATGTTGAACATTCACCATTCAACCGTCTCCAGAGTGTTGAAGCGGTTCCAGGAGCGGTTGACGTTGGACCACGGCAAAGGAGCTGGAAGAAAACCGAGACCGGAGAACAAAAAGACGGAGGGAAAGGTGAAGCGGATGATTAAAGCAAATCCCAACGTCTCAAGCCGTGATTTGGCTAAAAAGATCGGCATGTCGCAGAGCTACGTCCAGAATGCAAAGAAGAGAGCTGGACTACATACATACAAGGTACAGAACTTCCCAAACCGCGATGAGCGGCAACAATCGACGGCTAAAACTCGGGCACGGATGCTCTACGAGAAGATGCTGACAAAATATGGCTGCTGTGTGATGGACGACGAAACGTATATAAAAGCCGATTTTAAACGATTCCGGGGTTGGAGTTTTTCACCGGCAAGAGCAAGTTCTATGTGGATGACAAATTTAAGAAGAAGAAAATGTCGAAGTTCGCCTCCAAATATCTCTTTTGGCAGGCCATCTGCTCTTGCAGACTGAGGAGTGAGCCTTTCGTGACAAAGGGCACAGTAAATGGCGAGATCTACAAATCTGAGTGCCTCGAGAAGCGCCTTTTGCCGTTCTTGCAGCAGCACGACGAAGCTCCGCTATTTTGGCCAGATTTGGCATCATGCCACTATTCTAAAAGTGTCCTGGAGTGGTATGAGGCCAATTCTGTCCATTTTGTTCCAAAGGACATGAATCCGCCAAACTGTCCGGAGCTGCGCCCGGTGGAGCAGTACTGGGCAATGATGAAGCGGGAACATCGGAAGAGCAAGAAGACAGTCAAAGACGAGAAGGACATGTTAAGAAAATGGAAAAAAAAAAAACTGAGAAACTGGTACCGGATGACACTGTAAAGACTTTGATGGAGGGCATCAAGCGAAAATGCGTTCAATTTTACACTCAAGGCTCCATCGATTAACTTTTCTTTTGATTTTTGAAGTAAATATATGTATAAAACTACCCTAAAATTTTGGTTTGATTCTAAACATTATAAGAAAATTAGTATGACATTTTCGGTGTCGCAATAATTTCGTGTTCGCCCTTTAATAAATTACTGTCTTTTCAGCTGACACATCTTGTAAATTTTGTTAGAAACTTCAAAGTTGTTCAATATTCGCAAGACGACTGTATTTTCTTGAATGATGCTCTCGGAATTTCCTAATGCTCTTATTGCGTCGTTTTTTGGCCTCTTCCGATACCTATTCCGTTTGGAGTTTCAAAACTACGTAGGGCCGGTTCATAAAACACGTAGACTCATTTTTGAAAATCTCAGACCCTCAGACCCCCTCTCACCCCTCGTAGACCCCTTGTTATCAATGATCTCTAAACCTTATTTCTCAGATTCCTTTACCTCCTATCAAAGGTTTTTATTTCGACTTTATGAACTCGTAAAATGCTGTATTGAAATGCCGTTTTAGGACTCATCCATATTATCTTATTATGGTCAGTTGAAAAAAGCATTTTAAAACCATTTTGCCTCCAGTAAATGCATTAAATGGCAAATTGGTATTGAAGGAAGTTACCATAAGACCAGATAGTTTTATAATAGTCATTGCGAAGAAAAATTGGCTTTATGGCAAATCTGTGATTTTTTTTCCAATCGCCATATTGAAATATAAGGAATAATTGAAATGGGGAAGAATAAATGCATCAAATTTTCAATGGTGTGCAACTAAACTGTAGATCGGAGACTTATTTCGGCATTCTTTTATATAATCTCATCCAATTCCAAGCACTTTTCAGGATGTTCATGATTAATTTATCGAATGTATTTCTTTAAATTTGATTTATGTTGTTGTAAATTCGCATAATTTCCGAGGCGCATTAATTTTCCGCTCTTATCGTGCCAATATTCACCATAAAAATAAATGCGCATATAATTTGGAGCATAATGCGCTGTAGAAATCACAATTTGTTTTGGATATTTTGCTATCAAACAAAATTTCCCGCAACACTATTTTTACTGCTAAATGAATCAGAAGAGCAGAGAATCGAACAAAGCAGAACAACAAAAAACAACCTGGATTTCACAGTGAAGTTTGACAGCTGTGCCCATTTGGCCGCATTCTGGTTTTCATGGCAGCCAATAGGTTTTATGAAGGTTCTCAAGTGGTCATAACATCTTTCACTAGAACATTTTCAAAATCTTCATATTCTTATAAAGGATTTATTAACTTGTTTTCACAACCGTCTATAGAGTGGGCCATTTTGTACATTTTCGGCTTTAAAGAAGCATAGAGGAGGTGTTGGTAGACAAAACAGTGTTGATTTTAGTTTTATCAACAAAGCCGGGAGTCGGCTATACGGCTAGAATAAAACTAAAATTGTTACTTGGGATAGTTCATCTGATGTACAATCCGAATAACTGATAACATTTTGCGCTTACTAGCTGGTTTTTGAAAAAATACCATCACAAATTTACGTATTTTTTTACGAGTTTCATGATATATTTATGTTCCTGAATGGTGAAAACATCATTTGTGTCTGTTAAATATGAAGTATAAATAACGTTCAATTGAATTTCATTTATTTTTGTTTTTTGAACAACCCTTAATTACATTAGCTTTTGAGCCACCCTAGTGTAACTTTGTATTTGCCTTTTGACTTCCTCTTGCGTTTCTATCCCGTCCTACACTACCACATGCAAGAGAACCCCTGTAAATTGGAACAGACTAAATAAAATCATTACTTCGCTAACAGTCACTGTGTCCGGGCGTTTTATTGTTGTTTTTCCCGTCCGAAGTCCTCCGCGAGTTGCAACATCCCAAAAAATGGAATCAGCTCATTAAAAAGAATTCGAAGACCGATTACCGAAAGTGAACAAAATTAGTGTTTCGGGATCGGAAGAAAACTTCTATATTTTACATGGTCCTTCGAACCGAATACATGTCCTTTCGTGCCCGGATTTTCAATCCGTCGAACTCGCGTGTGAAAAAAAGTTTTCGCTAAGAATTGGCTTGTACCATTGAAGTGGTGTCCTATTGGATGTCCTGTGGATAAATTGTGCAGTATACAGTGGCAAACGAGCGTGAAAATTGCTGTACAGCAAAGAAAGTCGCTCCAACAAGGAATTGCGCAGTGAAATTTCTTGATGCGCCATAAAATGAAAAACGTGCTAGTGACGCCTTTTTGTGGCCAGAAATTTCTATGTGCATGTGAAGCGCAAGCTGTGCGTAAGTGACCGAAACCAAGAAAAAACTTGTTAGTGTGAGAACGAGAAAAAAACCGAGAATGAAATCGGCATATGTGAGTGTGTTGCTGATTTGCTGCCGCCGGTGAGCGAAGCCGGCTACCCAAGAGAGGAGAGCAAGTTTTTTGTTCGCTTGTCGGCGTTCCATTTTCCACGCTGGTCCCGAGGATCGTTACCCCAGCCACATTGGGATCGCCGTAAGCTTCGCTGCGTTGAGTGAGTACGTTCCTTCTTCTTTCTCTCTTGCACACGACTCGTGTCGTCGTTCGTTAATCCGCATATTGATTCGTGTTGTTGTCGTCGACGTCGGTGAGGTAGTACCGTTCGTCGTTTCGTTTTACCGGTTCGGTCGTTTCAACCGTGTTTTGACACGCGAAGGAGAATCGTTCCGTATTCGCGTACCGTGTAGAGCCACGTTAAAACCAAAATGATAAAGTCAGAGGGTGAAAAAGAGGTAGATTTTCTGCGAAGGAGTAGGGAGCACTTGTGGGAGTCAATTGAATTCCTAATGACTCTAGCAAGGGAGGCAAAAGCAGGACAGCATTCAGAACTGCTAGGAGCATGGTCAGATAGGCTTGAAGAGATAGCTAAGGAGTATCGTCGTACGGTGTGTGTTCTTGAATCCACTGTTGGCGATGATTTTAAAGAAGATCGTATGAAATTCGACATGAAGTATTACGCGCTGCGTGCATTTTTATCCAAACATCTAACTCAAAATGCACAACCTGTCAATCCGCCTACACAACCAATCAGGGCTGCCAGTCATATTCGGTTTCCTGAATTAAACTTACCCCGGTTTAGTGGCAAGCTTGCAGACTGGTGTGTTTTTCGTGATGCTTTCGATTCTGCCATCGGAAACCGTGCTGAGATTAGCAATATCGACAAGTTCCAGTATCTGAAGGGGCTGGTCCAGAATGAAGCTGCACGGATTGTTGATTCGATTTCGATCAGCGAGGATGGATATCGCGATGCTTGGAGAGCATTGAAGCTGCGTTATGAGAACAAACGACAGCTTATTCGGTGCCATATTAAGTCGTTGTACGAGATACCTAGTATGAAGAAGGAGTCGGCTGACGAGCTACTCAACTTGGTGGATAGATTCGAGCAGCAGATTTCCGTTCTTAAGCGACTGGGAGAAGACACGGACTCTTGGGATTCACTGTTAATTTACCAGTTGTCAACCCGTTTGGACCCACACACACTGAAGGAATGGGAAAGTTATTGTGCTCGGCTGGACAGTGACAACATTGCCAATGTTATTGATGGTGCAGCGTGTGTTGAAGTAGAAGAAGAAGATATGCCAACGTATGTATCGATGGTGAATTACTTACAGAATTATGCAAGAGTTCTGCAGTGCGTTAATCCGTCCTCTAGCTTCAGTCGAGATCGTGATCCAAAGATAAAACCAACGAAGTCCGCATCGCATTTCAGCTCCTCGTCCTCTTCGCAACGCACGGAATCTCCCAGGAAGTGTGAAAAATGCAGCCAGAGTCATTTCCTGTACCATTGTCCTGATTTCCATAAATTAACTGAGCAGCAACGGTTCGAGTTTGTAAAGGCGAAAAAGTTATGTGCCAATTGCCTCCGCAGCACAGATCACTTTGCCAAGTCCTGTCAAGGCAAGTCATGCAACCGCTGTTCAAAGAAACACCACACTCTTCTACATGGGGCACAGTTCATAACACAACCATCTTTTGGTCCTCAAGCTAGCGGACCTGTTTCTCTTGTTGCCCAACCCTCCACCACAAATCCTGTTCAACCGACTCCGTCTCTTGTAGTGAAAACTCCTGCAACGCCGTTGCAGAATCAGCTCCAACCTTCAAGGTTGTCCCCGGTTGTCGGTTCGCATCTATATCAATGTTCTACAGTGCCACCAGGTCCTCCAAACCTGAATTACGCCATGATGTCATGTAACAAGGAGAATGTACATACTGTGATTCTCCCTACTGCACTGGTGGAAATTGAAGATGCTCGAGGTCACAAGGTTCTTGCTCGTTGTCTGCTTGACTCAGGTTCCCAGAGCCACTTCATTACGAAGGCTCTTTGCGAGAAACTTAAACTCCCACGTACCCGTGCTTCTGTTCCTGTTCTTGTGTGCGGCATAGGTCAATCAACCACCAAGGCCACGCATTCCGTTACCGTCAAGGTATCGTCAAGAGTTTCACCGTATGTCGTAGAACCGCAACTTCTTGTTCTACCCTCTCTCGCCATCAAGCTGCCGGGATCAACAATTATCATCCAGGAATGGAATATTCCTGAAACAGTGCGCCTTGCTGATCCAACGTTCCACGTATCGAAAGAAATCGACCTTATCTTGGGAGCTCAATTCTTCTTTGACATCCTTCGCTATGGTCGCATCCAGCTTGGTGAGCAGTTGCCGGTTTTGCAGAATTCGGTCCTCGGATGGGTCGTTTCAGGGCCGTGTGCCATTCGAGACCACGATCATGCTGATCCTCGTTCCTGTCTTATGAGTAGTGCAGTTCGCGTAGAAGAAATGCTTCGAAAGTTTTGGGAATTGGAAGCCGTCCATGATACCAAGGGTTGGTCAGCCACGGATAAGTATTGTGAAGAACATTTCCTGGCCAACACCCGACGGACGCCGGAAGGAAGATATGTCGTCAGACTACCAAAGCGTGAAGAACTCGTCCCTCAGTTGGATGACAACATGTACCAAGCCACAAGACGCTTTTACTCATTGGAACGTTCTCTTATGTCGGATTCCCAGAAAAGGAAGCTGTATCAGGATTTCATCGCCCAATACATTGCATTGGGTCACATGCGTAGAGTGTCGGAAGAGGAACTGAACGTTAAACCACGGTTCATCCTCCCACATCACGGGGTCTTGAAACCTGAGAGTACAACCACAAAACTCAGAACCGTGTTTGATGGATCCTGTAAATCACGTTCGGGTTTAGCTCTTAATGACGTTATGATTCCTGGTCCCACAATCCAAGACATGCTAGTGGAAATAGTTCTACGATTCCGATTGTATCGTTTCGTCGTGACTGCTGACATCGAGAAGATGTTCAGACAGATTCTGGTCCATCCTTTGGATCAACCGTTGCAGCGCATATTGTGGCGTGATGATCCTGAACTCCACTTGAAAGTGTACCAGTTACTCACCATCACGTACGGTTTGAACAACTCGCCTTTCCTGGCAACTCGCGTATTGCAACAACTAGGTACTGACGAAGAGCATCGATACCCACATGCAGCAGAAATCATCCGAAGGGATTTTTACGTGGACAACCTTCTTACTGGTTCCAACGACGCAGAACACCTTAAACTGATCGTCACGGAGATGATTGGACTTCTGGAAGCTGGAGGGTTCCCCCTTCGACAATGGTCGTCGAACTGTCAAGACGTGCTGGATGTCGTTCCAGAACACCTTCGAGAAACACGTACTCTGCTAGAACTAGATCGAGATACCTCTGTTGCCGCCCTTGGTCTACGTTGGGAACCCACCACTGATCAATTGTCGTTCAAGCCTCCAACGTGGAAAGATAGTAAACCAATCACGAAGAGAACCGTTCTGTCGCAGATGAGTAGCCTGTTCGACCCACTCGGCCTGCTCGGTCCAACAATTGTTCGTGCAAAGATCATCATTCAAGCCCTCTGGAAGTGTCAACTAGAATGGGATACTCCGCTTCCTGCGCGATTCAAGGAAGAATGGACGTCTTATCAGCGAGACGTATGTTATCTAGAAGGTCTTCGTATTCCGCGGTTGGTCATGCTCTCACCGCACCAAAGGATGGAAATTCATGGGTTCAGCGACGCCTCCCTGCAGGCATATGGAGCCTGTGTATACATCAGGTCGATCGACGCGAATGGCCAATGTTACGTCCAACTATTAACGGCCAAGTCACGAGTAGCTCCACTCAGTACCAAGTCAATTCCTAGATTGGAGCTCTCCGCTGCGCTCCTTCTAGCGCATCTTCTAGCTCAAGTTCTAAAAAGCACATCACTCGTGACTCCAGTCTATCTTTGGACAGATTCCACCATAACACTGGATTGGATCTCAGCTCCGCCTTCAACTTGGAAGACTTTTGTCAGCAACAGAGTAGCAGAGATTCAGGAGTTGACCGCTACCGCTTCCTGGAACCACGTGCCCTCCGAAGACAATCCCGCTGATATGTTGTCGAGAGGAACCAGTCTGGAGAACCTAGTTGAAAACACTATGTGGTGGAATGGACCTATCTGGATCAGATCGTTGAGTGAACTGTGGCCGCCTAAGTACGTTTCTCGAAAACAAAATCTCGAAGATCCAGAATTACGAAAAGTTGTGGCACTGCCTGTCTTTACAGAGCCAGAAGACATTATCGATCGCTACTCAAGCCTGACCCCTCTCGTTCGCGTGTGCGCGTGGTGGCACCGTTTCCGCGAAAACACTCAACGGGTAAAGAGTGAACGCGTAACCGGTCCGTTGTCGGCGTCGGAACTCGATCGTGTGTTATTCGGTCTTGTAAGTCGTGTGCAAGAAGACGCGTTCGGTCCGGAAATGAAACAACTCGCTCAAAATGAAGCCGTTAGCAAAAAATCCAAGTTACGTTTCCTGAATCCGCAACTCGTCGATGGATTGATCCGAGTTGGCGGCCGTCTTCATCATTCTGCCCTCGCCGTTGACAAGCGGCACCCTGTGGTACTTCCTGCAAACCATCGACTCACCAGAATGATCGTCGCTTGTGAGCACCTGAAAACGCTTCACGGTGGCCCGAACCTTCTTCTGTCATCTCTCCGTCGTCGATTCTGGCCACTGAATGGTCGGAATCTCGCCAGTACCACAGTAAATCGTTGTGTTACCTGCAGTCGTGCCTCCCCGAAGTCATTGGAGCAACTGATGGGCAATCTGCCACCGGTGCGAGTAACCGGAGCGTTCCCGTTCGAGAATGTCGGAGTCGATTTTGCGGGCCCTGTTTTCCTTCGTGCACCCAGCAGAAGAGCAGCTCCTGTCAAGGCGTATGTGGCAGTCTACCTATGCCTGTCCGTCAAGGCAGTCCACCTTGACCTCGTTCCTGATTTGTCATCAGAGGCATTTATCGCTAGTTTGCACCGATTCGCGGGAAGACGTGGCAAGCCTAGAAACATCTTTTGTGACAATGGCCGCAATTTCGTGGGCGCTCGTCGTGAGTTAGCTGACCTCCATAAACTGTTCGTTTCCCAACAGCACAAAGACGTTGTAGCCCGTGAGTGCGCTGCAAGCAGCATTGAATTCCACTTCATCCCTCCCAGATCACCATCGCTAGGCGGAATCTGGGAAGCGGCGGTGAAGTCAATGAAGTTTCATCTCCGCCGTATCATGGAAAACGCTATGTTGACCGAGACGGAGTTCAGAACCGCTCTCATCCAAGTTGAGGCTGCGTTAAACTCAAGACCAATATTTGCAATATCAGAGGACCCGCAAGACTTGCAGCCTTTGACTCCAGGTCATTTCCTGGTGGGAAGACCGCTGAACGCAATACCGGAGCCCAACATGCAAGATACTCCAGAGAATCGCTTGTCTCGCTGGCAACGCGTTCAGCGTTTGTCTCAGCAGTTTTGGCAGCGCTGGCATAAGGACTACCTTAGTACTCTCCACAACCGCTACCGCTGGTCGTATCCTACGGCCAACCTTGTCCATGGAGCTATCGTTCTGCTACGGGATGAATATCTGCCGCCGCAGAAGTGGTCCATAGGAAGAATAGTAGATGTCCATCCAGGAACCGATGGACTTGTCCGCGTTGCTTCGGTAAGGACAAGTACCGGAGTTACGAAGAGAGCTGTAAACAAACTCTGCCTGCTACCGGTAGAGATCGATGCTGCGGCAGTCCAGCAACCATCCCCACCAACAGATGACACCAGCGTCGATGAAGAATGATCTATTCTTGGCGGCCGTGATGTTAAATATGAAGTATAAATAACGTTAAATTGAATTTCATTTATTTTTGTTTTTTGAACAACCCTTAATTACATTAGCTTTTGAGCCACTCTAGTGTAACTTTGTATTTGCCTTTTGATTCCCTCTTACGCTTCTATCCCGTCCTACACTACCACATGCAAGAGAACCCCTGTAAATCGGAACAGACTAAATAAAATCATTACTTCACTAACAGTCACTGTGTCCGGGGGGGGGGGCCAGCCCGGGGGGTTAGCATCCACACCCCTAACCCCAAAGACAAGCGCGCGAACACCCCCCCCCCCAAGAAACAAAAAAAAAAAAAAAAGGAAGGGAATTAACAACACCGGAGAGGAACCAGCCCGAGGCGGAAAAAAAAGATAATCCAGACAAAAAAAAAAAAAAAAAAAAAACGGGGGGGGGGGCAGGGATTATTGTTTATTTATTGGGTAGGGGGGGGGGAGAGGGGGGTGAGGGAGGAGTAAAAAGTAAAAAAAATGAAAATAAATAAAATACAATAAAAAGCAGAAAAAAACAGGCGCGGGGGGTGGTTTTTTTTGGTTATTTTAAAGGAAAAAGAGGAAGACAAAAAAAAACGTGAATCAACAGAAAAAAAAAAAATATATTGTGTTGTTGTGAGTAGGTGGAAGGAAGCGACGAAACAGATATAATTTTGATGTTTCATGTCGTTGTGTTAGGGCCAAGGAATCAATTTTTCTTCAAAAGCCGTGAAAAATTTAAAACAAATGAACGGATCGTTATGAGTTTGTCTCAACCATTTGCCAACAATAAAATTTTGCGAACGTATTTGTTGCCAACTAAGATCAAAAAAATATTGTGGTTTTTCTTTCAGTGCGTGAATTGAGGATCATTTTTAAGCCAAAATTTCATCTTATTTTATCAAAGTATCTCTACTTACTAATTTTTAAAAATCATTCTATGATAATCAAAAACAATATTTGCAAGCCGTAATCTCTTTTCAACAGGCGATCTTTTTCCTATCCTGCTCAAGTTGCAGCAAACCATAGTTGCTTTTTTCATGACATTCGGAGCTGGCAACAAGTCGAATTTGCGGCGAGTTGTTCGGAAATCGTTATCTTAGTTAGGGCCTTAGTTTAAAAATTTGTGATTCGTTTCAATTTGCCTGTTGAGTACTTTTGGAATATTACGCTAGGTAAAACGAAAGCTGGATTGCTTAGTTTGAGCGTGTGCATTTAGTAGTTGCCACGCTTATCACTTATGGCGCCTCAAGCGCAAAAAAAGGGTCGCCTGAAAAAAGTGACTTAATTTTTTAATATAGTATATTTGTGATTTTGTCAATCGAGGGCTCGATTTTAGTGCTGTCAGTGTGCACTTGCTTTTGGAAGGAGATTCTCTTCCCTATATTCGCGGGTTTCGCGTAGGTGTTTCTGCTTACGGACCCGCCCAAACGTTTCTGGCCCTTCATACAGGAGCTTGATGATTCACACACAACAGTAGAATCCTGATCAAACCGTTTTTTTTTTTTCAGATTGTTCCACTGCTATGGAAAGTTACCTTGCTACAATAGATGGTAGTATTACATCACCATCATCATCATCAAGTGAAATCCTCGTGATCGAACCTGAACCATTGCGTATTATCTAAAACAGCACCTTTTGGATTGTTGAGGCGTTCAGTCGTTAGTGGTTAATTTGACAAAGATTTTTCATTTGGAACTAAGTAAAAAACGTACGCACAGATTTTGTATGCAAATTTTTCGACATTGAGAACTCACCTTATTAATCCACCACGCTCATATCGAAAAGCAAGAGTCTTTTTTCTTTCTCCCCCTCTCCTCCTCCTCCTCTCTCTCTCTCTCTCTCGCTCTCACTTTCTCTCTCTCTCTCTCTCTCTTTTTCTCTCTGCTGCCCTTTCTCTGGTCCCACGTAGGTGACGCTCTGTTTTGACCAGATCTGACATCGTGCCATTACGCGAAACCGGTGATAGAGTGGTACGAAGTCAACGATGTTATTTTTGTGTCGAAGAGGCAAAACCACCAAACTCGCCAGAACTTCGCCCCGGAAAACAGGGATGGTCTTCAAAAACGACAAGGATTTGAAGAAATAGTAAAAAATTTGAAAAAATAGAAAGATGGCGCAAGTGTTGCGCAGGATTTGATGGGTAGCATTAAGTCCAAGGTGCGGGAATTTAGCCTACGAGAAGAAGTTGAATAAACCGATTTTGCATAAACATAGCTAATACGTGTTTGTTAACTTCCTGAGTGTTCAAAAAAATACGACCTAAAATCAATTTTTGGTGATTATTTTTGTCTGTTGCATTTTTTTCGAGTACAATCTTTATACAGATTTGATATACCCATACTTCTATTCAAACTGCAAAAAATGGGAATTGAGCTAGATTTTCTTCAATTTTCATCGAGTCTTATCTTACTGACCGACAACAAATAATCAGATTTAAAGGCAAGACTTCGAATCCTATCGAATTACTTCAGGAGTCCCTCAAGGCTCCCACCTTGGCCGTCTTTTGTTTATACTATGTGTAAACGTTTTTTCCCTCACATTAAAAAACGTAAAAGCTCTCATTCATGCCGACAATATAAAGATCTTCTAGAGATAAAAAAGGCTATTCAAATAAGATGTTTTTTTTTATACATTTTGCGAAAAAAAAGCCATTACAAAATGTAACCCAATATCTTTTAGTACGAAGCGGAACATACCAGATTGAACAATCTCGCTAGGAAATCAGGCAGTAGAAAAATACAAAAGTATTAATGATTTAGGTCTTAAGATTAAAAAGTAAATTTTTGCCTTTATAGTAATTTTTTAGAAAGAAAAAGTGGGTGGGTTTTAAAAATGCCTTTTATTTTGTAAAAATAGAGGTCAATACTAGAGTAAGGAGTGTATCGAAAATAAGCTATCCACAAACTTTCTTTCAAATTATGTTGAAAACCGATTTTTTATTCATACAAAAAATTGATCCTTTATTGTACGAGGTTAAACTTGAACATAATGAAGACCGGATGAAATTTAAGTTATTCCTTCACGAATTTTCGAACTTTGGATCGAATGCTCTTCATCAAGTTCGGACAAGTGTTGCATCGCATTTTTTGGACGCTTGAGCCCAAATTTTTTTGAACTCCTGCATGTTCCCAGCTGCCTTACCAGTCTTCTTGAAGACCCTCTTCACGATTGCCCAGTAACGTTCGATGGGTCGAAGCTGAGGGCAATTTGGTGGATTGATATTTTCTCAACGAAATCTATACCCTTTTCCGCAAGCCAATTGAGAGTGGTTTTGGCATAGTGAGCCGACGCTAAATCCGGCCAAAACAGTGGAGGTGTACTATGCTTCTTATATAAAGGCAACAATCTCTTCTGGAGACACTCAGATCGATAGATTTCCGCATTTATAGTTCCGGTAGTGTAAAAAATGGTTGACTTCAAACCACAGGAACATATTGCTTGCCATACCAGTACCTTTCGACCGAATTTCTCCACTTGAATCGACCTGTCCGCATCGCTCACATCCTCCCCAACGACGGCAGTAAAGTATTGTGGACCTGGAAGGGTTTTGAGTCCTCCTTTACATAGGTCTCATCGTCCATCAAAACGCATGCATCCGGACGCTGCAAAAGACGCGAATACAATTTCCGGGCCCTTGTTGCTGCTCGCTTCTTCTGTTCTGCACTTTGTTTCGAGATTTTCTGCTTCTTGTAGGTCTTCAGGTGGTTTCGCCTCTTGATACGCTGGATCATTCCGACACTCGTTCCTGCTTTTTTGGCCAAATCACGTATTGACATTGATTTGTTCTTCATGATTAGAGATACCACTTTCTGCTCCAGTTTCGGGTTGGAAGAACCGGGTTTTCTGCCTCTTCCTGGTAGCTCATCCAAAGAATAGTGTTCCCCAAACTTATTAATGATGGTTTTAACACTCGCATGATGAATTCCAAACCGCTTCGCCAATTTTCGCATAGTAATACCCTTCTCACTTAGCCATGTGTCCAGAACCTTAATTTTCACTTCCTTTTCAATACGCGACATTTTGAAAACGCAGAATTTGAACCGCACAAACAAGTAAACAAAAGAAAGCTGACAGTCAAACGCACAACATGCAGTGTTCAGAGCATAAAAAACCATCACAAATACATGCGTACAACGCAAATGTATGTGGATAGCTTATATTCGATACACTCCTTATTACCTCGTATGGTCACTTTTTTCAGTCACGCACAAAGAACGAATAGAATCTGCTCGAAAACAATGTAAACTGTTTGCACTTCGAAAATTAGGTTAGAAAAGATTTCCTTTACCATCTTATGAAGCTCGTTGTATGCTCATCAGTATTCAAACATTTAAAGAGCGTCGAGAATTTGCAATGGTCTCAGTAGAAAACGATATCGTTTCGCATCGTATCTTGAATTCTGAATTCTGATTTTGAAAAACTTTTATCAAAACTTAATTTTTACACATCTAGCCGGCAACTTTGAAATCGAAATGTATTTATTACAAGCCACCATCGTACAAATAATGCTAAATTTGGGCCTTGAAATCGGATGATGACTTACTTACCTTACCAATCAGACTAAGGCCGGTGTGGCCTCTGCTGTACACAGAAGTTGTTTCCATTGTAATCGGTCCATGGCTGTACCTCACCAGCCTCGCTGTCTGCGGAGGGTCCGCAGGTCACCTTCTACTTGATCAATCCACCTTGCTCCTTGCGCGCCTCTTTTTCTCGTACCTGTTGGTTCGTTTTCGAGAACCATTTTCACAGGGCTGTCGTCCGACATTCTTACGACATGCCCAGCCCATCGTAGTCGACCGATTTTTGCGATGTGTACGATGGGAGGTTCTCCCAGCAACTGGTGCAATTCGTGGTTCATTCGCCTCCTCCACGTTCCGTCTTCCATCTGCACTCCACCGTAGATCGTACGCAGCACCTTCCGTTCATAGACACCAAGGGCGCGTTGGTCCTTCACTAGCAATGTCCATGTTTCGTGGCCGTGGAGAACTACCGGTCTAATTATTGTCTTGTAGATGGTCAACTTTGTGGTTCGGCGAACTTTGTTCGATCTTAGTGTCCTTCGTAGTCCAAATTAGGCACGATTGCCAGCCATAATGCGCCTTTGTATTTCTCTGCTGGTGTCGTTATTGGCGGTCACCAATGAGCCCAGATACACGAATTCGTCTACTACCTCGATTTCATCACCGTCGATCTGAACTTGTGCTAGGAGGCTAACATTGGTTGGTAAATGACTGGACAATGCGTACCATTGGTACTTCGCGTCCTTAGCCTCTTGTCCAGTAACTCCTATCCCTACCTTCCCGTGGTGCCGACTGGGATATGAGTAACCATAGGAAAGATCGGGTAACCAACCCCGGTGGGACCTTGGTCATATGCTGACAGGGAAGGGGGGCTGCCCTCTTCAAAGGGCGCAGTGTATCTGAGCGTCTGTTCTCCATGTTAGGGGCGGCTCAAAACAGCGTCTATTCTCCATGTTAGGAGCGGCTGATCATCGTCCTCGTGCCAGCGTGGGACTCTAAACAGTGCTGTGCACGATGGTCCTCCGGCGAGACAGGGGGTTGGGGAAGGCCCAACAAGCCGCCCTTAAAAAATCAATGTTACAAATAATACAGACGTTAATACGAACCGGAACAATCGGCAAAGACCTAGGCGACGAATTAAGGACTACGATTGGAAACTCGGATGATGGCTACCTTTCTTTTATCCTCTGTTCGGGACATAAACCACTGCGACCAGTAATTTGATCTATTGCAGTATATTCCGTATTCTATGTCGAGTTACTTCATCACTATTGAGAAATGATGAAGTGTTCGGTGTTGTTACAGTTGTCATTGTTTGTTTTGTTGACAATTAATCGGCTTTTATTGCAATTTTCCGTTATGCTGTCTTCAAAGACGCGCCCTTTTATCAGCCAAAACCGGATTCATTGCAAAGAAAACAAACTATGACTCCGATACTGACCATGCATCAGAACCCTAGTCATAACCAATTCCAACTTAAGAACATCAAAGAGAAAATAAGAATTTACATATATAATGACTAACCATGTTTCCCTTATTCCAAGCTCATCCTCGGTGGCTCAATCCGAGTTTTGTCACTTTTCACTTCGGACTAGGGTACGGTGGTAGATTTGATACCCCGTGACGCATCACGAAAAGGTTATCTACCAGCTTTACGGGTATCATTTCCTCTTTGAACCGATGCATAAAACTGCAATATTCCAAAGGTTACTGTGATGTTAATAAAGTGAGGCATCGAACAATTTTTGCTGCTTTATGTTGATCATTCTACGTTAATTGTATCTCATTACCCGATCTCTGGTAAGATGGAAAAGCTGTTTTACTTTTACCATGTTTTGCTTAATTACGTAAGGTAAACAGAATAAAACCTAAACAATAAAACGTAAATAATTACCAAAAATGATGCGCAAAACCACTTTTATCACCAATCGATTAAAGATAAAAAAAAATCCTAATTGAAGATGGACACTTGTTACGCAAAAGCTCGCAAAACAGCAACCATTCGCTGGCCATTTGGTTGGCTGCTGAAGGACGTACATCAATGGGACACGATACCAATCTGAGCGTAAAAGAGCAGCTCATCGCTACCTACCAACGCCGACGGCACAGAAAGCATCCCTCAAAAACCTGAGCACTGGGTGTGAGTTTATGACATAATGAGATAGCTCGACGGACTGCTTGAATGGATGACATGGGGTAAGAGCCCACGCGCATGTGCATCGTGATGTTGAGATTTTAAAATGAATAATCCTTTCACTTCTCCAGAGCCATTGGCCGTTTGAGATACGAGTATGTTCCTCCGCAAGAAGAAGAGACAAATGGCATGTTTTCCATTGAATGAGATCTTAACGCTAACTGGTAGAGTATGTTGATGGATACATCCAACTAATCGATTACTATTTTCTGATTTTTCTATTGGCAAATTTATGATTATACAATAAAATAACTTCCAATGATCGGTTAAGTTACTTCGTTGAGGATCCTTTCTACCTTCGATTCAACGGTACTCAGAGGGCAAACAACTCGTTTTTAGAAACAGACGCATGTCTCAATCTGTATCTCAAGGAATTTACTCGTTCCAATAGAATGATCATGTGTAGAGCGCATTTAGTTGCAATTTGTTAAAAAGAAACATATTTCGACTTCCATCTCAAACAACCTAGCAACATAGAAAAAAGCATCAAGCAAGTAAATCAAACCGCGTTATGACCATCCGAGATGTAATCATTCAGCGTGTGTTGCTTTACATTGCGGATCGTTCGAAGTAGTCAACATTTGCTCAGACGTTCACTTCTGTTAAGTTTTGCAATCGCTCGGAATAACTCTCAGCGAGCTTTAAGCTCACTGATAAGGCCCATTTAATCAACAATACAGTGTGCAGTATCAGGTTTATGCATTATTCGTTACCACATAAGCTATCCAAACTCGTAAGGCCTATCTGAGGTGTTCAAGTTTGACGCGTGTGAAGAAAAGATAATCTTTAGGATCCATTTGTTCGAAGGTTACCCCCTAGCAATTGGCGTCAGAGTTGTGGAAAGCGAGATCGGATCGGTATTTAAATTTTACCATAATTTGAATGCAGATTTTTGCTCACTCCAATATAACGCTCTATTGGAGATGCTAATTAGAGGTATGAATTTTGATAACTTCCTATTTGAGCGGTTGATGCTTCGACAACACTAACGGCTGCCATTGCAATTGTGGAAGGGTATCCAAAAATGGTGCTTTCAATATGAGTGCTTAATTAATAGGTTTCAATCATTGACTTCTTTAAATAGGTAAGGCATCCGTTTGATTGAACCGTTTTCATGCTTTCGATTTTGCGACGATGGACATAGGGCATAAAATTGAATTAAACTGCTCGAATAGGAAATTGACCGAAACGTTTTGTTAGCTAGCGGTGATTGATCACTGGATCCGTGTCTAATTTTAGGAAGTGTGAGTGTCCATTATTAAAACGATTGTTATTGAGACATTTACGGCTAGGCTTACCGATAATTAATGGAGCGTTTGCCACATCATTGAAACTAATCACGGTTTGATTATTTGAGACAAAGTGAAAAGTTTTAGTCGTGTGGTTATGCAGTTTTATGTCATTTAAGACAAGACCAATGAAAAGTGAAGTAAGGCAAAGCATTACGTCAATGGAACGTACAGAATGTACAAAACATCTAGTCCCACAAATTGCTACGTTGTGTAAATTTAAATATGATCCGTAAATTTAAATTATTTGAAAACAGAAAACTTACATGAAAGCTTAGTTCGTTTTTTGCTGAGGTTTATGTTTAGATAAGATATTTAAAAAAACAACCGCATATTCATACACTTCCAATGACAATTTAAGCAATACCAACATTTTTACTACGCTAGTAATACATCAGGCCATAGTATACTTTTTTTTCTAGTTCTAGCTCTAGTTCCTTTGCGAGCGAGTCCGCTTTCTCATTGCCTCTGAGATAGAGCAATGGTGAGGGACCCATGCAAAGGTGATCAAATATGATCTTTCGACTAGCACACCCATCTGTTCCATTAGTTTTGAAAGGATATATGATATATGATGAGTGTTTACTAGGTTTCATCGACCGAAGAGCCTAAATTGAACTGAGGCTGTCCGAGAAGATGAAATAATGGTCTGCGGGCATGTTGTAAATCATCCTCAATGCAAAGTTCATTTCTGCCAGCTGAGCAACATAAACAGAACAAGGTTCCTGAAGTTTGTGAAAGGCGCTGGGCCTTTTATAGAAGATTCCGTAGTCAGTGGATCTATTGAGGCAAGACCCATCAGTGAAAACCTTTTTTTTTCGGAATTGATGTGTCGGTAGTTTTCAGTAAAAATACGCGGAACGATATTTAAACGAAGTTGTTCCAGAATCCCATGAGATGCTTGTTTCATGAAAAGATCATAGAGAATTGAGGAACTGCTCTGAGGGGTCTTTCGGCGGAAACTTATCGAAAACATATCGATTTTTGAAGTGAGCACTTTGTGTTGTCACTGTTTTTTTTTTTTCAATACAAATTGATTTTTTAGTTTTTTGAGCCGAACTCTCTTTTTTATTATCATTCCATAAGTGAAACTTGAAAATCAAATAATAAAAAGATATCAAAAATTAATACAGTGCGTTTACTTTAACTTGAACCAAATAAATGAGAGAAATTCAAAAAACGATGAGGGGGGAATTTTTTTTGGGTATCCGGGGGAGGGGAAGGGGGGGGGGGGGGGGGAAGCGGGGGGGGGGGGGGAAAAATTCTAAAAAACAGATAGGGGGGGCCCCCCCAATAATTTCTATAAAATTTTTTATAAAAAATTTTTTTATCAACACCATAATTGATAAATTTGGGGGGGGGGCCAAAGAAACACGGGGGGGGGGAGCCAGATCTTTCAGACTTTTATTTTGTTTATTTATTTTATTTCGTTTAATTCATCTGACCGTAGTTTACATGAATGCATATTGAAACTATTGTAGTCTAAATTGTGGCAGTCTTGACGCAGTTATTCTATTTTTAAAAGATCGTGAAGCTTTCCTGATGATGGTGCTGATGTGTTTTTTTTTCTTCGTTTTTTTTCCGTCGGCCTATTTCCTCACAACGTGGTGACAACCACCGACGCCAGGAAAACGACTCCACTACCTGAACTTTACATATCCCACTCATCAACACATGACCCGGGACCAACGGCCTTACTTGCCTTCCGAAAGAAGACGTGACCAGATTTTTTTCGCCTCAGAAAAACCACTGACCTCGATTGGGATTGTTGAACCTAGACCCACTGGGGTGACAAGTAGCACTCACGCTTACCACTACACCACCGACGCTGGCCTAATGCTGATGTGCTGATTAAATGTAAATTTTTGTGTGGCCTATCCGTAGTCTTGTGAGTATAACGTCCTCTCTACGATTTCCTGTGCACGCTTCTCTGAAGGGAGTGACTGTATTTTTTATTTCTCTCAGTTTGTTGCATACCTACTCGAAAACTCGGACCCGCCCAAATGTACGAAATGCAACGATAGACTATCCATCAAACATATCATAGTAAATTGCCAAGGATATGATGAGGCCCGCAAAAAAACTGGACTACAACCCAATATAAGAGGGGCGCGAGGGGGCGAGAGTAACCAAGCAAAAAATTTTGGGATTTTTTAAAAAAAACGCGGGGGGTGGGGTGACCATTGGGCAGGGGGAAAATAATATAAAAAAAAAGCAACCAAATGTCACAGTCAATCAAGTATCGATAACATGAGAAACTCAGACTCAAGAAAGGAAGGTGTTAAGCAGATTGGAGACCAGCAGGTTACTGTCATCGAGAACCAGGAGGTTCACGCGGTGTTTCATCTGCAACACGAATGGAAGCTGACAATCATCATGGCTGCAACACTTACCCTCCTGGCGCTGAAAGTCATCAAAATTGTCTGGAAGTTCTGCAAGAAGCAGGCTTTTAAAACCGCCCGCTCAGTTGCTACCATACAGCAACAGGTATAATCAACATGGAAAGAACTATCACACCAACGTTGGAAGCACCGAGATAAAGAAGAAAATATAATGTTTTAGAATAATAGCAATTAAGAAGTGTTTCTCATATATGTAACAAGACTCGAATAACATTTTAATGATTATCACGAGTTTATTCATCTTACGCAAGGTGGCTAACATGTCTAGAAGCTCCTGAAGCCGGTAACAGTCCTCAATAGACCTCACCACCAGGTAGATTTTCAAATCGTCTGCGTATATGAGAACGTAGTTCGATCCTAGCAACAAAGCAGCATCGTTGTAGAACAGTGGAAATAGCAAGGGGCCCAGGTCACTGCCTTGTGGTACGCCTGAATTATTATTGAACGTACTGGAAACAGCTGAATCAAGCTTTACGTTCAGAACATGACCCGTCAAGAAGCTTTTCATCCATACCACAAGTCGCTCTGATGCACCCAGACCTAGAAGTATTCTGTGATCAATGACGTCGAAAGCTGCCTTCAAGTCCGTATATACGGCATCCACTTGATTTTTAGCTTCAATCTGCGTAATACAGGTAATAGTGAAGTCCAGAAGGTTCGTTGTTACAGAGTGGCCTGGCATAAATCAATGTTGAATGTCTGAAATGTATTGTTTGGAACAGCCAAGAATGGTATTACTGTCGACTATTTTGAATAGCTTCGATCCCGCAGATAGACTGGTAATTCCTCTGTAGTTCTTCACATTTCTTTTATCTTCTTTCTTAAACACGGGGAACATATAAAAATTGTTTCCACACAGCGGGGAACTTCTGCTGCTCAAAAGTTTTGTTGAAGATGTGTCAAGAGGAATCGCTAAACAAGCAGCACAGCGACAATTGATAACGGCCGGTACACCATCAGACCCGGGTGAATATGAGTTATTCAGTTTCCTAGAAGCAGTATTGGTCATGCCCGAAGTAATGGAAAGGGTGTCCAGGTAAATTACATCAGCAAGTAAATTAGAAGCTGCCACCAAAATGGGCCAGTGTTATATATGAATGGAGACTGGATGAAACCTGTGGAAAACTATGACATCCTTACAACATATGTGAAACGTTCCGTATAGATTGAGAAGTCGGAGGACCCACTGTTCGTCATGGTTCCATAAAATTCGTTACAGATGGTTCCAAAATTGGAACAAAAACGAGAGCAGGAATCTTCGGCCCTTGAGTAGAAATTTCAGTGGCGATGGAAAACTATCCAACGGTGTTCCAAGCGGAGATTATGCGAGTTTATGCGTTAAGGTTCAAAGTATGGGACGGCCAGATACTACGCTTCCCAAATGTATTCCGCTACGAAAAAGAAGGGCAATTGCGCTCTATGCACTCGGGTCTTCAAGCGAGTATAGAACCATTGCCAATTTATTTGGAGTTGGCAAATCGACAGTTTGTGAAATCCTGCTGGAGTTTCGCCAGGTGGTATGGACCACAATGAGAAAAGAGTATATAGGTTCGTTTCCTCTTAACAACAACCACATCAAATAATGCATTGATGGTTTTCAGAAACTCGGATTTCCAAAGTGCTACGGTGCAATCGGTATGTTTTATATGGAGTATTTTTATTGTAGGATAAATGATTCCCACCCTGCTTTCAACTTCTAGTCCAGTCAAGGAACTCATTCGGGTTATGGCCTAGGGTAGTGTTAATTTTCCGGGCGGTTAAAAAAGGGGCAAATGTTTGTTGTAATTTTTTGGTAAAAAACCGGAACATTTTTTAAAGAAAAGATATGATTAAAAAAAAACTTTATTTTTATTATTATTATTGCTGCCGGCTGCAGCAAAGTTGATTATACGGCGGCAGGCGCGGTGGATGATCATCATTATTATGGGGTGGTGTCCTTCGTCCTCCTTTCTGGCTGGGTGTAAAAAATAGTGTATCGAAAATAAGCTATCCACAAACTTTTTTTCAAATTATGTTGAAAACCGATATTTTATTCATACAAAAAATTGATCCTTTATTGTACGAGGTTAAACTTGAACATAATGAAGACCGGATGAAATTTAAGTTATTCCTTCACGAATTTTCGAACTTTGGATCGAATGGTCTTCATCAAGTTCCGGACAAGTGTTGCATCGCATTTTTTGGACGCTTGAGCCCAAATTTTTTTGAACTCCTGCATGTTACCAGCTGCTTTACCAGTCTTCTTGAAGACCCTCTTCACGATTGCCCAGTAACGTTCAATGGGTCGAAGCTGAGGGCAATTTGGCGGATTGATATTTTTCTAAACGAAATCTATACCCTTTTCCGCAAGCCAATTGAGAGTGGTTTTGGCATAGTGAGCCGACGCTAAATCCGGCAAAAACAGTGGAGGTGTACTATGCTTCTTATATAAAGGCAACAATCTCTTCTGGAGACACTCAGATCGATAGATTTCCGCTTTTATAGTTCCGGTAGTGTAAAAAATGGTTGACTTCAAACCACAGGAACATATTGCTTGCCATACCAGTACCTTTCGACCGAATTTCTCCACTTGAATCGACCTGTCCGCATCGCTCACATCCTTCCCAACGACGGCAGTAAAGTATTATGGACCTGGAAGGGTTTTGAGTCCTCCTTTACATAGGTCTCATCGTCCATCAAAACGCATGCATCCGGACGCTGCAAAAGACGCGAATACAATTTCCGGGCCCTTGTTGCTGCTCGCTTCTTCTGTTCTGCACTTTGTTTCGAGATTTTCTGCTTCTTGTAGGTCTTCAGGTGGTTTCGCCTCTTGATACGCTGGATCATTCCGACACTCGTTCCTGCTTTTTTGGCCAAATCACGTATTGACATTGATTTGTTCTTCGTGATTAGAGATACGACTTTCTGCTCCAGTTTCGGGTTGGAAGAACCGGGTTTTCTGCCTCTTCCTGGTAGCTCATCCAAGGAATAGTGTTCCCCAAACTTATTAATGATGGTTTTAACACTCACATGATGAATTCCAAACCGCTTCGCCAATTTTCGCATAGTAATACCCTTCTCACTTAGCCATGTGTCCAGAACCTTAATTTTCACTTCCTTTTCAATACGCGACATTTTGAAAACGCAGAATTTGAACCGCACAAACAAGTAAACAAAAGAAATCTGACAGTCAAACGCACAGCATGTAGTGTTCAGAGCATAAAAAACCATCACAAATACATGCGTACAACGCAAATGTATGTGGATAGCTTATATTCGATACACTCCTTATAGGAAAGTAATAAGTTAGAGACTGTTAATGTACGTTATTGAACCCCGTCAAAACCTTCGCAATTGGCAAGACTGAATGACTGTATAGACTATTTTACGGGGTTGTTCTTTTTATGTTTGGCGGAGGGTCGTGGAAAAAAAAGAAAATGTTTTTGCTTGTTACACAAAAACCCAAAAAAAAAAAAAAAAAAATATATCGCAAAAAAAATTTCCGCAAAAATATCCTACCTAATTTTTGTTCTTTTTTTTTTTTAAAAAAAAGCCCCGCGGGGGCAAAAAAATAATTTTTTTTTAAAAAATTTAAAAATCAAAAAATTTTTTTTTTTTTTTTTTTTTTTTTTTTTTTTTTTTTTTCTTTTTTTTTTTTTTTTTTTTTTTTTTTTTTTTTTTTATTTTTGTGTTTGTTTTTGTAATGTGTGGTTGGGGGGGGGGGTTGTTTTTTTTTTATATTTGATATATTAAGAATTCTAAATTAAAACGGGAAATTAATTCAGTAAATCTTCGAAAACATAGCAAACACTATGTGGCGTAGATGTGCCAAAACTACTAATTGGTGACTCGGCGTTTAGGTTACCGGCGAACCTGATGAAACCGTATGCTATTCGTGCAGATGCACCCGTGAAAGAAACACTTTTCAACTAAAGGGTGTCCACGATGAAATTGCCACACTATGAAATTGCTCTAACTTTTTAACCGTTGGGTAGAATTTAATGAAAATTTAGGTGGATTTAGTTCATAGTGCATTATTTACATCCTGCAAGTTTTAAAGTCCTGTGATCAAAACTCGCGGAAATGGAGTCGAAAGAACAGCTCGTGCGTGATAAAATCTTGCGCATTCATCACGAGAACAAGGATCTCTCGCATCGTTCCATCGCTAAAACGTTGGGAATCACGAATTCCACGGTGTCGCGAGTGATTAAGCGGTTCGAGGAACGGTTGACCACCGATCGGAAGCCCAGAAGTGAAGGAAAAAGTATTCCGTACAACACCAAAAATCACAACCGCGTAGTTGGGGCCTTCAACCGAAATCCGAACGCCTCCGTTCGGGATGTGGCTAAGAAGCTGCACCTAAGCCGAAGTTTTGTCCAGAAGGCCAAAACTAAGGCTGGGTTTCGAACGTTCAAGGTACAAAAGGCCCCTAATCGCGACGAGAAGCAGAACAAGTCCGCCAAAACCCGTGCCAGGAAGTTGTACCTCAACATGCTGACGAAAGTTGAATGCTGCATCATGGACGACGAAACATATGTGAAGGCCGACTTCAAACAGATCCCCGGCAACCTGTTTTTCACGGCCAAGGATAAGTTCAGCGTTCCGGAGCATGTCCGCACTCAGAAGATGTCCAAATTTGCGAAGAAATTCCTGGTTTGGCAAGCCATCTGCACGTGCGGGAAGCGGAGTGCACCTTTCGTGACCCAGGACACGATGAACGGACAGGTGTACATAAAAGAGTGCCTCCAGAAGCGGCTGCTTCCTCTCCTGAAGGCCCACAACGTCCCAACAATCTTCTGGCCGGATTTGGCCTCATGCCACTACTCCAAGGACGTGCTGAAGTGGTATGCGGGCAATAAGGTCAATTTCGTGCTGAAAATGTTCAACCCTCCCAACACTCCGGAGCTCCGCCCCATCGAGAAGTACTGGGCAATTATGAAGCAGCACCTTCTTAAACAACCTAAGGTAGTGAAGACAGTCGAGGAACTGAAGAAAGTATGGGTTTACATGCAAAAAACGGTTGATTCACAGGTTGTGCAGAATCTTATGGCCGGGGTTAAGGCCAAGGTGCGGGCATTTGCGTATGGACTGTAAATAAAATACGAGTAAAATGGTAAAATGAACTTTAATAGTTATTTCTCAATCCCTGAAAATTTGATGGCAATCGGATGAAAACTCGAATTTTGCGAATCAATTTTGTGTGTGGCAATTTCACCGTGGACACCCTTTACACGCTTTTAAAGGCTCGGAGGGTGGTAGAAAACGCCTTTGGCCGCTTAAAGGCAAGTTTGGGCGAATTGGTAAAGGCATCAACAACCGTATGGAAAATGTAACGGTCCAGGTAGTAACGATCACTTATATGGATCCAACTGCACAATCAGTGAGGGAATCAATTTCTAGTTATTTGGGTGAGTAAAGTACTATAATAAATACAATAATTTTTATTATTTGTTTGAAGCCCTTGTAAAGCAAACGCGTTCATTTGTTGAGGAATTTGATTAATGCTTCATTGAATTCTTTAGTACATTCCGTCATCTCCTTAAGAATTTGATTTCTTTCCTCTTCCAAATTAATTAATTTCATGTTAGTTTTGCTCGATCACGCAGTTTGGCATTGCCCGGGTAATGATGCCTCCAGAGCACGACTATTGGATACCCTAGTGGCCCGAGGTAGACAACCCTCCCGGGAGGTAAGAGATGTTTTGGGAATGCGTGATCTCCCCTACATGCAAGCGATTTACGAATTCCTTAGTTTGTCTGATCTAAGAGTGTAATGTCATCACCACCACCCCCCCCCCCTCCTCCAGTCTAGTATATTCCCTGCCATTGTGTCCCAGTTATACTATCCTTTTGTTTCCGTGCTACTTGTACCTGCCCAGCAAGCAGTGGTTACCCATCTGCGGCTTAGTTCCTGAAACGGACTACAGGGACCATGAATTTGGTAGATGTCGCAACCATGAACAGCAAATAATACCTGCAATAAGTTACCTGCCTAGTCCCTTCCAAACGATAATGTGACCCATTAACCTCGAGCTAGCCACGAGTAATTGGCACCCCATTTTACTAAAATTGAAAAATTATACATTGTTAATAACAATATTGAATATCGCCTCCGTAAAGTGTTACACACGCCTGAGCCTAACAAATAAACGAACTGATTAAAAAAAAATGTTAGTTTCGCGTAGTTGATCAAGTTTAGTTTCCACATACGTATTGTTCCTTTTATATTCCTCCAATATTTCGTGCTGAACATTGACAAATCTCTTTTTCTTTGCAGCTGTTTTTCGAGAGGATGATGATGACGACGGTGTCGCTGGGATTCTGGATTCATCGATTACCACTTCATCATGTGTGGTATAATTAGGTTGCAATACTGTGTCATCCAACCATTCTTCATCCATGCCTGAAAAAAATAATTTAAAATAGGAATAGTTATGAGAAATACAAAGATACCTATTGTTGATTGGAAACTTATATTTAGGAATTTGAAAATAAAAACTTTCTCGTGAAAACCTATGTGCTTTATATCTTTTCTGATAGCAAACGATCTACTTGCAAAGTATATAAGATTTAATTTTCTATCAGCTGATCAACTGATTCCGTTTTTAAACTCATTTGGAGAGATATTTTATAAAAATCCGAACTAACCCGAAACACCATCATCAGAAATGCTCTCTTCCACGATATCAGCAACGTTGTTTATTTTGAAAAACCCCAAGATTCTATGGACTCGGTTAAAGTATGGCTAAACAGATGGTGAACCTCAAGAAGGACCATTTTTCTTTCCTGAAAGACAAAAATAATTCAAATCAATAATATTGTTGGTTGAGATGGACACCGAAAGACCTTAAAATCAGTTTTACTCTTATTTTGTGCGTTAAGCATAACGTTGGAGACATTGCGTATGATTTTCCGAATACAGCGCACTAAGTGCGACGTTATGATCAACGTACGGAACGAGAGTAAAATTCATTTTCGCGTGTTGGATTTTCCGGATGTCAACTGCGCTGATAATATACTCACCTGTACCTGGCGGTCAGATTGTGGATCCGTACTTTTATTTCGTACGGACGAAAAACGAAAAAAAAAACCTACCTTAGCCTCTAATTATTTGATGGGTAGCGTCAAATGACATAAAAGCAACAGATGACGTTTAGGATTTGATTATGATCGGCACTTTTCAGGATTTGATTACGATCGGCACGTAATATGAGCCATATCAAGTACACATCGTGATTTAGAATGACAGCTCTTTTCTCTGAGATATTACATGATATAGAAGTTTATATCGACCCTGTATCATAAATCGCGCTATATCACGTAATATATTGTGTAATGTGAACAGGCTGTTATGCTATTCACTTGATGGTGATCAACTTTTCAGATGCAAATAGTAAACAGGGGTATACCAGAAAAGTTCAACGCAATGGACGCAGTGGTTCTACGCCCCAACAAAAAAAAAACCAACATCTTTTACTCCATTCCACGCAATGGACTAAGATCATGATAATTCTTCCACAATTTGCGTTCACTTGGATGTGGCCTCACACTGTTCTGGCCTTTCAGTCTAATACAGGAATCAAAATAAACCAACTACCTGCAGTTTGAAATTGCTTTGTCGTTTCGCCTTTACCGATGGCACTCAGAGAGACAGACGATCAATGTTAAATGTGCTGAAAATGTGCGCTTGAATATCTGGACTCAGTCGTGGCCTCAAAATTGATCACAGCTTTCATTTTCTGCCAATCGATGAGGTGTATCTATACCGCTGTATCTATAGTGAAGCTATCAGTATTAGTCGATGGTTCAAATTCCACCGGTTGAGCAATATTGTTCAAACATATCCAGTTTCTTTATTTAAGCCTTGTTGAACACTGTTCTCAGAACCATCTTCTTGAAAACTTGAAAATGTCTGATCATTTTGTTAAATAAATGTTTAAATATCTACAGCGTACTAGATGACTCTTAACAGTTGTTGCGTTCAGTTGTTGATTAATTAATTAAAAACTACAAATAGCGTGGATCAAATCAATCTGATCACTTGATTTTTAAATCAACAAAAATCTCTAAGCAACAATCCAGTCCCATGGCCATTATTATGCTGACAAATGTATTGTGCAAATAAAGCTGATTTATTGCCACCAGCAATGCCTTTAAAAAACCGAACTTGTTTGCAAATATAATTCAATTACTCGTTACTGCACATTTCTTCTTCGTTCACGTGCAAACCCCGGTCCAATATGATGTAAAGTTCACATCACGTAACCATCCATTCATCCATCTATCCAACCGGTGAACCAGCTGAGTAACCTGCATGCCTACCCCTAAACCATCATCTCCTCTTCAAGATTGATGGAGTGAGCGAAGTTTGGAATTCACGTCCCGACCATCATCCATCCATCCCATGGATGCTGCGAAATAGTATGCCTTACCTTTCGTTCTCTTGCTCACTCTCCCTCCAACGCCCAGCCACGTTTCCGTAGAAGCAGCTATTGTAGCTAATCTCAGTTACTTACGAACCGACCAACTAAACCGCACATAATAATGAGTGCCTTGCCAGAGACCGTGCGTCTTTGGCTAGTCTTTGGCAGCAGGGCGTCGTGTTTAATGAATAGCAACCGCAATATAACGCCCTCTTTCTTCCACCGTGTTTACATTCAGGTACGTAAGCTGGCATTTCGCCTCCACCATCATTTTTGAATAATTCAAATCGACTTTTCGGGCATTCAGAACCCAATCTATTTAACTAGGTAAATCTTTCGGATGCTACTCATCAGCTGTCTCGAGCTGAGTTATGCGGTAACATTCACCTTTTTAGTGTGGACTGACATACCCTTTTTCTCATCGTGCTCTCATCGTTTTACATAGTCAGTGACCACTCGCAGCAGGCTTTAGGACGTGCGGCAGCAGTGGCTTGTAATTTTCAACTCTGACATTTCCTTTTTTGCCACCTCCTAGGCTTAACCCGCGAAATTCAAATTGCCAAAAAAAAAGCATGTCATACACAGAGTTTCAACAACTGGAGACGACCAAATTTTCGATTAAGTCACCGCAAACACGTATTGCGAAACGCGTCCAGCAGGAGCTAGTTCGGGCCAGTGAAAGGAGACGCCTCCCCAGGAAGGCAGTGATCAACCGGTATTTGCTGCGGATGGCGAAGAAGGATGAGGACAGTCGACAGCCAAGGGGAGTGGCAATGACGGTGGAAGAGGCCCACAAGTATCTCCCGCAGTGCGACGAACTGATGCAGAATGCCGCGGACTTGTACATTGCGAGGTAATTTCGTAACCGTGTGTATGTTTTATGATGGCATGTTGATCGGTTACCTACTTTCGCTGCTAGGCTGTTGATGGCATGTTTTGAATATGGAAAGTTATTATCTTGCCTTTGTTGATAGTTTGGTTAAATTCCGTAGAGCACTGCATGTCGGTCATGCAATGGCCAAATTATTTCGTTGGATCATCCTTTTGATTCCATTCATAATACAGAGAGGCGTCGATAGAACGTACACGACACTGCGTTTTTCCATTGTCGATATCTCGAAAATTACATATAAATCACGCGCGTCATAAAAATACACCAAGGCAGAAAAAATATTGTACAAAATATTGGTAGGATGTGTTTGCGGGTTCGATTTATCATTTGCCATAAATCAGTATTGGAAGAGATGAGTGCGTGTTCGTATTTTCGAGGTACTTATGGCTACACAGTTATTTTTTGTCCATTTCAAGTATTTAGAGCTATAGTAGTCTCATCTTGCACAGTATTTTGTTCTTCAATGTGATCCCTACTTCAGTGCAATTCAAAGGTCAATTAATCTCGCGAAATCTGCTTCCACATAATGTTATTTTCATAACTCAACTAGGATGTGTAAAGTTACAGGCAAAATTTGAGCAAATCGTGAGCAAATCTCAGAAACCATAAACATTTCGTGCAGGAAATTTTAATTACTAGTATGTTGCCGAACATCTTTGTAGTTTAGATAGATGCCTTTAAAATACAAAGTGGTGGTGCAACACGCCCATGAGAGCAGGAATTTTTGTATTGTAACAACCTTCACTTGCATTATACTTCACCTCCGTTGAAATAAATCGGGGCCTGCGAAATATATTGAATGCAAACCTATAATCTTTGAAAAATAAATATTTGTTCGAACTACTACACAAGCCTTGATCTGCTATCCTTGTAGACAGTGAATCGAAAGGTTTGCTTTCTCCAACGTAATTTCAGTTTAGTGAGAAATTTTCAACAATTTTTGTTATGCCAGTATCTTACTTAACTAGCCCAAATTTCAAGTGGCTACTCTGGAGGCGATTTGAAATTCGTTGAAGCACTGGAGAGCGAAAACTAAAAAAATGTCATCAGTCTAGTATTCATTGCAATAATTAATTTTATATGTTTCCAAAGTTCCAAGGAAAGTTAGTTTTTGTTTTGTTTTGTTTTGCTTGTCTTGGGTAAATAATAAAGAACGGATATGTCTCGGGATTGCGTCCTTTATAGCTTAAGATACGTACTACGCTGGAACAGGAATAGTGTCATATTCAATGAATAATTTGCATGTCGACTCATGGGTGCCAGAAGGTACCAGTATGTGTGCCCAGGTGGACAAACATCTATGTTTGACCTTGGAGTGACCGAGCCATTAATTTGACCAATTAGGTAAATTAACTTATGGAAAAAAAATCCGTTCCCAAATTCGTCAACCTCGAGTCACGAATTTCGAAACAGATAATTTTTCCCTTTACGAGTATACATAATGAGCTACATTCATGGAAACGTTAACAATGATCGCCAAAGCAGAGTATAACGCATGCGTAACGGTGCTGATGGTTAAAGTGAAGACAACAATCCCCATGGAAACAAGAATGTTGTAATGGGAACCTGATTATGTTCTGATTAACGCGATACACGTTTATGAGCTGTTTTTTTCATCATGATTCTAACTCGATGATCATGTAGCGAGTTATATAAAAATATATGTAATGAAAAGGAAAAAAAAAACATGCAAGTTGGAAAAAAAAATCCAGAACGATCTAAAATGCAAGTTATTTTTACCCTCCCCAAACAGGCAAATGAAATGTTAAGAGGAAACAACCACTGATCAAGTTTGCATTAATTCGAGCAAAAATGCAGCCGCTGTAGCTTGTCCAACAGCCAAAAGCTCCGATGCATCATCACCTTTCACTAGCTGTTGGTCCGAACTAGTGCGTCAATCAAAATTGCCTCGTAGAAAAATGCCAAGAACTCTAAGAATCATCCATCGGTCGGGTTCTACCTACCGTGTTTAATTTATGGGAGTTCCTGTTGGGTTGGGGGGGGGGGGGGGTTGTCTAGGGAGGGGGGGAAGGTCTCACCCCCACAAGGGGGAAACAACGACAAGCAAAAAAAAAAAAAAAAAAAAAAAAAAAAAAAACTAAAATTTGCCTGACAGGAAAAAACCAATCTCGAGTACGTTTTCAAACAGACATATCTGATTTTATAAACAAAGAGGGGAAGTAAGATTCAAACGTAAATTTCTCAAAACTCTCAGCACCCTCACGGAAATTAGCATCACCATCAAGAAAATGTTATTTCTTGTTTTGGTGGCCCTAGTTTGCATCAAAGTGCTAAGGGTTTCAAGAATTTAACGTTTGAATCTTACTTCCCTCTTTGTTTACAAAATTAGATATGTCTGTTTGAAAACGTACTCGAGATTTATAAGTGTGATTTTGTTCCGATTAGTGTGACTTAGATCATGAAAAATGGTCTTTTTTTGTTTTGTTTGTTGGTGGGGGGGCGCGGGGCTTTAGAATCTCAATATCAAGAATACATGATTTTATTTTATTTTCGCTAAACCGTTACGTCATTGCTGGCTGCGATGACCAGGAGTGAACTTCGTTCATGGTTTTGAGATAAATTTCATGAAAATGCGATTTGCTCGATCACGATTGCGGGAACTAAATCGTAAATTCAAATAATTTAGCAATTCAGATTACCGTGATTTTTTCTCGGTGTATAAAATCTTTTGTTCATATAGATTGAAACCCAAATGTGCAGGGCAGTTTTATACAGGTATTAAGCTCTGTTTACATACTTTGGATCAATAATTGGAGGTAATTTGGTGAAATTCTCGAAACTTTCGCTTCGTGCCATCCATAAGATCTTGTACAGTCGTATTCGGTACCTTTTTCTCATTTTTATCCGCGTGTTATTTGCATCCTATTTATTTTATCCTTGATCTTTCTGAGTTTCCGCTTCATTATATTTGTGTCATTAGTCTCATGACTTTCTAACACAATTTAAGAATAGTGGTATGACGCTTAATCCGGAGAAAATAGTGGTTTTTCAATGTGTTGCTTCAAAACAGGCAAAATATGTTTTCGGAGGCATGCAGTCTTGAAAATTTCATCATAGATTATGCCTGTTACGACGAAAATTTCATTTTGCTTTCCGCATGTGTATGTGCCTCCTAAATAGGGTGTTTCGAAGCGAATTTTGAAATTTGCTTCTTTTTGAAACGATCGTCTACTATTAATTTATATTTTTTGGTGTAAAACTGCTGTCCTGGCATTTGTTGGAGGCCAGCTTTGACGTACATTTCGTCATCCATCACACAGCAACTGTATCTGGTCAGCATCGCCGTTAAGAGCTTCCTAGCATGGGTCTTGACAACAATTTACTGCCGTTCATCGTGATTGGGCAAGGTTTGAATTTGTATTCATGTAATCCAGCTCTTGCCTTGACATTCTGGACGTAACTTTGCGAAACGCCGATCAATTTGGCAACATCACGTGTTGAAATGTTAGGATTTACACTTAGATGAAATTACTCTTAACGTTTCCCTCCGTGCTCTTCCATGCTGTTCCCGGTTTCCGTTTCTGCTCCGCGCTTGAGATCCAAAGTCAACCGGTCGTTGAACTTTTTCAATATTTTTGAGATGGTTGAATTACAGATTTGCAGCATCTCCACTTGACTCACTTCCATCTTGGTCACATACAAACTACACAACTACGCAATTCACAAATGTTAACAATACGCTTGAAAGAGAAATAAATCTATCAAAGAGTCGAAGTTGCATCCATGACTAGATCCAATTTAGTGCTTATAGACCGACATTACATCCATATCACTAGGAAAGTTGCTGACTTTATAAAACGAGTTGTGTAACTTTCTCGTGATACATACTACCAAACATCTTATTAAACGCATCTAACTAAGTGTATAACTAGTTGAATATCGCTTCCAGCTCAAATACTTTATGAGTTATAAGAAAAAATGTAATCAATCGCTGCATATAAGGCTGAGTCAAGGGACACATACCCTACTGATGATGATGATGATGATGATGATGATGGTCCCGCCCTTACCCCTACAAAGGTTTGAGCTAGACGATTTTATCTCTAAGATAATTAATTTGGTAACAATTCAAACCAGTTATGCAAAGAAAAATGAACTGATTTCATCTACAGATATAAATTTCTTCAAAAGTATCCATTTGCTTCACAGCGACACAATCGTGAAAAGACTTGATGTTAACCACAAAAATTCGCAAGTATTCCCAGCGATCAGGACATTCTGTTGCAGTTCAGATCACAGAATCCAGTAAAAGGACATTATCAAAAGACAAGCCAATATCCGATCCTGCCCGTTACAGAGCCAATGCAGTTCATACACCAATGGAGCCGCCAGCTTAGTTTAGGGCTGGCCAAGAATATCTCACCAGGGATGTCAAGAATGTTTCCAAACCGAAAAAATCCTGGACCGGCATAAGTCAAACTTTTACTTTCAACCACAAAAGAATTGACGAAGAATTCCCCGAAATTCAGACATACTGTTTCGCAAATTTTTCTATCTTCAGTTCTTTAAACTTAGACTCTAAGCTTCTTCTGTCTTTCGTTGTGTAGAATTTATTTCCAGGGATTTGTGAAAAGCCAGCCTTATGTTTCATCGTCTTGTGCGATGCCACCTGCATGTTTGGTTAACAACGAATCATATAACTTACGGGCCCGACTTTTCGCTTTTTCAAGCCCTTTATCATCTCGGCGAGGTTTCTTCTGTGCTTTGAATGACCTCAGTTCACATCTCACTATGGTGTCCTGCAAAGTTGACTTAGCTACATCTTCTTTTTTGACAATATCTCAGGCCATCATGTAGAGCTTCCTCTTGTATACATCCACCACTTGTTACTCATCTTGTTTGTTGCGTGTTCCCTTTTTCAACTGCTTGGTTGGCTTCTTCTGAACCGTTTTGGTTAGTAAAAACTTGCTAATGACATTCGACACCGTTTGTTACGTGACCTCAATCGAATCCACGGTTTTTTTTCTGTGAACGATTAGGATTTTCTATCTACTTGTCCAAAATAAGATTTTGCAGCTCCTGTTGTCGAGATGCCGTTCAATTCAAAAGTTAACAATATGCACGTTGACGCGAAGATGAAAAAATCCACTGACAGCTTAACCAAACACTGAAAGAAGTTCTTACGTTGACTCAGATTTGAACTCGTGAATTAGACGTGAGAGATATGGATATTGACCACCACTACCCCCTATTTTGTTCAGTCTAATGAGAAAATAAGCTTTCCAAAACCGTTCACTTTAGCGTAACGCTCGCAATTTTCACAATTTTGAGATATCTAACAGTTGGTAAAAAGAGAAAAGTAATCTTAAAAGTAAAAAACAGAACTCAGGGTACAGAACTACATTGGTCTTATCAATGGTCGATCAATCGTGCAAAAAAAAAAGTCTGAGAACTAAAAGAATAAACACGAACCTATCTAAACTATTTTAATCAACACACGCCAAAACAGTGACCAAATGGGCATCATAGCCCTGGAGCTTCTGTGTGTTGATTTCGAAGAGTAGCAAATTTAAGAATAGAAGGGTTCATTGCAAGGGGGGGTCCTCCCTGGGGGGTCCTCCCTTAGCTCAGTCGGTAAAGGCGCAACTACAAAGCAACACCATGCTGGAGATGTCTGGATTCAATTCCCGGTCTGGTCTAGGAATTTTTCGTTAAGGAAAATTTCTCGACTCCCTGGGCATAGCGTACACACTTAGAAATTATGAATTTTACACGAGACGTAATTCATGTTTGTAAAAAGTCAGGGAACGGAAAGAATGATTTCGTGTAAAATTATGTCTCCTGAAACTGACACATACGCAATTTGACAAAAGATGTGTTTGATTGAATTTATTTTCTCATCTCTTTTAACTCATTGTTATGTGCTAAAGGACGCTTGCATGTGTCGGTCTCAGGGGACAGAAATTTACATGAAATTTTGGTAGTCTGTATGATTGTACTAGCCACACAATCATACTAATGTGAAAATGGTACTTGGCATCGAAAGCGCTCAATTAATAACTGTGGAAGTGCATTTAGAACACTAAGTTGAGAGCAAGCAATAAGCTAATTGTGAAAACAATAAGCTTGAAATGCTAAAAAAAAAAGAAGGGTTCAGTGCAAATTAAAATTGAGGCCTTACCAATGCGACCTCTAGAAAGACAAAAGAAAATAATATCACTTATGATTTTTTTAATTCATTTATTCACAGTGAACTGCAGAGGAGCAGCATCCCCGCGATGAACGTTCAGGCCATAAAAACGTACGACCAAACCGTCCAATCCATAGCGCAAGAATTCATCGAGCAACCCACTTCCGTTAAAAAGCAATTCCTTCGAGCTGCCGTGCTTTCGAAATCCAAACAAACCTCGATGGCCTCGTGCTCGGATCCTTTCCTCCTGCTGTTGGACTTACACTGGAAGCAAACAAAGAAAAGCAATCGTCACCGGTTCGAACGAAACGCACGACGAGGGGAGGACCATTTGATCGACATAGGACCATTTGGTGTCAACATCGAGCGAGCAGAATCCAATGAAGACTCTGACCCCACTCGCTTTCGTTTGATAACGTTGAGCAACTGCGCCGAAGAAGCTCGCAATATGTGGAAACGTATGAATGCAGCGCAGAAGTTTCCGTTCTTTGTGCAGGCCTATTTTGCAACCCACTTTCCGGCAAGTTTGGACCGAGCGTTATAATTATGATCATCTTCTTCATTAGGTTGGGGTGCGGCTTTGTTTTAATGATCTTTTGGTTTGTTTTCTCTCTCGGTCTCTGTTCAATGATGAGAAATTATTTTTCTTTGTAATTGAAGGTTGCATAAACACATGGTCCAATGGCACAAATTTCTGGTGACTGATGGACAAATTTGTGGAATATCAGCAGTCGCGACTGAATTGCTTTGTATTCATATGAATGGTCTTTAAACATTGACGACACAAAGATTGATTGTGTTTTAGCAATATTATTAACAAATTCTCAATTGATTAATTATGAAGACATGCAAAAGTTTGTTTGATTCCTAAACGAAAAAGGAAGTCTACTTCAGGTGATAATTTGCCGCTTTACCTAATTTGAAGCGGATGAAGTCCAAATTTGAGCTTGCGGAATGTAAAAGTTGGCATTTTTGGCTAAATGGCAGAGGTGCACTCTAAATGGCCATTTACATGATTACTCAACTAGCAGTCCCAAAAAGTTGCTTTTTACGGTTGTTAATCAAGTAAATACTATAGTTGTAGTGTAATCGGAGTCTAATGGAATTGGAGCTTTATGTTTGATCTAGAAGAATTTTTTTTAATCTTAATAGAACATGAATATAATCAAAATAATTATACTCTACCTTTGTCCCGACAGACAGCTCAGGTTCGCTAATTGTTGTCATTCTCAAACGGTTTTGGATTATTTTAGTAAGTTGATCATCTGAATCTGATCAGCTGAAACTCTCACTAGCAGGTTGAGAAATTCAGTTCATCTTGCATACAAACCTGTCTATCATTAGGCGGACAGATAATTGTTGACGTCAGATGATGATAATGATGATGATGATGATGGTAAGATTTGCGAATTACGACCATGGCATTAGTGATCTGTATAGCAAAGTTCGTTATCCGCTGAAACTATCCATGACCATTTCGGTGTGAGAGACCACCGTAGCAGTTATTACTAGATACACTTTACCGGACTTCATTCGCCACTTTGTGAAGCATCAAAGAGAGCTTAAGAGGGGTACAATTTTATCAGTTGGTATGGCCAGCGATGACGGTAATAGTTAGGCACAATTACTGGCAGACATTTTTGATTGTTGGAGACGTCCTCGACTATTTTCAAGAGGCTAGACACACGAGAAAAAGAAAGCTTGATTATGGATTTTGGAATGCCACAGGCGGTTTTGTAAATCGTATGGGAAAATGGTTAATTATTTGATTACCGAACACGCAGTGAGTCGATGAATTGAATTATTGAGTGCAAGTGGCTTTCGGGAAATGGTTTGTTTTCCTGTACAGTATTGTGTGTTGCTTGTTGTTGTTGTTTGTGTGCATAGATATTTCTCTACTTTTTTTGTCATTCATTTTATTTATTTTTTTAATTATTATTATTATTATTTTTCCAACATCCTGCATCAGCAACACTCAAAAAAATTTGAATTTTATGAGACACGTAAAATTTTCCCTCCCTGAATTGCAAGTTTTAAGCAACCGTATACAACGAGACTGTTTGGCGTCTTTCGTACAATAGAATTTACTAAATTTACATGAAATTGTTCGTATTGAATTGAATTTATTCAAAATCACATATATCATATATGTGCATTAGATAACGCAAACAATCAAATGTTTCCTTCAAACTGTGAAGAACATGCACCCGGAAAAAAATAGCTATTTTTTGCAAGAAGATTGTTGAAATAGACTTTCTTAACTTAAATCCCTGAAAGTTATCTTAACCTGCTTCTTTTTTATAAGTAATAAACTTAAAATCTAGACTATAAAAGAACAAAAATTACGCGTGAAAGGTGATCCTACGCAACTTTTTTGTTATTCATTTTTTTTAACAATAATGTAATTTTTATGAGCATGATATTGAACAGAAATATACACTAATTTTTTGAGCTATGTATAATTGTATTGCATTTCACACGAAGCAGCAACTTGCATAAAATATTTCTAACAAAGGCGGTTTTTGTATAAAATTATTATGAAACGTCTCAAAACGTTACACGATTTGCAATTCAAGTTTGTATGTATTATGACAATCTATATAAGAGCATGATATTGAACAGAAATTTACCATCGAAGTAAGCCGTAGTGCAGAGCTGACGTATATGACTCCCGTGCAAGAATATTACGTTTATTACGGTTTAACTTCGAACTGAGAAGTGAACTGTAGCTTGGTCTGGAAAATCTGAAGAGTAAATAAAGCATACAAATGTTGGCAATCCAAGATGAAAATCCTGTTGAGATGCATAATAATCTTTGGACGCACGTCGCGGAGTCCACCACAGAAACTTTGAGATGCTAAGAATGGGCCACTATTGTTTTAATCATCGGTGACATCCAACACCTGCTGATCCGGAATTGCCAAGGAATCGCCAAGGAGCCCTGAAAAATGCTAAAAAGTGTCATCAGCAGGTGACGATGTCCTTCCGCGTGTAGCTAGCTGAAAAAGTTGTGCAAGGTGAGTACAACAACGATGGGAACATGGTGGGCCATCTTTTCCGTTTTAAAGAGCTGTTTGCAAGTCAGGTGAACGCTCTGCAAGATCTAAAAACCAGACTCCTTCGATACCAGCGTTGGAAGCCGGTGAAGCGGAAGTTGATGGATGAATCGAAGCGAGTCGAAAAAAGGCATCGAGGTGAGTCCATTATACTACAAAACATAAAGCGAGAGTGCCCAGCGTCAAAAGATAGCCTAGCAACGGAGGAAATCCTCATCGCAACTACTATTGCATTCACCTCCTCAACGTTCCGTCTTCTATCTGCACCGTAGATAGTACACAACGTTAGTACTTTTGTGCATATTTGATCAATTCAAAAGCAATTGTTTGCAACGGATCATTGCTGATTAAAAGAGCTCACGTCGTTGCGTGTATAATTCAAATAGAAACAGAATAACACGAGTTTTAAGCGCCTTTGAAATTTTTTAAAAATACTTTCATGTAACTTGAGCCTTTGATCGTCCAGTGAACAAACAAACGGTAAAGTCCGTTCTTTTGGAAGTTTTCCACAAGTCGTTATCTCACGGTTCATTTTTTTTCTCGATACTGTTAACATCGCAGTTGGAATCGAATTTTAATTTTATGAAGAAGAAAACATGCAGTTTAAGCGGTGCAATAACGTAATTTCATTGTTTTTTTTTTCTGTGCATTTGTTTAGCTATAACTTTTGTCTGTTGGTTCTAAGCGTTGATTGTCTCACTGGTTGAGCGTCATAAGCTCCCACGAGCGAGCCATGGATGACTTATCGGAAGATTAATCTTCTTTGACACGAAGTCATAAGGTATCTCATAAAATTGCCCGTGATTATACTGATGATTCAGCTGGTCCATGGGTTGTTTATTTTCAGCCCAAAACGAAACGGTCCGACCGAATAAACTACGGGTCGTTTTGTGCAACCTCAAGTAAACTAATGAGATTGTTGTCTCTCAGCTCTAAACACTCGAGTATAGAGTTGTAGATAATAGCAAGCAAATAAAAAGAAATAAAAATATATCTTCATAAATTCAATCAATGGTTCTCGGTATGTGCATGATATTATCTCGACAGAATTACACTTCAATACAAAATATGTACATAAACATTGTTTTCATATTAACATGTGAATAAGCATTCGCGGCATGACCAGCAGCAGAAATGAGCAGCCTATAAACAAGCAGTGCCATATTCGTGCCAAAAAAACAACACACGTGATACGCGCAGCTAATCAACCAATCAGCGAGCAGCAGAACAAACCACGAGAACATCGAACCGTTAAAACAAGCAGTACGGCATCCCGATGCCCATCAGGATTCCAGTTCGAACAAGCGACACGTACGGTCGTGTTTTTCGCTCTCTCGTAAAAAAAGTTTTTTCCCGTTTAAAAACGGAGGAAATAGTCGCTGAGCTGCAAGCGGCGGCTCTGAAACCAGTGAAGGTGTTCCCAATCAGACGTCAACAATAGGAAAATCATCGGGACCAACTCTATCTGGTCAATTTGGAGAAGGGTTCCGTCACGATGGCGGACCTGTTGAAATCATGGGCCCTTTTCAACGTCACTATCGAGTGGGACCGGTATCGCCCGAGGCAACACAACGTGACACAGTGCGGCAAGTGTCTGGCATTTGGTCATGGGACCCGAAACTGCGATGTGGAAAGTGTGCAGGAGCGCACACAACCATGGATTGCGCCCCGATGGATGAAGGTGCCCCATCAAAGTACGCCAACTGTGACGCTTACCACGAAGGCAGCAACCGAGCCTGTCCCAAACGAGCGGAGTATTTGGCAATCCGCAAGCAGGCGTCCACCAAGTCTCGGCCTGGTCAACGCCGCTCGTCACCTGGAATGGACGAAGAAAATTTCCCGACGCTCCGGTAGCAAGTGCCGAACCTGCCGCCAGTTCCATTAAACCATCGCCATGCAAACCGCCCGTCAGCATCCGTTCAGCAACGATTCGCGGCAGCCGCCGCCGCCCCCATGCCAGCTCCTCCAGGCTGGTGCAATCCGAGTTGTAGTTCCTCCACGCAACCACCCACCGAAGGACAGCTCTATGACACGGAGCAAATGGTCCAGTTCGTCCAAGAGCTCTATCGCCAACTACGTGCCTGCCGCTCGAAGGAGGAACAGCTTAAAGCCGCCACATCCGTGACGATGAAATTTATTTTCAAATATGGACCATAATCGCTCCATCAGCATCCTCAATTGAAATGCTTGTTCCATCCGGAACAAAACAATTGAGCTCGGTGACTTCCTTAACAGGAAGGTCATCGACATCGCCATCGTCACCGAGACACATCTCAAGCCGGAACACAGCGTTTTCATCCCAAGATACCGGATTGTGCGACTTGATCGTAGCGGCTCTAGTAGAGGAGGAGTTGCGGTTGCCCTGCGCTACAACATCAACTGCCATCTGCTTCCGAGTTTTCAGCTGCAGTCTATCGAAGCCATCGGAGTCGAGGTCAAATCTATCGTCGGCCCTATCACCATCATCACGGCCTATTGTCCCAAGCAAGCCAGCACCACCAACGGAAACAACGGTCCTACGAAACGACATCCGCAAGCTAACTTGGAGGCAACACAGGCAGTTTATCACCTAAATGCGAAACACGAAACCTGGGGGAACACCCGGCGGAACTGAAATGGCATCTTCTACTGGAGGACCTGAAAGAGGGCCATTACACCATCCTGGGCCCGGATACTCCCACCCGGTTGAGCAGATCCGGGGCCCACTGCGTGGTAATCCGTGCTTGCTACACACAAACCAACCAACTACACGAAACGCGAGACCAGCAGCCGTCACAGCGAGACCAGCAGTCACATCAGCACCAACTAGCTGAGGGTTTTTTTAGAGTTGTCCCCAGCGTGGTCATCTGTGCTTGCTACTCGTAGTGAGCCGATCTGACTACATGATGGAGGATCTTCAGTCTGGCAGTGCACCTGGTGATCAGACCACAAAAATCACGACAAGAGTTTATATCCCAGCTCGGGGTATTGAAATTGAAGGTGTGGTCACCGTAGCGAGTTTGATCCCTGCGATCCTGCTGAAGCAGACGGTTGGTCGTTTTAAGAACCATCTGCTTTCTCCAGTTAAGATACTCGATGCACAAAAGTAAGACACAGTATCGATCACTAAAGGTGAAAAGAAGTTTACACCATCAGACTCGTTTCGTGTGACCGTCATCTGGTTGGATTACACATGGAATGTGATTCAAGATCCCCACGGTAGTGATCACTTGCACATAAAAATATCGATTGTAACTGGGTTCAATCCGTCGGAATCCATTACCCGTTACATCGATTGGACAAAGTTGAGTACAGCAGTAGATGAAGCCGTAACGACGGTAGAAGAATATAACTTATTTTCCAACTTAATTTTGGATACCGCGCTTAAAGCTCAAACTCGACCAGTTTCAGGGACATCATTTCACAGAAAACCTGCTTCTCCATGGTGGGATAAGCAATGCACCGAGGTTTACCGTAAAAAAGTCCGACGCGTTGAAAGTTTTCCGTAGACGTGGAACACCTGAGCACTTCGAAGTATACACGGCTCTCGAACGCGAACTGAAGAGCTTCTTCAAGGCCAAGAAACGCGGTTACTGGCAAAAATTTGTGGACGGGCTATTGTAGGAAACGTCAGAGAGTACTCTTTGGAACACAGCACGAAGATTGCGTAACCAAACTACAAACAACGAGAACAAGGAGCAATGGATTCTCAAGCTCACGCAAAAAAATTGTCCAGATCCTCTGCCGGCACGGATGAATTCGATAGATGAGATTAGCCAACCTTTTTCAATGGTTGAGTTCTCTTTCGCACTCCTTTCGTGTTGCAAGACGGCTCCAGAGGCTGATAGAATCAAGTTCACCTTGTTTAAGAACCTCCCAGATGTCGCTAAGAGGCGCATGTTGAACTTATTTTTAATCAGTTTCTGGAACTCAACATTGTACCGGATGATTGAAGACGGGTGAGAGTTATGGTCATTCGAAGGCCTGGTAAACCCGCGTCCGACCACAACTCCTATCGATCCATCGCGATGTTATCGTGTATTCGAAAACTGCTTGGAAAAACGATCCTTTTCCGTCTGAACAAATGGGTTGAAATGAAGAACTTACTTTCAGATACTCAATATCTAGGGTTTAGGGAACGAACGATTGTCTCGCGTTTCTTTCCACAGATATTCAGTGAGATTTTGCTAAAATAGAGCATAAAGCTTCTACTTTTTGAATATCAAGGGAATTTTTGACTCGGTATTTATAAAAGCTCTTGAGCATGAGCATGAGCATGGTTGACCACCCACGGATGCTATTCCGTTATTGCCAGATCAGCAGTATTTACACAAAGAACCAATAGATGATGTTTGGGACTAACATACATCCTCAATGTGTAAAAACTGGTGACCCATTATGAAGCAATACCGGCGCCGGCCGTGTCCGAATGCTGGTCAAGTAGGGAATGGGAAGGAACGTGTTGATGTAATACTTGCTTTGAATGAATCCGAGAAATCCTCTGCACTTCCACGAGAAATCACTGGGATATTGGAAAGTTGGATAAAGGTTAAATAGCAGCAAGGTACATTTTGGTTAATGATACGCTGAACGTATGTAACTAGCACTATCCGCCAAAAACATGAGACCGCTTCAATAAGCAACAGAACATTGCGCGTGAGGCAGGGCGACCGGAGGTAGGTCGCACCCTCCTTTCTGGTTGTTAACTCCCCATTTGAAGCCCAATTCAGTATATATTGAGACTCTTTCAGATAAACTTGTGGCTTTTTTCCCATTTATGAATAACTTTTTGTGCAATTTATTTTCAGATAAACTTGTGAACTATTCTCATGAAAAATTCTCGATCAAGCTTCAAGGGTCTTCCCCAGGGATCATGTCTAATCCCCATTTTGTATAATTTTTATGTCAAAGACATTCATGTTTGACTAAATGACTAGTGTACGATGAGACAACTTGCAGATGACGGCTTAGTGTTTGTCACGGGGCCCAATAGGGTCGATCTGCTCGGATACCTTAGAGAATGTGTCTACTTGGGCTCTAGAGCTAGGTATCGGATTCCCTACGGAGATTACTGAGTTGGAAGTTTTTTTTTCTAGGAAGCATAGTACAGTACATCGATAGCGCATTCCATGCCCTTTAAATATCTTGGGGTCTGGTTCGATTCTTAGTGCACCTGGAGATCTCACATTGAGTATCTGAAGCGAAAATTCCAGCAAAGGATCAACGTTTTCTATACAATTACCGGGACTTGGTGGGGCGCACATCCTCAAAATCTTCTAACGTTGTACTGGACAAAGATTTTGTCGGTCATAGAATATGGTAGTTTTTGTTTTAGTCGACGGCTCGGTCACACATTATAAAACTGTATTATGTAAACGTATTCAGTTTCGGTGTCTTCGTATCGCGTTAGGATGCATGCACTCAACTCATACGATTAGTCTCGAAGTGCTGGCTGTCATTTTGCCACTCTCGGAACTGTTTACAAAATTTTATCTCCGGCTCCTCACCAAATGTGAAGTTATGAACCCCCAGGTAATCGAAAACTTTGAGAAGCTTCTTGAGTTGAATCCCCAAACTCGCTCCATGACTTTGTACCACTTGTGCATAACACAGGATGTCAGCCCTTCGCCGAATGTTCCCAATTGTTTCTTCGACTTTGGCAATTTGAATCATTTTGATTTATATATAAAACAGGAGCTTCATGGAATTCTAACGCATCATCGTTCTATGCCAAGTTTGGCCAAGTTGATTCCACTAGAAAGTTCTTCACTGGCGGGTAATTTATTGAGGAATCCGCCGGCTTTGGTCTGTACAATGATATTCATAGCGCCAATCTGTTATTTTCAAACTCCTTGTTCCATGTATGTAGCTAAATTAGTTGCAATGCAACGCTAGAAATTATTGCCTTACTTACACCGGATCAGCGTTTCATTTTCACTAAAAGTCTCAGTTCAATACAGGCTATTCGCTCCTTGAGGCCGGGTAAGCACTCCTCGTATTTTCTCATGAAAATACAGGAGCTTCTAAGTGCTTATCTTCACGTTATTTTATCTTCACCTTTATATGGGTCCCTTCTTAATTTCCGAAACCCGGCAATAAGAGGCGGACTCGCTTGCAAAGGTAGGCGCTATGGAAGGCGATATTTATAATCGACAAATTACCTTCGATGATTATTTTTCCATTTTTCGTTAACAGTCAGTCGTCAGCTGGCAGTATAAATGGAGTAAAGGAGATTTGGGGAAATGGCAATATTCTTTCATACATAAGGTGTCCCAGAAATCTTGCTTTTGGGGGAGGGATGTAGGCCGAAACTTCGTTCGAGTGAGTCTCACCTCAACCTCTAATCACTGTTCTTTGAAAGCTTATTTAAACAGTGTCGGGCTGAGCGACAGCAATGTCTGAAAATGTGGACAAGGTAACCAAGACGCAGATCAAGTAATTTGGTCGTGTGCTGGGCATCGTAGAGTCAGCTTTATAATTTCTTTCAGCCTCAAGGTAGACAACCTAATGTTTAAGTTCGAGATATTTTGACTCTACGTGATCTAGAGTTAAAGAAACTAATTTATGTGTTTTTGACTAACATTAGCCTAAAATTTTAGTATGTTTAACCTATATGTTTAGTTTTGGTTTTTTGATTTCGGTGTTTGTGCTTATGTTTGAGAAATGTTTATATAAAAAATAATATTCAGATAAAAGAAAGACAAATATGATTAAAAAAAAATTTGTTTTGTAAATGTTTATTTGAACTTCCACCCCTTCTTCCCATCCATAAAAATGTTATTCTCTCTAACTTCGAGATGGCCACGAGTAGTCGGTTCTTCTCCTTTTAACTTTATTTTTAAGATCATTAATGAATATTGAAATAGAAATTTTGGCTCTGTAAAGCTAATTCCAAAGAGCTTGTACAAATAAATGAAATTGATAAAAATGCCTATATTGACGAACAATTCACAAGCGAAGGTCGCCTAAAATGATATTTGTATATGGAACTAGCTGAACCTGGTGCGAGCCTTGCTACGCTTGCAACTAAATGAATGAAAATACTTTAAAACTGACACTTTAATGTTTTTTTTTTAGAAATGAGTTTTGTTCAAATATTTTCGTTTGCTAATGTGTGTAATTTCTGCAAAATTAAACGTAGGTATGTATTTTTATTTATACCCTCAGATCTTTATATTCTACCATGGTTTTTCTTTCTGTGTAGAAGCATTTCATTTACAAAACATTTATCTTCAAACTACGTTCAAATCCTGTCAGTTTGAACGTCATTTTTTCTTGCAAAACCTTAGATTAACTTCTTGTGCATAATATAGCACTGAGAGTAACTCAAGCATCCCCCATTCTTGACTAAAAAAGGGTTTAAACTTCTATCAGAACATGCTACTTTCCCCACGAAATACACATTTTGTGTTTTAGTTGCCTGGATATTTCTCATGTTTGGTTGAAATTTCGGTTTCATTTATATTAGAAGCCCCCCCCCCCTCCCTCCGGAGAGGGGAGGAGTCTTGAATCGCCATTGAAAAAAATCCTGCCGCCAAAACACCAACATGCCAAATTTGGTTCTAGTTGCTTGATTAGTTCTCGAGTTATGCACAAATTTGTGTTTCATATGTATGAGAGTCCCCCCACCCAACTTTCAGACGAAGAAGGAGTCTCGGACCATCATAAGAACCTTTTCCGGCCCCAAAAACCCCTGCATACAAATTTTCATAACAGTAGGAATAATTCTCATGTTTGGTTATAATTTGTAGTTCATTTGCATGAGACCCCCCCCCCCCCCCCTTTCAAAGAGAGTAGAGGTCTCGAACCACCGTGGAAACATTTCTTGCCATTTGCCACGTTGCCATTCGCTTGATTAGTTCTCGAGCTATGCAGACATTTGTGTTTCATTTGTATGAGAGACCCCCCCCCCCCCCCCCTTCCAGACGGAGAAGGAGTCTCGAAAGAATTCTCATGTTTGGTTTATATTTTTGTTTCATTTGTATGAGACCCCTCCCCCCTACCAGAAAAGGAGGGGTTTCGAACCACCGTAAAAACATTTGCCGTAAAAACATTTGCCTCCAAAATCCCCACATGCCAATTTTTTTTCCATTTGCTTTCTTAGTTCTAGAGTTACGCAGAAATTTCAGTTTCATTTGTATGACAGCCCCCCTTTTAGGAGAGGGGAGGGGTCTCAAACCACCATAGAAACTTCCAGAAAACCCCACATGATAAATTTGGTTCCATTTGCTTGATTAGTTCTTGAGTTATGCAGAAACTTCTGTTTCATTTGTATGAGAGCCTCCCCTTCTAGAGAAGGGAGGAGTCACAAAAGCCCTCTTATGCTTAGTTTGGTTTCCTTTGCTTGATTAGTTTTCGAGTTATGCAGAAATTTGTGCTTCATTAGTACAGTGACCGGCGGAAAAAAAGATCCATCGAGCCGTATACTAATCAGGCATAGATATCTTTACAACTTCGTATCAATAGCAACTTTCTTACCCGTACTGTACATATTTGGGTATCATTCATGAGGCTTAGCGTAAAAGTTTGAATATACATATTCATGTCAGCCAACTGCATGTGAAAAACGAAATAAGCTTGTGTTTACGATATGTCAATAAAAAAGATCCACTAGGAAAAAAAATACTTTCCGTGTACATCCACTTGGCTTACCCCTTGTTGATCATGCTTTTGACATTCCATTATTTACATCCATCACAGATAATTGCTACATTTGTGAGAAATAATTGAGTTTAGCCTAAGTGACGAGTTTTTTAAGAATCGATCATGGGAGGAAAGAAAATAACAGTCAAAGTTCGAAATCTTATCGTGCGCGATTGCTCAAAAAACGAATCTCAGCGCAAAGTTGCCGAAAAGTATGGTGTAAGCCGTGATGCAGTGCAGAAAATAGTTTTAAAACACCAAAAGCTTGGAAGTGTCGCAGATCGAACAGGACGTGGACGCAATCGCAAGTCTGATCACCGCGAAGACACTAGAATCATCGGAGGAATTAAAAAGGATCCATTTGTTACTATCCGTGCGGTCAGAGAAAAGCTAAGCCTTTCGATATCCGATCGTACAGTTCGGCGACGCATTGCTGAGCACGGATTGAAAAGTCATTTTGCTCGGAAACGGCCGTTCATAAGTAGAATGAATAAGGAGAAGCGATTGCGGTTTGCAAGAAACCATATAAATAAGCCACTGGAGTTCTGGAAACGGGTTGTTTGGTCAGACGAATCAAAGTTTGAGCTGTTCAACAGAAAACGACAACTGCGAGTTTGGCGGAAAAGCGATGAAGGGCTGAAGGATAAACATCTACAAGGGACCATGAAGCACGGCGGTGGAAATATCATGGTCTTGGGCTGTTTCTCATGGTTTGGAGTGGGGAATCTGGTTCTAATCAGTAGTATTATGACGGCAGATGGGTATATAGATATTCTGAACGAGAATATGGAAGAATCTTTGCTGAAAATGGGTCTGGAAGATAATTACATTTTTCAGCAAGACAACGACCCAAAGCATACGGCCAAGAAAACACAAGCTTTTTTCCGTGCCTGTCGGATTAAACCCTTGGAATGGCCTTCCCAGAGCCCGGATTTAAACCCAATTGAAAATCTCTGGGCAATTCTCGACAATAGAGTTGAGAACGTAACAAACCCACGTAACAAACAAGCAAACATATTTTGCCGCACTGGAGCAGGCCTGGAATGAGTTGGATCCACAACACCTCAGAAACCTAGTCGAAAGCATCCCGAAACGATTGCAGTCCATCATTGAAGCGAAGGGAGGTCATATTGACTATTGAAGAGTTGATTCCAACTCTTTCGATTATTTTTTTTTATTCAAACATGAAGTGGATCTTTTTTTATGTCATACGTATTTTACTAAACTCCAATTATTTTGTTTTTTATTTTATGCAAGGAATAAAAAAGATCGTTATTTTTGAACTGAAATGGTTCGTCTATGTTTATTTTTCAGAAACATGTATTGGAATACCCTGCTTTTTCAAAAATACGTGTTTTTTCTCAACAATAATACATTGATCAAAGGTGGATCTTTATTTTTGCCGGTCACTGTATGGGGGGCCCCCTTTCCAGAGATGGGAGGGGTTTCAAACTGTCATAAGAACTTTTCCCGGTCCCAGTAGTTTTCGATTCTATAAGATTCAGACAGACAGACAGACAGACAGACAGACAGAAATTCATTATATATTTTATATATATATATATATATATATAGATTACTTATTATATAGATTACTTCAATTATATTTCATAGGGACTCTAAATTTCTTCAAACAGACAACTGCACAAACTTTCTGAACGTAACAAGAATATAAAGCACATTTGACACAGACAATTTCCATCTTGATAGACTGTTTAGTTCCGAATGCTTCACCTGAGCAAAGCAACGTGAAAGCGTTTTTATGTCTTCATTAAACTATCACCTAAATCCGGCTTTGCCACCTTCTCTGGATATGTATAAAATTGGCCTTTTTATCTTCCTACGAGTACCTACAACCACCAAACTCCGCACCATTCAAAAGTACCATGATCGTTGTGTTGTTGTCATCAAGTCACGGCTTCTATCGTCAACGCGGACGCGACCCATGCTTGAGAGTCATAAAGATTAAAGAAAAAGTCCATAGCAGGCTCGTCATGCTTCCTCCAACTGACATCGTCCCCCTCCCATCCCTCATTCACCATTAGTCCTATTCAGAGAAGGAGCTTTCGACCATGCTGTTCCGTGAGTGAGGATGACATTATCATTTTTTTTTTGTCAGCGCCTCGTAGTGGCACACACATACAAGAAAGGGTATCGACTCACCTGGGACTTTTGATAGAGCGAATTCGTATGGAAATTGACGTTGCGTCTTTAGGAATCCATACACCCATTCTCACTTTCATGCAGCGAATGCCGATGTTGTTGAATCTAATGATCGCTGGCAGCAGCGACATACGAAGGAAACCGAACGCGACTTAGAAATGATGTTCGTCGTCATTCGTGGTTTGTTTTGTCGAAGCTGCAGGGCATCTCCTAGCAAGAGAGAGTGAGAGTTTTGGTTTACTTATGCCACACGTTTGGCGTAGTAAAAGTCCTCGAATATGCTTGTGTTTTCCGCTATGGCATGCCGAAGAATTAACGTCTGAGTAAGTGTTGTGGCGAATTTTAACTCAGAGAAATAAAAGACATCAACGTTACGGCAAAAGAGGAGCCCGAATAAGAAGATTACCACAGTAAAAAGAGGCAAGAATGTGTGATAATCGCAAATTTGCGATGCAATTAACCATCCTAATGCATGTTTCGGACACTGAGGGTAATGAAAAACGGCAGTTTAGGTACGAGATCCGGCCTGGGTCACAAACTTAATTGTGTCCTGGCGGTATTTGCGGTGCGGATGTCACTAGAAACACTCATTATTTTCAAATTGAACTTCGTTATTCAAATTATAAATCAAAATGCAAATTATGAAACATAATTCGGAGGTTTGATAACTGTTATTGTTGCGTCACATTGCATATTTTGTAAATCGCATACCGTTAACTGTATAAAAAATACCGTTCTTATTCTGCCTACTTCAAATAATCTATTTGGAAGTGAAAAGCTTTCTTATCAATGTTCCGAACACGAAAATCATGACAATTATTGTTCCCCATTACACGGACATAAACAATATTGATGATGCAAACCTTGTTTAGCGAGGTCAGCGATTCACCGATGCTATTACATGCGATAGATATGTAGTACGGAGTTGGTTGGTTGGGTAGGCTACATATCAGCACAGTTTCGCTTAAGCATGTGAGGTGACCAAGATATCGTTTTATTTATGTAGGGTTTCAGTTTATTTTCTACACAACCTGCTGATCACACTGAAATTTTTTTTTCGTAAATCAACTCTCACTTGTTTCGTAAACAAGAATTTTGTACGTAGATCAAATATCTCGTAAATTGAATGAAACATTCATATTGCATGTCGTCTGCTAAAATGCTATGATTACACCTCTTTGTACAATGCACGAAATGAATTTCTTGAAGACAAGCCAATTGCTGCTTCTCGTCTGTGGAGGGCAGGAATCATTGGTTTATCCCAAAATAAAAATAAAACGCATCCGAAGGTTGTGATTTCACACTCATTAATCGAGTAACTTTTCACCAGTAACCATGGCCCAGTGAGATTAATCACGGATTCAATAATAGCTCGTCCCAAAAGTACAGGATTGTACGATTAGATTCGCGAATCCTACCTTCGTTATGTAAACTAATTAATTTTCAGTTTAGGGATGTAAAATGGGATAATTTTAATTCATATACAGATTCAAATTAACAGTGAGGATGCTGTTTGGATCACTTGCAATGTGTGACAATAGTTTTTTATTGCGATAACAAGATAAAAAAATTTTAATGTTTGAGAGCCAATTTACAACCAAGACTTTTTGGAGCCACTCACAAAGTGTGATGGTTTACTTATTGATAAATCAATAAAAAAAAATCTTCCTGCTGTAAAATTTTGCCAAAGACAGAAACCTTCGTCACTGAAAAGATCAAGTATGCAGCATGAGTATACTTTTTATTTCCGTCACTTTTCTTCTTCTGTGATGTTTATACTTTTTCTAGTATATGTAAATAGCGAGTACGCGTTGCTATGGGTATGAACAGAGAAATGAAAAATGAGTACAGTCGAGAAGTATGCTAATGAAGAATAAAATAAATTTTCTGTGCATATAGTCAATATCCAAAGATAAAGCCTATTCTGGTCATCTGGTAAAGGTTATATTCTGATAATCCCATACATATTAGTGCCACGTAGTGAGAACATTATGAGCTAATAGTTACCAATCAAACAGCCGTGGCCCACTGATCAACGTTTTGAAATTAGAAACGTTCTACATGGAAAGGACCCTAATATATAACATAAATATTAAGATGATCAACTTGAGCGAGAGGAAATCGTTCCCGTGTGAAAACAAAGAATATATTGAGCCTTATATCGACAAAGATTTTTCATTAGGGCCTAACTGACAAACGTAAACAATGGCTTTTTCTGCGAATTTCTCGTCATTGAAAATTCGCCAAAGCTATCCCGCTATCCGAAGTGGAAGAGTTCACTTATCCAATAAAATTGGAGGCTTACATGGGTAGCCTTTATGCCACGAGAAATTTACGGAAAAAGCCATTGTTTACTTTTATCAGTTAGACTCTAATGAAAAATCTTTGTCGATATATTAAATAGAGGTAATTACATTCAATTCTGTTTCTACGCGATTTCATTTTGGCCTTTATTTTTGATCATGTGATCATGTTTCAAAAACTCGCAAAAAAAATCATAGAAAAACCAACTGGTCTTAAAAATATTGTATTTATCCAGCATGAATGCGTTAAACTATATCGCGTAAGAACATTATTGAGTATATTCATCAAAAAGCTTTAAGCTGGAGCCACAATAGTACGTCACCGTCAGTTTTGACGAAGGGGTTCGGCCGTGTCAAGTTCCTTGGTGACTTCACATCAACGCTACGTCAGTCCGTCAATTTTGAATAATTTTAAAGTTGACGCCAACGCTGAAGCCGATGCAGTGTTGTGGTTCCCGCTTTATTATCATTGGTGGCATTGTCGGAGGTGTTGGGTTTTTATGAGGCTTTTCGTGAGAAAGTGAAGGAAGAAAGCTATGTTCCTTATCTCTCTCGGACACATACAATTAAGAACATCGTTGAAGTCAGACACACAGTTAATAATTTTTTGTAATTTTCAATTGAATTTAATGCACATAATTGGGGCATCTAAAAAATTTTTTATTTTGTTATAAATTACAATATAGGATTTAAAAAATTAGGTGTGTTGTGTTTTTGAAGGTTTTAAAAGCTTTGTTTTAAAATTATATCCTGTTTAATTTTTTGGTTTTTGGCATGAAATCAACTTCATAAATAAATAAAAATTGTAATTTTGTTGTGGGGAGTGTGTGGTGTGTTTTTGGTAAAGTGTTTTTTTGTGTGTGAGGCTCGGAGATAAAAAAAAATATTAAATAAACAGTGGTACAATGTTCCTTCTTTGGGCTGCACAGATAAAAAGAAACATTGAATTTTCTGCGTGATCTAATGCACATAGAGGGAATGCTAGATTTGGCAGAAAATAATGGGATATTTCATGTAAATTTAAGCCAGAAAACGCCTGAATCTAGCCTGTTGTGTGAAAGATTGCAAACATTGTTGTATGGCGCATGAAAGATTGCAAACAATTTCGTTGTTTACGCCTCCTTCGGCTTGAAATTACACGAAGGAAAATTTTACGCGCTTGTTAAAATTAATTATTTTTTTCTGTGTGCTTGATGTTTCTCAATCACCATTAAAATTGATCTTTCCAAACACAACAGCAGTTTCAGTTTAAGATTATTATTTCTACTTGAGTAGATCCAGATTTATTTTGTAACGAATTAAAATCTAGCACGAATTTCAGCTAACTTTATGTGCTGTTGATGATTGATAGCCATCTTGCGAGGCAACGAAAAAAGCGGGCGCTATGGTTTATTGACTTAAGGGAACAAAAATACATCTACATGTTCATGTAAACTTCAATCTCTGCAAAATGAAAATAAAAACAAACAGAGCTTCAATTTAGTTCTACTTCGCGATTTAAAAATACATTGTAGCACTTATTTAACTGAAGCTGAATGCCTTTTCAAATCGTTTTCACTGCTCCGTCTTTGTGCACGAATTCGAATTGAAAGTTCAATTTCTTTTTGGAAGTCCATTAATGTATTTTTCAAATGAGGTCGGTTTCAATCACGTGTAATTTTCATATTATTTCGCTGTGCAGTCCTTGCCCAGCCAATGCCATCAACGTTAATAACCTGAGACAGAAAACTTTATTTACTCAAATGCTGTGAAAAAAAAACCGCAACATGGGCCAGGATCACAGCCTTTGCTTCCCTTTCAAAGGATGACTTGATCAGAAATTGTTCATCTCAGAAAAATCTCAACGCCGCTGACTTGATTTGATACCAGACCGACTGGGATGAGAGGCAACCATGCTTATCAATTCACGACCGAACGAAATTTGTAAAGAAAATCGATCACCATTCTTGAGGTTTTTAAATATTTAATAAATTCGGGAGTTTCGAATGTGGTTCCACCTAGTGTTATTACTTATGACTATATTGCGTTATTTGAATATCTTATCAATACTTTACTTTTGTCTTCAGGAATTTATTTTAAAACCTATTTCTTCTTCTAGCTTCATACTTCTTGCTGTTATTAGAATATTATCTGCACGCGCAAAAATTAATGATAATTTTTTGTCACTCTTCTAGAACATCTTGAATTATATAATTAAACAGCTGTGCTGAAAAAGGATATCCTCACAGCTCGAAAAAGTAGTGTGAAGTTCTGTTCAATATCATGCACATAAATGGAGCGTCACAAAACATTCACATTTAGATTATAAATCGTGTAAAGTTCTGGGACATTCGATATGTAGTCGATAATGTTGTATGCAAAAGCTCGTCTTTCTTGAAACTGTTTCATGCAAGTAGCTATCTCATGTGGAATGTAATACAATATCACATGCTCTGACATTTACATCACAATGACAATTCAGATTTTTTTTCTATGCTAACTTGATAAGTTTTTCTCTTTAGATCTCTTTTGAATATATATTTTGCCATATTACTCTAGTAATTTCCTCTTTAAGTTGCGATAGAGTCATTTCAATGAAACAATACCCACGTTTATTGATCAATCCTGGTCATACTGCAATATATTTAGTTGTGCAATAATATGGATAATATGGAACATGGTAAACCCAACTTATACATCTAACTAACAATAACAATTCCTGCGATGAAATTTGGCTGTACAAAACATAAACAGCAATCTGAGATTACACCCACTTGGGTTAACGTCCTCAGAATTTTCAAGTTTATGGGTTTTGTAAGATGGCACAACGATACAAACATTTTCATTTCAGACGCTAGAGTATTGCGGTTTAGAGCTTTGTTGGGAAAATTGCCTACAGTACGAGAAATTCCGCTATGACAATTCCGGAAACTAATGTATTTTATTTGAGATTCAGTTTCATTCGAATGATTATTGTATTCCTGTAAATATATCTCATATTAGCCTGCTGTTAATCTTTTTTTCTAGGTTGTCATCATGACACTCATCACGAACATAGATACATTATTAAAGTTTAGTTCCGCATTCTGAGCTTTGTCTGTCTCCAGTATGTCGATGCCCTAACGTTTTACAGATGTACTAATTTGCCGTGCTTCAAAGATTGTACTCGAAAAATGCAACACTTTCTTTAATGCATACCTTTTTATTGCATGGACAAAAATTGATGATATATCGTGTAAAACTAGTTTGAGTGTAATGTTTACATGTGCGAAATTTCGTCAAAATCTGAAATGCTTTGACAAAAAATATGGGCACGGTCGTGGACCAGTCCTACAGGTGGATAGCGAAACAGTTGAGAATCGACAATTCTACCGTATCCCGTGTGGTAAAATTGTCCAAGGAAACCCAGACGACCCAACGACCAGACCCAGCGGCGTGAGCAGACAATTCAGCAGGCCAAAAATCATGTCTTCAAGGTAAGGAAGGCGCCTAACTGAACCGATAAACAGAATACCGTGGGCAAATCCCGCGCCAGGAAGCTGTACCGCGAGGTTGGCGCAGCCGAAATGCATCGTATTGGGACGAACATTAAAGCGAATGCCAAGCAGATACCAGGCCTGGAGTTTTGCCTTCAGAAGCACATGCTGCCCTTCCTCCGATCACACGAAGGAGACACTCCATTTTGGCCAGATTAGGCATCGTGCCATTACGCGAAACCGGTGATGTAGTGGTTTGAAGTCCACGATGTTGTTTTAGTGCCGAAGGAGGCAAATCCGCCAAACTTGGCTCAAACTGGATGGGATGAGGTCATCGGTGAGAACCATATGGAGAAATGGCTGACCTGGTTGCGCATACTGCCTGAGGTGGAATCCGTCCGAATATCTCGGTGTTATTTTAGCCACGACGCAAGGATCGACAAAACTACATGTGAGCTCCATCCTTTTGTGGATGCTAGCGAAAGTGGTTTCGCTACCATGTCATTTTCTAGCTTCGAAATAGATGATCACATCGAGTGTACTCTTGTTGAAAGCAGGACGAGGGTGGCACCTATTAAGCTCGTTTCCATACCTCGTTTGAAGTTACAAGCAGCGGTTGTCGGCACGCGTTTATCTCGCAGCATCGTAGAAGGGCACTCCATCAACATCAACCGCCGCTACTTTTGGACGGATGCGCGGGACGTCATGTGCTGGCTGCAATCTGACCACCGCCGTTATTCCCAGTTCGTGGCCTTTCGTGTTGGCGAAATACTTGAGACGACGGACATCACCGAGTGGAGATGGCTGAGCACTAAACGCAACGTCGCAGATGATGGAACTAAGTGGAAGTTAAAACCGGACCTCAAATCAACAAGTCGTTGGTTCGTTGGATTTCCGTTTCTATGGAAGCCGAAAAGCGAGTGTCCAGTGTCGACTTTGAAGGGTGAGGAAACCGCTAACGAGATTCAAGCTAATTTTCTGCCTCACACCGAAAACGCACCCCGATCTATTCTTCTGCCGGAAAACTATTCTTCTTGGAAACACTTGCAGCGTGTGACAGCGTTCGCGAAGCGTTTCGTCGAAAACACCAAGCGAAAGCAGAATAGGTAACCAGCAGTACTCAGTCCGCTCACTAGAGATGAACTTTCAACAGCAGAGGCATTTCAGTTTCTGCGAGCCCAAGAAGACGCATACGGTGAAGAGTTAACAGCAATATCAACAGGCAACCGCCGTCTGAATAAGAAGAACCGCTTATACAAACTGAACCCATTCATCGTGGCATGATGCGATCGTGGCATGATGCGAATCCACAGTCATCTAGGTGAATGTGACTTTGTGGACGAGAGCGATAGATACCTCATCGTGCTCCCGCGAGACCATCCAACTACACGTCTCATCGTTGCCAGTGTTCATCGGCGTTACCACCATCAATGCCACGAAACCTGTGTGAACGAAGTTCGTAAACATTTCTATATTTCTCGAATGCGTAAAGTTTGCGAACAAGTGCGTCGTAAATGTCAGTCGTGTATGATCATCAGTGTGAAACCTGAACCACCAGCGATGGGACCACTTCCGAAGGCGCGAGTTGCTGCTTTCGTACGCCAGTTCTCATACGTTGATTTGGCTTTCTTCGGCCCATTTCTCGTTCTTGTCGGTCACCACCATGAAAAACGACGGGGATTGATCGTCACATGCCTAACAACTCTGGCCATACACCGTCTGCCGTCTGGCTTGCCGTCTCACTGAGTACCAGTTCATGCATCACGGCTCTCAGGAACTGCTTTGTACGTCGTGGGATCCCCGTGGAAATTAGAAGCGATTGAGGAACGAATTTTGTTGGCGCAGAAAATGAGCTGAAGGCTGCGTTGGCGGGGCGAGACCAGAACATGCTGATGACCGAATTCATTACTTCGACAACATCGTGGCATTACAACCCTCCGGCGTCACCCCACATGGGTGACTGCTGGGAACGTCTCATCCAGGTGGAAAACATCGTGAATAGTCGCCCACTGACACACGTACCTGTGGATGCTGTCTCATCACCAGCGTTGACTCCCAACCATTTTCTGAAGGGATCTTCGAGTGAGTCAAAACCACTAGTCCCGTATACCGATTGTCCGCTGGCACTTCAACAGTCATGGAAAGGGTCGGGCGCTTTAGCGAATTGGTTTTGGTGGCGATGGGTGGCAGAGTATCTGCCAACAATAACTCAGCGTACCAAATGGATCTACCCTGTACTCAGTTAGCAAAGAACTGTTGGCTGCAAGGACGGATGCTCTCATTCAAGACCTCGTCAGATGGACAAGTACGTTCGGCGGTCGTACAGACAACTACAGGCATCTACGAAAGGCCAGCCGTAAAGCTTGCGGTGTTGGATGTAGGCGCAAAACGCAGTGAGCTGGACCAGGACGTGACGCAGCACCTACATCCGAACGGCGTTGATGTGCATACCTGCGGCGAAAATTTGCTCTCAACGGCTTGAAGTTGACTGCAATGTTTTCTTGATGGCTAGCTGTCAAAGTTGATAAAGAGAAGAAGGGTTGAGTGTTTATCGAAGAGTTCAGTGTTTTCCTTTCTAACTTACAATTTGATATTAAATATTTGTTACTTATGTTCTTCTAAATTATTGTTTATTGTACCTATAAATAAGTCAAAACGGTAAGCTAGAGGAACACAAAAGAAAATGGAACCTAAAACTAATAAAGTTTAATATTAGATATTTTTGTTCATCCAAACGGGCAAACGTGAGTAGCAATATGATTCCGGAAATCTGGTTTTCCTGGAGACGGATGATGTCCATCGGTCATATTTGACAATTTAGAGAAAGTGGTTGAGTTCCTGAATCCAAAACGGTTAAAAATTTCCATAGTAATGGTCATTTTAGTTTTGTGGGTAAAAATGTTCTCTGTTGGGCCTTTTTTTGTTGGACCCTCAACGATTAAAAGAGGAGAGGAGAAAAAGGAGGAGTTTTTAATTAAAAATTCAATCAATTTACACGCATAGGGGCTAATCATAAACCACGTAGAGTTTTCTAGGGGGAGGGGGGTTTGACCAAAGTTTACGCTCCATACACAATTTCAAAAATTTATTGAGAAAAGTCTACGAGAGGGGAGGGGGGTCTGAGATTTTCAAACGTCTACGAGGTTTATGAACCGGTCCATAGTTGTTTGACCAAATTTTGACCGTGATACAGTTATCCGAAGAAAAAAAATTTATTCTCCGATTCGTCAAAAGAAAATTAGAATAATTTCATACGGTTTACACAATAATGGGTCCAAATATTCGGCCACTTATTGATATTTACTTCGTTTTTATAGAACCGTAATTGAGCAAAACGAAACAGGCCTGCATTAAGCTCCCCGCTCTGTTCTTCTAGCATCGCCAATTATTATCCTATCGGGTTGTCTTATTGCCCTATCTGCCTCACCCACGCTTTACAACTGTAAATAACACATTTAGCTAATTGCTAATGACACGTGAGGAAAATGTAATTCACCAGGTCTTTTGGCAAAATAATCTAAAAAAACGCCAACACAATTGGAAAATATTATCAAGCCTAAGCCTAAGCCAACAACAAATTTAAAAAAAAAAAACGGCCCTTTGCGAGCAGCATTACACAAAACACCCTTGCTTGAATCGCAATCAAATGCAAGCGCCGCACCGAATCACTCTCAGCGCCGTCAGTCGGCCCAGCCGCGGCAATTGTGTCTCTCCGAAAGAGTGCAGTGATCATGTCCGCCAGGTATGGTCGTATTGCTTCTGAGACCCCCAGTCGAGAGTAAAGACCCCCCGATTCCCCATTGAAGTCCGAGTACTGAAATAGAAGAGAGTCCAAAGATCTACGAGCGGCGGTGGTCGTCGTCGTCTTCGGATTGTGAATGAACCATGCGGAAAAAAGCTCCCCCATCCATAGTTGAGACCGAATGGTTCGCAACTCTCCCATGCCTACTACCACTTGGCAGGCAAAACCTATGCATGCTTCGCACGAAGGGAAAGATGTCGATCGGAGAGTCGAGGGAACAAAAAACAAGACAGTGGAAAAAATCCGAAAAGAGAAAGACTTTTTAGCATTACAGCATTGATCGCGGTTGTCAGTTCTGGTGGGAACTTTGCTACGAGAGGTAACGAAAAAATCGTACACCGGCAGTCGGTGAAGTTTGTATATTGTGATCGAATCAGACAGTGTGGGTAATTGTCGTTTTTTTTCCTCGCACACCCAGCGAAAGATTTCCTTGCATCAGCAGCTGTAACAGAAGCAGAAGCATCAGCTTCACGGTGGCAGTGGAATTTTTGCAGTCTTGCGCGAATTGATGATGCATTTTTGATAGGCAGATGAAGGAAAGCGTGAAATTAACCAATCGTGTCTGAAGTAACTTGTGAAAGAAGGTGAATCGATCAAAAGGCGCTAAAATCGTGACAAGTGATTTTCAGTGTGGAAATTTTTGACAAATCAGGAATAGTTGAAATTCCGGATGTGAAGTGTATTTGTGAGAAAGGGATGCCCTTAGTGAAGTGAAGCCTTGTAAGAATTTGAGAGAAGGAAACCTTTTGAAGTGAATCAGTGCAAACCATTGAATTTCGGTTGTTACAGACCAAGAGAATTTTTTACAACTTGTTCCTGTGAATAGTGCTTTCCAGTGCCAACCACCATGAGAAGGTTGATCCTGTTCGTGGGCTTCCTGATAACAGGTGTGCTGTCGCAAGGATTCCTGCAGCCGCCACCATTCAGACCGGTGAGTACAGCACAGTGATCGGAGTAGGCGGGAAAGGGGGGAGGGTGTTTATTGGAAGTCAACGGGTACTTTCTCCTTTTTTTTTTTTGAAGTGCTGCCCTGTTGTCTCGTCTGTGGGTCCAAAACCGGTCCTTCCGGATAAGAAGCAACACAGGCAGCTACACAGAGAGCGACAGACACACCAATCAGTTGTTCAAATGAAACCGAAATTTATTCATCGATGCAATTCCCCATTCGCGGGAAGAAGACCCATCCGACGATGGTGATGATGATGATGATGACGATGGGGAGGTTTACGAAGGTAGTGAAGACGATGGCAAAAAATAAAAATAATTTTTTATGCGACACCGTAAGGTTCAACAAGATCCGCTGCAGGGAAGCGCGCGCGAATAAAGTGAAATGGTGAAATGCTCGACTCTTTGTGGAGAAACGGAAGTAGTGGTGCCAGATGGTTTATTTTAAGTGGAATTTAAATCTATACACAAAACGAAACACGGTCGTTTACAATCGTTGGAATTTGCGGTGACAAATTTGAGTATGTTAATTTATACACCTAATGCTGCTTCCTCTTAGTGGAAATCTAGTCGGGGTTTGTGATTAAAGGTTTCCAAGTTTAACTTACTTTTGCTATGGTTAACTTAACATTCTTGTTTCATATGTCATACTTACCAATTTAAAAAGAGGAACAAGGATGTAGCAAACTATGAAAACCCAAATATTTCGTAAGAATTAGAAAGATTATTAAAGATTTCACGCGTATTAAAAACTTCTAAAATTTACTGCTAGGAACACTTCCCTTCATTTCCTGTTAGAGAATTCTACAGTGGATTATATACATTGAGTTATGTACATTGAAACATTGTAATAACTTGTTTGCCATTTTCCATCGTATTTTGTCTTCTCTTTTACCAAAACATGTAAGCATTTTATTTTATACATATTATTATATTGTTCTTAAAAAAGTTTAGCCTTATTTAGGGATGACCCTTTCAAAGCTTATGGTTTGAATCTCAGTGGTTGACTAATAAGGACAAATAAGGTATATGTTCTTTATCTTAGCCTAAAATGCAGCGATTACTATACTTATTATACTTTGTATATTGTAGCATTGAATCATGAAGTAATTGAGTTGCAACCTGAACCTTATAAAGACGAAACCTTTCCAGGTATATGGAAAAATCGTCTAAAAGCACCAAATTGGGTCCATACGTGAATGCAATATTTCTCATCAAAACCAGACTTTGGAAGGATTATTCGTATTATTTTATTAAATGTATTATTAGCTCTCTTCATCTAACAGAAAATTTCACGATAAAAAAATTACTACTAATACAAAATTAAAATGATTTTCACTTTCGACTTATCGGCCACTGGATAGTATATACCTCTGAGTTCCAATTATAAATTCTTTTCTTGAGTATAATTTTATTGAAATGAACCATTTGGAGAAGATTCAACTAGTTACTCGTATATTTTCATTGAAAATTGTACCAATATCAACGTACATTCAGAAATGCTGAACTATCAAATGCGTGTATTTCTTAAATTTTTCTTGCAATCGTAAAACTTTCAAAGAATGAAACAAAGGTTATATTATTTTATTTCATAAAAAAAACTGAAAAAATCATTCATCGTTATTTCGAGAAATTCTCGATCTTTTCTGTTGATGCCGCTCACCAGCCAGCGCACATCTTCTTCACTCATAGTTTTGGCTTGCTGATTCCACCAATTCTATATCTGGCCAATGTCACAGGTGACTCCTCCCTTTATCTTCAGTTTTAGCTCAATTATCGCCCAATACTTCTCTATTAGACGGAACTGAGGACAATTTGGTAGATTGAGCTCTTTTGGGATAAACTGTACCCCATTATCGTTGTACCATTGTAGCACTTCCTTGCTGTAATGGTAGCTGGCTAGATCTGGCCAAACGTAACCGGGCCATCATGGGACTTAAAGAAGGTATCCAATTGTTGAGGCACACCCTTTTGTACATATCCAAGTTCATTGTTTTATCCGTCATAAAAACTTAGCTTTTCCTACCACAGGAACAGATACCTTGCCAAATCATGATTTTTTTTCACGAACTTATCCACGAAAATAAACTTAAATCTGCCAGGAACCATGCCGCGAGCAGGAGCCTCGTAGAACTTGAGCTCTGGGATTTGTTTGACAGCAGTTTTAGCATATGTTTCATCATCAATCAAGAGAAATCCATCGAGTTTTGTTGGAACTTGGTCGTACAACTTACGGGCCCGATTCCTGGCCACTGTTTGTTGTTTGAGGTTTCGGTTAGGTTGTTTACTTGCTCGGAAACATTTATAACCTTCTCGGAGACGGATTTACCGAACGGTCGGCATTCAGTTTTTTCGCCAAATCATAATACGATATGTTGGGATCAGCCTAGATTTTTGCGAAAGACCTTTACCCTCCGTAGACGATTAACGGTTCCACTCCGATGGTTGCACTTTGAGGAACGTTGTTGAAGTTTGCTTGTACTTTTTAATCACTCGTGTCACAGTACTTATAGGATAATTAAGCAGTTTTGCCAGCTCCCGTGTTGACGGAGATGGATTCTTCAGGAAACTGTACACAATTTTTTTCTTTTCCTGCATGATGCTAATCTGGAACAACGTTAGTTTTAAACAGTGAAAAAAACACAGACCGAGCGGTACTGTTTACTACAAACAAAACGCTGTGAAAAACTTGTATATCTAACCACTTGGAGTGCCGCTATCTCTAAAATGAAGTTTCTATATGATCTAGGCTTTAAAATTATTCTTTCTTAAGCGTTTCAAGCTTATTGCTTTCACAATTAGCTTATTGCTTGATATCAACTCAGTGTTCTTAATGCACTTCCACAGTTATTAATTGGGAACTTTCAATCACAGGTACACTTTTTGCATTGGTATGGTTGTGTGGCAAATACAAACATACCCTATGACCAGGGAGTCAAGAATTTTTGTTTTTAACGTAAAATTCCTAGACCAGACCGGGCCACCTTTGAACCCAGCCACCTGAGAATCGTGTTGCTTTGTAGCTGCGCCTTTGCAGACTGAGCTATGGGGGGCCTTTAAAACTATGTGATGATAATAATAGGCCAGAGTTAGGAACAATATGTTCATTAAATGATGTCTACGGTTGACAGTTGAAAAATCATTCTCCATATTTCTTTATGAATATTTCACTTATAACTTATAACTATTTGATCTATAACTTGGATGTTTTACAAGGTATATTGGTTAAATTTAGCCAACTTAAGGTCATTTGGAAATCGTAAAGTTATTTCTCTCAACAAAACTTTTAAAGTCATCGATGAATAATTTCTCAATTCCTGCAAAATGGGTTGATCATCATGATTTCAACATGATTTCGTAAATTTTCAGTGAATTTATTACATATTTGATAAACAGGGCATCTGAAAGGGCAAGCCATTTAATGCCATAACTCTACACAGACAAAACCTCTTCAATTCACGTTTCTCTTTTTCGTACATTGGATCGCAGATATTAAACGGAACTCTCTGTTCATGCGGTCTCCACTGACATCCAGTGTTGAAATATCTAATATAACTGTAAGAAAATCCATTACACTGTGGTTAAGAAAGAAAAAAGTTAAGCAGTTTATATAAATGAATTACAGTCCTTGCTTAATTTTTATGTGTATGCAATTATGTACAGCGTTCAGTGGAACTCAAACAGATAGTTTAATCGAACAGCGATGGGGTGAAAGGTGAAGTTCGTAATATCGAGACTAGTGATCACGGAATTCATTCAAGGTATTAAGAATGTAGGAAAATGTGCGAAATGTTCTCTTGGGCCAATAACAGGCTTTTAATCACTTTATAGAGTGATACGGTTTTTTTTTCTAAAGAAAAAATGCCACAGTTTGTTGAAAAACAATGCTAAAATGTTTAGATTATGCGTTCTTTGACCTTTTTTTTTAATGTAAGGTACTAGGAACTAGTTGGTCATATGGATAAGATGGTCAGTCTTGGTATCTTGGAATCCAAGCATTGAAATAATACGAGCTCCATTGGTGATAAACAGCTGATCAACGGAACCTGATTGACTAAATGAAGAACACTTTGTATTTGTAAGAGCTAGGAATACAGGCATAGTGCCGGTTTTGCCAAGTACCATCCATGGTTTGCAGGTTGAGTATTTTCTTCAAATAGTTGGTAGCAACAAGTAAACAATTCAGTTCCAGTAAATTCTACTACAAGAATAATGTAATCTCTAACATGTGATCGTTATTAAATTCTACCTGTATATCACAGACAAAAAGTTATTGATTTTTTTTCCTAATAAATTAACAAGCCATGCTCTAACATACTTTTCCTAATATACTCATCAGATTTTTTGCTAACATTGACTTTGAGTTCAAGTAACAACCATGTTTCTTTTATATCTGCCATCATTTCTCTCATGTTTTACACTTATCTAAAATAAATCCTTCCTCAAAAGAATATTTCTTAGGACTCTACTGATGATTTCAATGTAGTGTCTCTATGCTTATATTTTAAGAAATATTCTATTTCATTGATCGCACAAACTTGAAATTTGAATAAAATTCACTTGAATAAAACCTTCTCAGAGCATTTTTCGTATACCACGTTGGTTTTCTGGAATCTTTATTTCATAAGACCACCAAAAAATGTCTGAGTTTCTAAGAATTTCTCATCTCGTAACTTCAATACAAATTATGAACTATAAGAATTTGTAATATTCTTCCGCTCCTGATATGAGATTTTGTTATGTCTCTGATTGGTCTGAAAGAATTGGAAGTTATATTTATGAGTAATAACACAAGTAAGATTTATGATAACAATCATGAAATGTTATTATAATTTCTGACACTATAAACATACGTCTCGATTATTTTGTTTTGTGAAAAAAGAATTGAGATCTTAATTTGGTGAAAAAAGAATGCATGTTCGTTTTTCTTTTTAAAGTTAAATTAAAATAAAATACAAAGGAAATTTTTCAACTAAGGTTCCGGTTACCGAACTCTGATTTCAATAAATTACGTTTAACTCCTGTCATCAGATTCTATACACTCACCTTGTGCACTCTGTTCATTGCAGAACGCCAGTTTGCCTTATGCTGTTTCTCGTTTTCAACAGTTTTCTTATTTTTTTGGGTCTTCTTCAAGTTCCAACTGACGACAGACGGGTTTTTTTTTTCGATTGGACAGAGCTTGTATTTGCACTCCACATTGTTGACGGCATACCACTCCATGGCCTTTTCCCTAATGGCAGGGTGCCATATCCAGCCAAAACAGCACGGAACATTCGTGTAGCCTCAGGAGAGACAGCAGACTTTTCCTCAGACACTCGTTCACGTAAATTTCCAGGTTGACTGTCCCGGTTGCAATGCTAACATCGCTTTTCAAGTCATTGGTACACCCGATTTTTGTTAGCGAACTTCGACAATTTCACGTGTTTTGACTCCTGCCCAGGAAGCTGCTTGAGGTCTGCCTTGACGTAGGTTTCGTCGTCCATCATCGTCAGTATCATCGCGCACAGCTTCTGGGATCGAGTTTTGGTCGTCTTGTTTTGTATATCGTCACAAAAAATATTAATGTTAATGCCAAACATTATTTGTTGTTATTTTATCGACTTCAAGGGAAATTTACTTATTGTTTCTTCTTATGAGTTGACAGTTCGACTCGTGTTTAGCTCGATGCACGGCAGTAGTTTGTGTTGGAGCGATGCGTGAGCCATATTTGGATGAGTAGCTATTCTGAAGAACAAATGTCAAAATCTAGAAAATGAAGGATATTGATTCATCAAATGCACGATTGAATAATATCCGACAAGTTGTGTCGACAGAAATTTGATTCTTACACATTTCTTTGAATAACAAATTATTTTATTAAGGGCAATTTAATACTTTACAATATACAGGTACGTACATCAACTTTCTCACTTCAAATCGCATTTGCATAATAACTACTGGTTGCATTTGAAATCTTATACAATCAAATTGAAAAGCAACTTTCTGTTCTTTCTTTTGGTAGTATAAGATTTCAGATACAATCAGAAGTTTTATTGCAATTTCGATTTGAATTGAGAAAGTTTATGAACGTACTATCGAGGTATACCTGTATTAGAAGCAGTTAACTTATTTCACGGGTATGTTGTACGAAAGCGACACCGTTTTGCTAGAATTCACCTAAATTTTGATTACAACAACTCCTATTTAATTACCAAAAAATGTTAATACTAATATGTAGCTCCTTGATGACTTTAATAATTTGAAAAAAGCTTTCAAATACGTCACCCTTCCAGAGGATAAAATAATCATTTTGACTTCACAAACACATAGCCATTTGCTAGCGTGTAGTAGCGTGCAGCATTTTTAGTTCAGTCCATCGCTAACCTGAGTTCCCAATTTAGAATCAAAGATGTTTTGTGTCAAATTTAGACCAGGTGTGCCAAATTGGATGCTATTGTTCTAAACTCTTGAAATAATATAATTCGGAAAAAATGTGTTTGTGGAAAATTGGAGTCAATGATTGCTACAGTCGAAGTAAGCTAATGCCCTGCCTGCTGCTATTATTTCCAGATTCTACCAAGTCAATACAATAAAATCTGGGCAAAATGCTACGCTGTTTAGAAACGTTTAGAGTATAATTCAGATTTATTTTAGTTAATACTTGGTTATTCGGATTGCAAAGCTTTCATTGGAACCAAATTATGCATTCAATAGCAATCTATGAGAATAAGAATTTGTGATTAATGACACATTGAAAGTAACATTAAAACTGAATAGAGGATGAATATGCAATCTGCCGGAACCATACGTCCTTTCATTACAGAACTGCTGTATACTTGATACTTGATACATGTTTGACAAATTTCTTTGAGCGTCATATTATCCATGGATGGTTGTAAAAATGCCGTAAGTACTATATTTCTACTTGCTATTTTAAAAAATCACACCTAAACAGAACACAAACTGAAATAAGTTAAATAAGTCAAAGTTTTTTCAGATCTTTCACATAATTGTACATAATTGTAATAAAATAGTACATTTCTCTTGCCTTAGCATTTCTATTAGTCGCAAATATGTACAATATTGTGAAAAAACTTAAGTTAAGGAAAGGGCCTCAGATAGCTCAGTCGTTGAAAGCACGCTTTATCAAGCCAGAGGCAGTGGGTTTGATTCAGTTAGGATGCTAAAAATTCCTTCAATCTATTGTTGATGCCTCAATTCACCATTGTGAAAACTATAACTTCTATTTTCCCCTTAAAGTCATGGACAATCCGATTAACAATCCAGCATTTCTCGAAAACTTAGTCAAAACGACGGATCTGATTTTGTAAACCAAGAGGTTAACATAGATTCAAACGTAAATTTTTTGAAACCCCAAGCACTTTAATGCATACTGAGAACACCACCAGGGCTGCAAAATGGTGAGTAGACATCTGGGATGGAGCGTGCGTCCTCGCAACATAGCTATGGTCCTCACAAGTTCCTACCTCATGCTTCCACGGGTCAAGAGATGACAAAGACCGCCAGCTAAGGGTTGCGTACTTAGCTGGTAGTGCAGCCTGGGCACTGTTGTCCTTCTGACTTCAGCTAGATTGAGGAGGTGCGTGCTAAGCGTCTGTCCACCAAGGAGGTGCGGCTCAAACAGCGTCTGTCCTGGCATCCAGCGGTTCAATAAGAAACGCTGTATCGCGCCAACTATACATTAGGTGGCAGCCGCACCAAGGCGATGTAGGCAGCGTGACCCCGGTAAAGAAGCATGCTGAAATCTTATCCTTCCACGAAAAATGGAAGTATTCTTTATACGGTATATAATTTCAGATCATCCATGAAATTCCCAAGTATTGTATAATAATTTTGAATTGTTTTCTTCCTCCTTGGCTATGATAATGGAAGTCCGTCTACAATTGCAGCAGGATCAGCAGATATGCAGACATTACAAATATAATTGTTATTATCATTTTATATTACAACATCCTTTCACAATATTTTTTATGCTATTTTCAGCTTCGCATTTGCATCGTTGTAAGTTTTGGCCCACCTAACTCACGTTATGTATTTGAAAAGATAGCATGGTTTCTTACATTTTTTTAGAGAGAGAGGAATTTTCTCTATTTTGGAGTTTCAATCATGTAACATCGCAGCGGAAGAGGCAAATAGTGGCATTGAATTATTATTATATGTACATTATGTAGTATTTCTTTACAACATCGTATTATTTCCATCATATCATTACCTTCATATTTTCATACAACAAACCTGATTTAGGCGGTATCTGGCTTAAACACGAAACATACCTTCAATTTATGACATCTAGCGTTGCATCTAGCTATGCATATAATATGTCCAGTATAAAACGCAGAAAATTACTGCTGTGGTAAGCTTTTGAAAATTACGGAATCTGTGGTAGGCTTTTGCACTTATTACTGAATGTATTTTTCATTTCCGGTTTGCAAATGGACTTTTTACCAATTCTGAGCTGATCTGATTCATGCAGCGCTGTGTGCCATTTGGCTAGTGTTTGATTTTACATTTCATTCTTTGTCATTACTTCATCATTATTTACACCATCATTATATTTGGCAATATTGTTTTATTGATTTTACTTTATAGATGATTTAAATATTACTTATTGTTTTTTTGCCCATTTATCTTTAACTCCCTTCTAGTTAAATCTTCCCATTTCTAACTCGGTAGCAATGACTATTAGGTCAGCAAAAATAAAAGCAGATTGCTGTTATAAAATCAGCATCAAGTAGAAAATTGTGACCATGGCAACAGTAAATTAAAATGTATAAATGTTAGTTTTGATAAATTTCAATAGATTTAATAAACTTTTTCAGGATACCTCAAATCAAGATTTTGGTGAAATGCTGCTATCGCTGAAAACGAACGAAAACGTGCTTAAGTGTGAACCACAGAACGCTACACTTTAATATTTTACAACATTTATTGCATTACAGGATCAACCGAATGAAGATCATATATTACAGATACAAAGGCTTGTAGTATTTTTCATTTACATAAATATATACACCATTATATAAATATTTCATGGGAATGGGAGGGACCATCAGGGCACCCGATTGAAGCACTCTGGATGGGGAGAGTGGGAATGCCAACTCCCCATTGCTAACAGTTTGTGAATAGAGGGCGGGCTCTTCTCCCCGCCCATTGGGGCATCCTCATGTTAGATAGCTTGCTCTTATGACCAATTGTTCAATCTTGTTGTTGGAAGGAGATTCTTTATATCCCTGTGGATACGTATAAGTGATGTTGCCTATCGATCCACCCAACTCCTTTTTGGCCCTTCATACAATGGCATGATTAGGATAATCAGTGGTTATTAAAGCTTGATCAAGTCTAACAGAGAGGAGAGCCCATTGCTGTCGGACTTAGTTTCCGTGCTACAATGGGTGGTAGTACATATCATACATCATACATCAAGAAAATTTCCATTTTGGACTTATGCTCACTTGATTTCACGCTCCAAAAGCCAAAAGTTGTAACCATTTTTTTTTTTTTAAATCACGAACACGGCGTGATCCCAAGATACACAACACTCGTCTAACTAAAGCTGACCGGAATCAAATTCATAGGTGTTTTTCTCCAATTTTGGAATCACTCGCGAAAAATATTCATAACTCTCGACAAACTTTTCAGGCATGTACAAACGAGCACGTAAAAACCCGCAGTCCGAAGTAAACGTCTTCTTCACTCAAAAGCACAGCATATCTTCGATAATTTTTGGTTTATGGTTTGTTTATCAAACACTCGTGAATTTCTTGTGATATGTGTTGTCATTTGGATGCGTGCGAAATTGTAACACAAATTTACATATTAACACAAATTAAAAGATCACAGATTTATTCCCAAGCCAAACGCACAGATATTTTAATACGGCAAACAATGCTAAAGTAACATACTAGAAAACGATGGAACTTACTCCAGCATTCCGAAAACTTGGCAACCCAGCTCCCGAATGAGGTAATAAAATATCGTCAACAAGACTGTCTGATTCTGTGTTGTTGGGATTGCGACAGCAAAGAAAGAAGTACCTTCCTGCTTACAGTGAGTTGCAAAACTGTGCGTGCGCCACGTACGCCAGTGGTCCAGACTCAGCTGGATTAATATATCGATAGCTTCAAAAGCTGAATTTAAGTATTGTGTCCGATGTTATTGTAATTCTACAACTTTTTACAAACAGTGCATTGTTGTTATTGTAACACTTGCTGAACCCGGTGCGGGCGCTGCTACGTTTGCAACTAAATTATTTTTTTTTAATAGAACTGGCTCGTTTATGGTTATTTTTCAGCAGCTTTTTTTTGACTAAGCAGGGGATCAAACTTCTATCAGAACCTGCTTCTTACCCGAGAAATACACATTTTGTGTTTTAGTAACCTGGATAATTCTCATGTTTGGTAGAATTTCGTGTTTCATATGTATGAGAGCCCTCCCTTCCAGAGGGAGGCGGTTTCTCAAACCATCATACAATCATTGCCTTCAAAACCCCCCACATGCCAAATTTGGTTCGATTTGCTTGATTAGTTCTCGAGTTATGCAGAAATGTGTGTCTTATTTGTATGAGAGCCCCCCTTCCTGAGAGAGAAGAGAACTCAAACAACCATAAGAACTTTCCCCAGCCCAAAAACCCCTGCATACAAATTTTCACGCTCGACGGTTCAGAACTTTCCAAGTCTATAATGGTTAGACAGACTGACAGACAGAAATTCATTTATATATATATAGATATAGATAACAGGTTTTGAGAGAATATTCATCGCAGTATTAGAATGATATTCAATTTTGAATATTACTTGTGTATTGCAGTACACTGTGAGATCTATTTGGGGACATGATTCCGAACAACAATTTCTCCATAACATCATATTTTTAAAATAAACTGTTGGAAGCGAGTTAACGGCAAATTAATCTAATTGAATCGACATGACTATTTGCAGCATTGGTATCAACTATCGTACACAACCGTACGTTCAATTTTGTGATACACTGTACGTGCCTGTCTATCCGAGCAGTAAACGGCAGTTGCGGCAAGTTGCATGCATCGCATTTCTTCTTCTTTTGACCTTTAAGGTCTTTTCGTGTACAGAGTTTTCACTTTTGATGATCGTGTGATTGTTGGCGTTTTTGGTATTTTTTATTTCGCGTCTCAAGCTCCCGCCTCCCCCCATCTTGGTACTTTTAAAGTAATTGTAATTTTCCTCGTTGTGAATTTATCGTATAACTAGGCAGCAGCAACAGCAGCAGCAGCAGCAGGTTATCTGCCAGTTGGCGGAAGGTTTTCGGTTTCATTTTCATTTTCAATTCGGCGATACTTCAGTCTGAGAGCTGGTTGTTTGGCCGATGTGTCGTGCAAACTTATCGAAACATTATTCATTCGCATGAATTACCATCGTCGTCGGCGTCATCTTCGTAATCGTCGTTTTGACGTGATGATTTATGGAGGAAAATGACGATGGAATCGGAATCAACGCAAAAAAGTCACTTGCCAATGGGAAGATGGCAAAAATATTGCGGCAATGAACGGGAAAATTATCTCACCCACTAATACCGCTGCAAGTCCGTGGTCGCGCACAAGATTGAAAAAGCGGTGTGAACAGTCAGAGGTTGCATAAGATGATGGCAGGAGAAATTTTAAGAAGTTGAACTTTTGGGGTCAGCGCTACATTTTAGTGGTAATTTTATCATTAAATTGATGGATGGATATATTGGTCACAAACATTGGATTTGATAACCTCTGCAGGGCATGGGTAGTGGCAACGTCCATTGGAAGAGAAGGGGTTGTTCTACTTAACCTCCTTTTGTCAATAATAAATTTAAAAACTGACCTTTAATTCTTTGCTTAACAACAACAAAAAAGCCTACACTAGCCTACAAAATCCTATACAAGCCAATGATGAAAAAATTGAAAACCAGTAGAATAATAAGCCTGCAACGAATCGCATATTTGGAACATTTGCCTAGGAAATTACAGCAAGCATGTTATCCACGGCAGTGCAACTTCACTTGGATAACCACGTCCAAACGAAGTGCGTATATTTGAATTCACACTTAAGCACTTTTCAAACCAAAATCCAAACTTTCACTACAGATTGGATTGTGATAATTCGCGAGTAAGAAAAACTTTAAAAAGTGTAATCACCCCCAAAATCGTCAAAACGTGCGTAGGAATGAACTACAGCACACTCAGGTTCACTTTCATGAGAGTAAACTTTCATTCCTGTGAACATTTTTCTGTTTTTTTTTTTGTGTTCAACTCAAAAACCTTTCTTGTTGTTTTTGGCTCGTTTACAACTGAAATACTACCTGTTTTCGGTTCCGGTAGCCACTATTTGAACATTTTCGTCGTCAGCACACAATTGCCGATTCAAGGCGTGTACAATCGCAAATCACAGTTCAGCTTGATTATTCGCGAAACAGGAGCAGTTTTTCGGAACGTTAATCAGTCGTTTTCAGCCAATGCAATAAACGTTGTCTTCAAAGCGAGGTTGTTGGACTACCTCTAGCAAATGTCTCTTTCCCATACAGATAGCAAAATTTCCCTGGGGCTTCGTTCCACCGATCGATGGTAGAAACACGCAGATAAACAGCCAATTTTTATGACATTTTCATGTTGCCCCGCCTGCTGTGCTGCTGTTGTACTAATTTCAACCGAAGCGAATGAGGAATGCTAAAAAGGTGTGTTTAATTCCGCTGTCACTTTCGAAGATTCCCTGGCCGCTAGCGAGCGGCTACACACAAAGTCAAGTGCCACTTCCGACTCTATTCAAGTTCATGTCGACGAACTCAGCTCACCACACTTCTTCTTCTTCTTCTTCTTTTGCTAAATAAGAGCGGACATCATTAAATTGGTTGGAACTTCAATTGCTAGTGCTTGACAGGAGAATAGGAAAAGATCGCTATGCTTACTGGTTGCAAAACTAACAGGATGCTGCATACAGTAGAGATGGAGTAATCATGTCTCAATTGATCAATTGCTTCATCGCGATTTTTGGTTGTCAGTTGAAAAAAAACGTTTTTTAAGTAAAAGTTGTAATAAATACCGAACTAGACCTGATGTATGTATGTATGTAAGGTAGCCACCATCCCTTCTAAGACCTTGTCTGTATGCAGCTCCACTTAATAGCAAGATCAAATTGAGTTGCCGGGTTGTATTCACAGTAACGCTGTATGAAGGGCCAAAAACGGTGGGGCGGACCCGTAAGCAGAGACACTTACGCGAAACCCGCGGGAACATGAGATTCTCCTTCCAACGATACGATCCAACAAATCGAATAACCCAATTTGCAATACTCATTAAGCTTTCTACGGGATGGCTTGTTAAGAAGGGCGCGTCACTCTCACTGAAACTGTTGGAGTAGAATTCACAGCACCACAATCGAATCGGTAGGATAAAGAAAATGATATTGTTTGTTCCCTCCTAGACGCCGGTTGTCATACCACTCCATTGTCCAATTCCAGCTTGAGTGATACCCTGATGCTCCCTCCCTTCCCAATATATATTCAATTTCATATAGTAAGATTTAAAATATAGTGGATTAATATTATAATTATAAAAAATATAGTGAATGAATATTATAACGACAAATAATATAGTGAATGAATATAAGAATGATAATAATACTTCCATTTGTGGACCTGAAAGTTAGACAATGTAGCTGCGAGAAAAAAAATTGATATTAAATTATCTCATAAAACTTGGGATACCTATGAATGATCTGAAATTATATAGCAATAGAATAGTAAACCTAAAATTTCGATTCATCGGAAATAGTGATTTTAATGAAATGAATTTAAATGCAATTATGTCACATCATTTAATATCATAACATAAAATAATAAACTGACGTTATAATATAAAATAATAATACTAGCAGGCCAGAAAACTATAGTAGAATACATATATCCGTAACTAAGCTGAACATCCACTCATCGAAAGACTTCCACTGTTGCAGTTTCTATTGGATTAAGATCTACTAAAATTTGAATTTGTTTTCACAATAATAGTCAGAGAACATAATAAACGTAGGTACAAGATGTATCTGACATCTACTGGTATGTTACTGAAAATAAAAATTAGATGTGTATTAATACCATAATAATATTGGAAAAAAACTGAAAACAGCTAATAATAAGGCGAAATAAATGTCATATGAGTATAAATCCAAAAACTGAATCTTAATAAAACAAACATACAAAAAGATAAAAAAAAATGAATTTTTCGATAGCTCTTGTTCATCTGGACCCAGAAATGGTACTTTATGTCTGTGAAATAGGAAATGAATGATTGTAAACTGCTAGGTTATAAATTAATATATATTTTTGATGAAGAAGGAAAGAGCTTTTTTTAAGTAGAATTTTTCGAATATGATTTTTTCTAAAAAATAAAAAAAAAACATCAAAAACCTTTCTATCTTTTCAAATACATAACGTAGGTTAGATGAGCTATAACTGACAAGGATGCATATATGCGAAGCTGCAAATGACTTATAAAAAAGCATACAAAATGTAATGCATGGATGTTATAATATAAAATGATAATAATTTCATTTTTATTTAAATGTCTGCAGATTGTGGTCCTGCTGCAATTGTACCATGAACCTGAAAGCTAAGACAATGTATCATAGCCACGAGAAAAAAAATTGATTTAAAATTATTTTACAAAACTTGGGATATCCATGGGTGATCTGAAATTGTATAGTATATAAGGAATCATGGGATATAAAGCATATAATGAACCTAAAATTTCGATGTGCTGCTCTGCTAATAAATGTGATATAACCACAAAGGAACTGACTCTTAGCTTCGGGTCTTGATCCCTACTGAGCCCTTGCGGCACGTCAAGCCGGCCAGTTCAGCGCAAGGGTAATAAATACCGAACTAGACCTGATATCTAAGAAAAATCAGGGAAACAATTAGAAGATAAAACAGCACATACCTACTGCCTTCATTACGTTTCGTGTTTTGCGATAAGAGTCAAGTTTTGTGTGGAATTACCGACAGTGTTCTAATCGATGTGAATCTTCATGATTCGTGCGTCATGAGTCAAAATTCAGAGTTACTTATGTTGCATATAATTATTTATGAAAAATTATATTGAAAAGATCTTACTGTTTTTCCGTAAGCTTTGTCTGCAAATTCTCTGGTCGTGAACTAATAGTTGCCATCGGATACTTCCGATCAGATGGTTTCATCGCCACTTCAGGTCTACCTCAAGGAAACCACCTTGGACCGTTAATGTTTCTTCTCTACTTCAACCAGCCGTATGGCACTCCCATGCAACAATTTGAAAAATCGTGGCATTGAAATGGTCCCTTATTATATTATATAATGTTGGATGCTGTGACATTTTAAACTTCGTGATAAAAAAAGGGAAGTGAAAAAGATGCATAAACTTTGATGAACATTGAGGCATGAAATCTAGCAAGTTTTTAAAGCGGGCGCCTTTCCTACCCATTCTTTTCGTAATTCCATAATTATATCCAATTATTTTCTTCAATTAGGCAAATACAAATCTATATTCAGCAACACTTCTTCTATCCTTGGTCATTCGTTATTACCAAGCCAGGCGGCACTAATGGTGGTAAGCGTGATTGCCAGTAAGTCTGGTATCAATTCCATTCGGCGTCGTTGAGATTTTCTGAGACGATAAATCTCTGATCACGCCTTTCTTTGGAAGGGAAGTAAACCCATTGGTCCCAGCCCATGTGTTGATGGGCTCGATAAGTAGCGTCCAAATCATCTCCCTACTGTCACGAACCAGCCTCAGCCTGAAATTCACGTAATACGAAATAAAGAAAATATATATATATATACATATAGTGTAACACATATGTATCCGAATCTAATCTAATCAAATCTAATCTTATCTAATACAAACGCAGCCAGTACGAGAAAGGATCGTGGAAATAATTGGGTTTGACCCCAAGTAACAAATTCAATTTTAAGGTACACTTGAAGAAGTTCTCAAGACTCATTTGATAAAACCACGCATAAAACTAGATATTCTACATACCATCGATAAAACAGCCATAAAACCCTTATAAGTTCAAAAAGGCCCATACTACAGGAGGTTCTCAAGACTATTTCCCAAGATTCGCTTAAAACTTGATAGTTTTATCGGTACATACTTGTAATGACATGCAGGACATGCTTAAAACTATGATAAAACTACCACAAGTTTTGGTAGTTTTATGATTTTCCTCTTTAAGACTAAAAAAAATTTGAGAGAAAAAAAAAATCAATTTTTTTTTTTTTTTTTTTTTTTTTTTTTTTTACGTATGTAAATTAATTGTAAAATTGACCATAAATGCATGAGTTTTTTGCCTGCAATTGATAAATTTTTCATGCGACGTTCAGTTTATTGGTGTTTTATAACATAAAAGTTCGAAAATTTTAATGCGCCACGGAATCATTGCTAGAACATTGATTTATTTGAAAAATAAAAAAATACTTGAAAATTCAACAATGATAGGTGACAAGGCTGATAAATTGTTAGATTTTGAATAAATTGTGTCTACAATCCATTTTAAGTTTCAAAATGTATTTTAAACAGCAGAAATTTATTCGTAGCATTGGAAAAAACGAGTTTTGTCTTTTTGCTTACATATGTAAATGGCTACCATTCCGAGGGAATCCAGAATAGCCACGCTCGCCATTTTTTCAATGGTTTTATCTAAAACTACCATAAAACGCATATAAAACTAATATTTCTTGCACAAGACTAACAAGATTTTTTTAGGAGCGCGATAAGTTCATCTCTACTTGTTCTATTCTTGAAAATGAGGTGTAACGCTTGAATAAAACTTGTTTAAATTGCTCAAGATAAACAAGTCTTTCGTAAGATAGCCATAAAATCAGTGTGAATCAGGCACATCATAAACAAAGAAAATGTGAACGTTCAAATCAAAAGTGCCTATGCATAATTGTTGTTTTTTCTCATCATTACAGCTTATAATTTATTGTTTTTAATCACCAGCGTAAGGCGAATAAAACATTAAAAAAAAACTCTAACGCGAATATGCTAACAATGGATTTGGGAAGAAGAACAGATAATAATATTGCGTCGATGGCTGAAACATCAGTTGAGCGAAAGATGATTTTTCTCTTGATCTGTACGCTGAACCTAGCGTTGAAAAGAAGTGCACTGTGTAGTGGATCACTGAGCGATTCCAGCGCACTACTTCCGACATTGAATTAAACGTGCGGATCATGGGAAAAATCGATTTTCGCTCAGATGATATACCAATTTTTACTTGCAACGAGTTTAAATATTGTGTGACCTATTGGGAACTGAAATGCACGACTCGGGAAAATTCAGCATTAACATAATATTTTACAATCGTAGTGCACATTAAACCTTACGTCAAAAGTACTGCGCTGTATTTCCACGGTGGTGCGCCATATAACGCACTATCTGAGACGTTAGGTTTAACTTGCACAACAGACATAAAATCAAACATCATGAGTTATGCATTTCGGTTTTCAACTGGCGACACAATGCACCATTTTATTTTATTCGTTTTACGCATAACGCATAGACCCTTTTGATAAGTTAGTCTCAGTAGGCTGCGAATCCAATGGAATGGTCAAAAAAAAATTGTCGTTGGTGGCTGAGATGAAGGAGTGTGCAATATATTGGATAGGTTTTTATTGAATTTCCGCTTGAACGATCCGCTAGTTTTTAATTTCTTCCACCTGTGGGCGTCCATTGTGACAGTTTGTTTATTTTTCACATTATGTTCTTTCTCAAGAATATGTGCTCTTATTTAAAATCAAATGGTTCTAAGAGAGTTTTATGGCAGCATTTCCAAGATATATTCATCTTAAAGAAGAATGTCATAAAACTTTTACAAAACTTTTATCAGGTTTTATGCATGTTGCGAAACGATGTTTTGAGAGGGGGATCAAGTATCTCATAAAACTACTGATAAGGTGAATTACACTTATAAATGATGTAGTTTTATGGAGGTTTCTTCAAGTGTTCTTTAATCACTACTGATAAGGTGAATTACACTTATAAATGATGTAGTTTTATGGAGGTTTCTTCAAGTGTTCTTTAATCACTCTTAAGAACTGTTAATGAATTAAAACCACCTTAACTTGGAAAATGCCCTGATAAAACCAGATGAACTCCGTAATGCTTTGATAAAACTACCATAAAACATGAATAAAACCAATTTGCATTTGAATTGCTACTAGGGTTACGATTTTTTTTCTGATTTTCTGATTCAATGCGTTTCCAGCTGTATTCGCTCTACCCAACAAACAATTTCATAAATCAAACTATACTAAACTGCTAAGAAACACTTAAGTGATTTTCACATATGATTTAGTGACCATTTGATAATCAAAACATTATAATTCACTCTACACAGATTTTGTTCCTTTAGTTTGTGTTAAGATGACCTATATGGAAAACTTTCAATCGAAACTCAGACATTTTTATTGTAAATTTTACCAATAACAACATTTTTACTACGCTTTCCATACAACAGGCCATAGTTGGGAACGTAGGAAAAAATATGTTCCTAACATTGGGTCTATGGTTTTCTTGTTAAATCATTGTTATTTTACCTATGTGACCTGTTAGTTTATAACGTGTGACTATTTTCTGTACATCTTGGCTGTATTATTCGGTTTAAAGGTTCAATTTCTACAAATTACGATCATTCGAAGATCGTGTAGATAATCTGTTCAGCTTAACCAGTACAGTCATATTGTCTAAAAAGTTGAGGAAATCGAAAATTACGCGGAAGTGAGCAACTATTAATTGATGAATAATGTCTTAACTGCTTTGAAATAAATCGGTCATCCTGATAGGAATATAATTTTGTTGATTATCGGCGAATTAATGACATTGTTGGTAGATAGGCCGAATGAAGGAGCTAGGCTGACATTACATCTCGTTACCCTAGTTAGAGAATATAATATATAGATGTATGTACACAATATATCTGACATCCACTGGTTGGTCACTGATCTAATCTATGTAATCCAATATAAACGCAGCCAGTACAAGAAAGGATCCTGGAAACAACTGGGCTACAGCTATCGTTGTCCGGGGAGACTACTTTTTGCAATCGCCACATTCTTGCATACACTATGGCCACTTTTTAGCGGCACCATCGGGTCGGAAAACATGAACGAAAGGTTCGCCACCGGATTCTAAGACGGATAAGCACGATTTTTGGCCCTCGACGGGACGATTTCACATGAAATGTTGACACTTTTTCTTGAACCGCGCGTGACCGAACTGTTCTCTTCGACGCTATTTTTTTCTACTGCTTTTAAGGGCACACTGCTCACAAAGGACAACCAAAAACCAATGCACTAAAACACTACACATTGTATTCTTCTCAACGTAAACTTTGAAATTTCAATGATTTTAAGAATTGAAGGGAAAGAAGGAACAATCTAACCGAATATTCAACACGTTCACTCACGCCCTAACTGTTTCTATATTGATGCCATGTTCCAATATTAAACCTTCTAAATTAAAGGATTGGAGGGTAAATTGATTGATTTCTTTTCGCAATTATACTAACTTACGTTTATTAGTATTAGCAAACATAACAAACTATTTTACTTGTGCGCCAATCCTGTGTTACTTAGAAGGATTATTTGCGAGTGATGAGATTAATATAGGGTCATCTTCCCTATATGACATTTTGTAGTTTCGAGAGATATAAAAAATAAGTGAAAATTCTCATAACTGTACTTATTTTGGATTGAGAACAATACATTGAGAACAATCACATACGCGTTTTTTAAATTAAATGAATTTTTTGATTATATGAGATTTTATGTCCAAGATATATGGATTAAAATAAAATTTTGTATATCTGTACTGCTAGAATTCGTTATATTTTGCTATATTATATGAAGTTATATTTGTTGAAATTCTCAAATAGGTTTTTGAATTGTGTTGGAACTATTTTTTAACAATAAGTCGGCTAAAATTTAGAGATAAAACTTTGCATAGTGACGTTCAGTCTTCCAATAATATAGAAATAAATCTCATGTTTATTTTAACATAGCTCTTAAGTATTTACGAATTGAAACATTTTTCCCGAAAACTTTCGGAAAATTTAATTTATCATCTAAAATAGTTAGCGAATGAGAGCTTCAAGTATAATATCATAAAGCTTCATGTAGTTTTATTTCATCAAAAGTTTTAACTCTAGCAAATGCAATGCATCGTAGCTTCATGTAAAAACTGATACAAACATAGACTCAACAATTGAACTTCGAATCAAATGTGACGAAATTTCAAAATCGAAAATACCTTCACTTTTCATCGGCTCAAACAAATTCCTTGACGCATTAGTCGGTTGAAATTTAACCTCTCGTGCCAATGCCACAACACAACACCCTATATTCATGCCAAATCAACGAGAATGCACTGTGGCTGAAGTTTCTTCCTTTCATCTAACAAAGCTCTCATCCACGCACTCGGCCGTTCCGATTTGGTAATACCTGCAGCTAAAAATTGCAGCATTGATCGCTTCGATTGGACCCACTTACCGAACCTGAGTGAAAACTCACTTCCTGAAGAAAGTACCGTGGGCTCCGCTGTGGAACAAGCCCGATGATTGTCGTGCATGCCATTGATGGACCAAAACGCACGTTCCAAAACTTAGTCGTGCCCGATCGCAACAACAAGCTCACTGCAGTCACTTTTTTGACTCTTTGTTGGAGCTCGTGAGCCGTAAAAAGAAAGTCATCTCATGTTAACCACTGAAGACTGAGCAGCAGCATCTCACATACCGGGAGGTTGCTGCTGCGGCATCATCGGAGTCATGCACAAAAAACTGCCAAACAACCGCGGCCACGACCTTACGTAAGGTGACAATTACGCACTTGCATGACAGAGAGTGGTGGGAAGGGGAGGGGGAGGTTGGAAAAACACAGAGTACACAGCAAGCGAAAGATGAAAGAGAATTGTAATCCTCTGTCAGATTAAATACGGGCGACTGAAGCCCCTCTGGCACGCGGCTGGCATTTGTAATCGAGATACCACCATAAACAACAGAAAACAATTCGAACGGTCGATTGGTGGCATCAGGCCATGAACGGGGACGAGCATTCATCATAATAATTGAGCCCGTGAATTTCGGTTCGGTGCAAAATCCATATTGATGCAGGTGAATTGTGATGCTACGAGTACAACCAAGTGAACGGATTTTGTTTACAGTCTAGTAAAGGTCTTCATAACTTCATCATAATTCGATGTTCCGTTTCTGGGAGGCTTATTCCGGCCCCGCAGGTGGCGATCTTGCCCTAATGAAGCAAAATGAGTCGGTACATTGTGGTGAATTCAAAGGTAATTTGAGTTTCGTTGCAGTACAGCAAGGCGCAATTTTGAGCGAAAGGCTGTTAGCCAAGACGGACCTTCAGTGGATTTCGATTCAACCATGGGGATCCCACAAAGAAGCGGGGGAAGTAATTGGTGGAGAGCAGTTCAAATCGAGGTTCAAATGCACAGTGCAACTGAGTAAGTCGAACATTTTGATTCGATAAAGGAGATTTGTCAAATAATTTCAATGTGCAGCTCCAGATAATGTGTCATCTGAACAATGTGAAGGAATGTTTTTAACTTCAGGATAAAAAACGATGAAAAATTCTAAAATTTTTGCTAGAGAACTTGCACAGCCAAAAATACGGAAAAGTAGTGTTATTATGAACATAGGAAACATATGAACATATAGGAAAAACAACAGTAAAACATTTATTCAATAGTTCATAAAAATACAAATATACAACATTACATACATATTGTTTTTAGTCAATTGGATGTGTTGTATCCAAATTCTTGTTCCTTTTGTTTGCCACTTTCCATGACTTTTTGTACAGTGTAATCCGACACTAATTTTGCAGCCTTTTGCCAGTTGCGCCTGCAATTTGTTGATCGGTATAAAAGTCTAGTCCCGGAATCTTCATACCCGCACTTTTTTTTTCACTTTTCTAGACGAATGATGGAACCATTTTCACTTTTTTTGCCACATCTCAGACTTAGATTTTGTTTTTTTTTTTGTTTTTTTTTCAAATTCTTCTTCCGCGACGAATCTAGAAACCTTTCTCTTTAACGTTAGTTTTTTTTTCAAATTCTTCTTCCGCGACGAATCTAGAGACCTTTCTCTTTAACGTTAGGCGCTGTTGAAAGATTTGAAGCATTTTAGTAATCGTCGATTTTGCGACATTCAATGACTTTGCAACATCGCGACACATTCTGATTTTCCACCATTTTGTGTGAAATTAATTCCACGCCATTTCACAGAATAAGTGTGACTGTGGCAAAACAAGTTCTCTATCATTGCACACGTACATTAATATTCATAGAGTGGTGTTCGGATTAGCTAATGCGTTCACGCAGATGACTGTATTGAGACATTTTCGGCGAATTTTTGCTGTGTACGTTGTTTAATACCGAATTATTTGTTTTTCTTATTATAAACTTCAAACGGAAACTGTTTGAAAAACTGACAACTGAACAACTGAAGAACATTCCAACATTACGAGCAGGAAAAGCAGAAAAGCGTCAAAAAAATGGTAAGCTTTTGAACGTTAATAACTCAAGTAAATGATCCTTACAGCAACAAGCCTTATTATCTAAAAAGACAGTAACACTGTCTTCAATTTGAGGTTGTACAGCCTTAACATAAAAAAAAAAAAAAGCAAATTACACAACAACCAGGGTTTGATTTTTTAAGGCAACTGTTGATTTGGATCAGGATGCGGATGTGGAATTACAAATACAAAATAATTGTTTTCAAGTAAGCATGCATTGTTATGAAATAAAAGACATGAACAATATGCCAAAAAAATCAAGCACAGTATCACCTAAAACTAAAAAACTAGATTGTACTACGATTTAACATGATTGCGAATATTGCAACATTTGTATCGGGCATTTTTTGCTACTTTTTGAACGAACAACTGCCCGCAAGAATATTTATTGTTCTGTTAAATTGAATGGCTACGATGAAGAATTTGTACATAAAATCCCTTACAAAAACACACACACAAAAGAGAAAAAACATTGAAAAATTGCCACTATTGCAGGTGTTCTACAAGACCGGCCCAACTTTGAAAAATCCTTTGTGGTCCCTCAAAGATAAAGTTCCAATGGACGAGGTGTCTAGCATTTATGAAATCCCGTGCAAGTGTGTTTATATAGGTCAAACCCATCGAATACTGAAAAAACCCTTCTCTCTGATATTCAAGCGTAACCTTGAACAACATTTTATCTTTACTCCAAAGAGTTCTTGGTAAACCAAGATCGACCTTTCACCACTTGTTGCAGCTTTAATTGTAGTACCTCTATAAATTTATATCATGCTCATAATCTTCGTTAAGGTTGATAGTTGTCCTTGTTCAAATGAAAAGCTTTATCCCTGAGAATTCTTGGATAACCTAGCACATTTTTTACGAAAACGTCAATATTTATTTCAGTTTAGATTTTGAGACCTCAATGAATTTGAATCGTATCCATAAGCTACCAAACAGTTGCTGGTACATATAAAGACTTGGAAATGGGGCACTTTCAAATGCGTGTATTTCTTAAACTTTTCTTTCAATCGAAAAACTTTCAAAGAATGAAACAAAGGTAATTTTATTTAACTTCATAAAGAGAACTGAAACAAATCTTTCATCGTTATTTCTAAGAAATTCTCGCACTTTTCAGTTAATGCCGCTTATCAGCTGGTGCGCACCTTCTTCAGCCATGGTTTTGGCTAACTGATTCCACCAGTTTTTCATCTGGCCAATGTGGTAACTGCTCCCTTCATCTTCAGTTTCCGCTTAATTATCGCCCATGACTTCTCTATTCGACGGAACTGAGGACAATTTGGTGGATTCAGCTTTTTTGGGATAAGCGGGACCCCATTATCGATGTACCATTGTAGCACTTCCTTGCAGTAATAGCAGCTGGCTAGATCTGGCCAAACGTAATTAGACCATCATGGGACTTAAGGAAGGGTAAAATCCAATTGTTGAGGCACTTCTTTTTATTCACTTCCGAGTTAATTGTTTTATCCGTCATATCTTGTCATATCCAAGCTTTGTAGAACTTCAGCCCCGGGTTTTGTTGTAAATCTGATTTAGGATATTGTTGAAAACAATGGTGAGAGACATCGGCACCGATCTTTCAGCGGGGCAAATGAAACACTTACTTGTAGTATGTATGGCTGTTTTTGCCATGGCTGCTGCAAATTAACTGATAACGCTGTTATTTTTCTCTGTGCACAACAGGGTTGCTACGAATGGCGATGCATAGGTGGATTCATATTTATACTACAATAGATCAAATTACTGGTCGCAGTGGTTTATGTCCCGAACAGAGGAAAAACAGTGGCAAGGTAACATGAAAAATCGCTAAAAAAAAAACAAACGTTAGTAAGAACAATAAGTGTCGTTTTGTAAGAACAATAAGTGCTGTGCTGTATTGCGTCGCGTCTCTCGTGTGTACTAACTAAGTTCTTTACTACAATAGATCAAATTACTGGTCGCAGTGGTTTATGTCCCGAACAGAGGAAAAAAAAACTAAGTTCTTCCGTTAGCACAAGCTACAAAAAATATAGTGAAACATTAGTAGTACCCTTGGAAACTTCAAAGGGCCAATGTCATTCTAATTCGCAACCAATTGAGCTGAGACTGTGAAAAAAGACTCTGGGCCTGATTTGAAATATATTAACCCTTTCAGGTCTAATTTTTCCCAAACGTTATTATACAAGCAGTTTGGTGTATTCTGTTTGATTTGGTGCTCAATAACATAGAAATGATTGAAAAAAGTAGGATTTTTTTTAAATGTGCTAGGTTGTCCAAACTGTCCTGGAGTTCAGAATTTAAGATCTACAGTTGTAGCAGTAGCTTTATCCGCTATACAAAGTTATAATATCAATATTCTGGAAGACCAACAGACATTATGAGATAATGATGGGATATTCTATGTCATCCAAACTGTCCTGGAGTTCAGAACTTAAGATCTACTGTTGTGACAGTAGCTTTATCCGATACACAAAGGACAGTATGGATGTCTTGAAAGACCAACAGACATTATGAGGTAATCTTGGGAGTTGTAGTATTTGCCACGTATTACAAAGCTAAAATATTTAGTTTTTTATTCAACTCACAATACAATTAAAATTTAACTAAAAACTTCGGGGTTTTCCTCCACCAGTAAAATTTTATTTCCGTGCAATTACGCTGGCTTTCACTGGTCACAATGCGCAATATCAACGAGATATACAAACACCGAAGTTGGTCATTTCGTCCGTCGGGGTTTGTTGATTAGTTGCATATGCAACATATGTTTCATCATCGCTCAAGAGACATCCATTAAGTTTCGTCAGAACTTGGTCGTACAATTTACGGGCCCGAGTTCAGGCCACTGTTTGTTATTTGCGGTTTCGGTTGGGTTGTTCACTTGCTCGGTAACATTTATAACCTTCTCGGAGACGGATTCGCTGCACATTACAACGGTTGGCATTCAGTTTTTTTTTTTTTTTTTTTTGCCAAATCATAATCCAAGATGTTGGGATCAGCATTGATTTTCTGATTGACCATCACCCGCAGTTGACGATCAACGGTTCCACTCTTACGCTTGATTTGCATCTTTGCGGGCAGTTCTTAAAGTTTCCCCTCAATCCACAGTACTATTAGGTTAATCCAGCAGTTTTGGCAGCACCCGTGTTGACACGGATAGATTTTAAGATGTATTAAACAACATTCATTGAAAAGTCTGGAAGGTCAACATACATAATGCGACAATCTTGGAATATTCTAGGCTATCTAAACTGTCCTTAAGCTCAAAACATAATATCTACAGTTGTAACAGTAGTTTTTTGGGCTGTATAAGGTGACGATATGTATTCAAACATATTCAATGAATCTTCTGGAAGGTCAACAGTAATTATTTTATAACTTTGTGATCCTCTAGGTAACCCACTTTCCAGGAATTTGTAACTTGAAATCTACAGTAGTAACAGTATCTTTTTGGGCTGTACAAATTTACGTCACGTATTCAAGTATATTTACATTTTCGAACGTAAAAACACATAGGAAGATAATATTTGGATGGTCTAGGTCATCCAAACTGTCCCGGCGTTCAAAACTTAAGATTTAAAATTTTAACAGTAGTTTTTAGGAAATACAGAGTAACAATAAATATTCAAACACATTCAATTAAAATTCTTAAAGCACAACAAACTATACAAAGTAATATGATATGTTCTAGGTCATCCAAACTACCCCTAAAGGGCGATACGGTCAAAATTTGGTCAATATCAACTTGACGTATTTCTTTCAATTTTGCATTCAAAAAACCTGAACACCCCTCATTTTGAAGGTTGTGTGTGTGTGTAGAATGTTGCTCCTATTTTGATTTTGGAATTCACTCTTCAGTTGTCAAAATGCCGTCCAAGCAAGAAAAGCAGCGTATCAAAATTTTGCTCGCGCATCGCGAAAATCCAAGCTACTCGCACGCAAAGTTGGCAAAATCACTAAAAGTTGCCAAATCAACCGTTACAAATGTAATTAAAGTGTTTGGGGAACGTTTGTCGACAGCCAGGAAGTCTGGATCGGGGGGAAATCGAAAACCGGAAGCCGCTGAGACGACAAAGAGAGTTGCCGGTAGTTTCAAGCGAAACCCTAACCTATCTCTCCGAGATGCCGCAAATAAGCTGGGTGTATCGTCAACAACCGTGCATCGAGCCAAAAACGAGCCGGAATATCGACTTACAAGAAGGTAGTGACTCCAAATCGCGATGATAAACAAAATACGACGGCCAAAGCGCGATCCCGGAGGCTGTACACGACGATGCTGACGAAGTTTGACTGCGTGGTAATGGACGACGAAACCTACGTCAAAGCCGACTACAAGCAGCTTCCGGGACAGGAGTTTTATACGGCAAAAGGAAGGGGAAAGGTAGCAGATATTTTCAAGCACACGAAACTGTCAAAGTTCGCAAAGAAATATCTGGTTTGGCAAGTCATCTGTACCTGTGGCTTGAAAAGCAGCATTTTCATAGCTTCCGGGACTGTCAACCAAGAAATTTACGTGAAAGAGTGTTTGAATAAACGTCTGCTGCCTTTCCTGAAGAAACACGGTTGTTCCGTACTGTTTTGGCCGGATTTGGCATCTTGCCATTACGGTAAAAAGGCCATGGAGTGGTACGCCGCCAACAACGTTCAGGTGGTTCCCAAGGACAAGAACCCTCCCAACACGCCAGAGCTCCGCCCAATTGAGTAATACTGGGCTATTGTCAAGCGGAACCTAAAGAAGACCAAAAAAACTGCTAAGGACGAGCAGCAGTTCAAGGCAAACTGGCTTTCTGCGGCGAAGAAGGTGGACAAGGTGGCTGTACAAAATCTGATGGCAGGGGTCAAGCGTAAGGCCCGGCAATTCGGATTTGGAAAAGCGGAAGCCTAACTGAATATTTTTCCTGAATTTTATACTAATTGAACTTGAAAAAGAAATTTAATTTGATTTTTTAAATAAACGATTTCACCGATTTACACGCGTTTTCCCTTGACCAAATTTTGACCGTATCACCCTTTACATGTCAGAACATAAGACCTACAGATGTAAGAAAAGTTTTCTGGGCTATGCAAAGCTACGATGTGTATTGAAGCATGTTCATTGGATATCTTGGAAGAACAACAGACGTTATGAGATAATTTTTGGATATTCTAGGTTATCTAAGCTATCCTGGAGTTCAAAACTTAAAATCTACAGCTCTAACTGTAGCTTTCTGGACTAAACTAAGTAATAATTTGTACTTGACCAAAATAAGTGAGTCTACATTAAGGAATGTAAACAGATATAATGAGATATCTTGGGATGTTCTAGGTCACCATAACTGTCCTCGAGTTCAGACGTTAGGATCTACAGTCGTAACACTAGGTTTATAACCTATGAAAATGAAGACATGCACTAAAACATGTTCAGTGAATCTTTTACAGGATCACCTGTCATTATCAGATTATCTAGGGATGTTCAAGCTAACAAAAACTGATCTTGATTAAAGAACTTAAAACATACAGTAGAAACAGACGTAGTCTTTATGGCTATACAAAGTTGCGATAAATATTCAAACATATTCAATATCTTTAGTAGATCTTAAGTTCTGAGCTCCAGGGCAGTTTGGATAACATAGAATATCCCAAGATTATCTCATAATGTCTGTTGGGCTTCCACGACACTCATAGAATATGTTTGAATACATTTCGTAACATTGTATTGGGGAAAACACGCTGCTGCAACAAGAGTAGATATTTGTGCTCACCATGATATGATGGAGGATGAAAATATACCCCATTGTTATTATAATATTTCTTGGTGGTTTATAAGGATATTTATATTGTGTATAGGGGGAGACTGTTACAACGGTAGCTCTTAAATTCTGTACTCCAGGACAGTTTGTTTGGCATAGAATATCTCAAAATTATCTCATAGTGTATGTTGGTCTTCCAGAACATTAATTGAATATGATTGAATACATATCGTAATTTTGTATTGTGGATAAAGCTCGAGTTACAAAAGTAGATCTTAAGTTCTGAACTCCAGGACAGTTTGGATGGCAAAAAATATCCCAAGATTACCTCATAATGTCTGTTGGTCTTTCAGGACATTCATACTGTCCTTTGTGTATCGGATAAAGCTACTGTCACAAACAAAAGTAGATCTTAAGTTCTGAGCTCCAAGACAGTTTGGATGACATAGAATGTCCCATAGGCCAATACGAATCCTTGGAGTGACGCCTACCGGGTTGTAATGGCCAAAACCAGAGGATCGGCGGCTCCAACCGAGCGTTCATCAGAGCTGCTGCAGGTGATCGTTGGGGGACTCTTTCCGAGCCACGACCCAAGTCCATGGCCCCCCGCCGCCGTAGATGTGTCCCATGACCAGCGTTTCAGTATCCCAGACCTTAACGCTGTCATAGCGACGGAAGGGTGGACGGCTCAGCCGAACACCCGTGACCACGTGGGCACTGACAACGGCACAACGGGGGGTCGGCGACGAGGCGACGGTGACGAATGATGAACTCATTGCGATAGCAAAGTCGCTAAAGGTGAACAAAGCGCCGGGACCGGATGGTATTCCGAACCTGGCCATCAAGACGGCTATCTTGCTGGATCCCGAAATGTTCAGGGTGGTGATGCAAAAGTGTCTGGACGAGGGCGTCTTCCCGGATGCCTGGAAAATTCAGACCCTTGTGTTGCTACCAAAGACAGGGAAGCCACCAGGAGATCCATCGGCATATAGACCAATATGTCTGTTGGATACAGCGGGTAAGGTGCTCGAGAGGGTAATCCTCAACAGACTGACAACATACACGGAGGGTATAGGCGATCTGTCTAATAATCAGTTTGGCTTCCGTAAAGGGAAGTCGACGGTGGATGCCATCCTGTCCGTCACCAAGACGGCCGAGGTGGCAATCCAGCGCAAGAAGCGAGGAGTACGATACTGTGCGGGGGTCACCCTTGACGTGAGGAATGCGTTCAATAGCGCCAGTTGGGCGGCTATCACCAACTCGCTCCCGCCTTCAGGTTCCTGGGTACCTGTACAAGATTCTCGGAAGCTACTTCCAGAATCGCGTACTGGTATATAATACAGAGGCAGGCTAGAAACGTGTGCAGATCACCGCAGGCGTCCCGCAAGGTTCGATCCTGGGTCCGGTGTTATGGAACACGATGTACGACGAGGTATTGCGGCTTGAGTTCCCGAGCGGGGTAAAGATAGTCGGGTTCGCAGACGACATCACCCTGGAAATATGTGGTGAATCCATCGAGGAGGTCGAGTTAACGGCCTCACACTCCATTGGCATTGTGGAGTGATGGATGAGCTCCAGGCAATTGGAGCTAGCCCACCATCAGACCGAGGTCACGGTGATGAATAATCGGAAATCGTAACTGCACAATAGAATCGAAGAGGTTCTTGAGGTATCTTGGGGTTATGATCGACGACAAGCTGTCCTTTGTCAGTCACGTCGATTACGCTTGCAAGAAAGCCTCTATGGCTATATCGGCATTATCCCGCATGATGTCGAATAGCTCAGCGGTGCAAGGGAGTAAGCGTAAACTCCTGGCCAGCGTCGCCCTGTCCATACTTAGGTACGGCGGGCCGGCATGGATCACCGCCTTGAGTACCAAGAGCTACGCAAATAAGCTAGAGAGTACACACAGGCTTATGTGCCTAAGAGTGGTGAGTGCATACCGAACGGTATCACGCGACGCGGTCTGCGTCCTAGCGGGGATGATGCCAATAGGCATTGTCATAAAAGAAGACGTAGAGTGCTTTGAGCATTGTGGAACAAGAGGTATCCGAAAGACCACTAGAGCCGCATCCATGGTTAAGTGGCAGAGGAAATGGAACAACTCCACCAAAGGTCGGTGGACCCACCAACTAATCCCGGAATTAACAGGGTGGGTCGGTAGGCGACACGGTGAAGTGAACTTCCACTTAACGCAGATATTGTCTGGCCACGGCTGTTTTAGACAATATCTGCACAAATATGGGCATGCACAGTCCTCCGCATGCAGCGAGTGCGCGGGAGTAGATGAAACTGCAGAACATGTGTTCTTCGCATGTCCTCGCTTCGACGGCGCGAGATCCGGCATGACGGCCGTAAGCGGTCACGACACGACTCCGGATAACTTGGTCCAGAGGATGTGTCAAGACCGGGACGTCTGGGACGCGGTATGCGTAGCAGCCTCCCAGATCGTCCTCGATCTCCAACAAAAATGGCGAAACGACCAAAGGCAGGTCGCAGGTAGCCCCCTCCCCGAAGTAATACCGAAAGGTGGTTCCAGGGTGGGTCCAGGGCTAAAGGCACGGGTGGGTTTTTAGTGGGTCGAGGAGTTGACACCCTAATCCCCACACCCTGAGTTCTTCAGGTATCTGGTTGCAGATTTTCCATCCCGTCTAAAAAAAAAAAAAGAATATCCCATGATTATCTCATAATGTCTGTTGGTCTTCCAGAATATTGATATTATAACTTTGTATAGCGGATAAAGTTACAGTTACAACTGTAGATCTTAAATTCTGAACTCTAGGACAGTTTTGACAACCTAGCACATCTAAAAAAAATTGTACTTTTTTCAATCATTTCTATGTTATTGATCACCAAACCAATCAGAATACACCAAACTGCTTGTAAAATAACGTTTGGAAAGAATTAGGCCTAAATGGGTTAATATATTTCAAATCAGGCCCACACCCAAAATAAAAAAGCAAGATTGTAATGCAATTTCGAATGATTTTGTTTCATTTCTCGTAATGGATCGTAACTTGAAGAAAAAATGCAACATTGGTTGTGGGCAAAAAAGCATCACGTCAATTTGCTTTGAAAAATTCGATGTGTGCGTGGGTTGGGCAGTGTATTAGTTGTTGAGTATGAGATTGGAGTCCGGGCTGACAAAAAACAAAAATTAGAGAAGTATCCAAGGTTTGAACCATGACCGCCAGCATCGCGTCTCGAGACATTAACCATTCGGCTACTTTAACAAGTTGAAGTGAATGGAATAAAAGCCCTACAGTTGCTTCGATTGTCGAGACACTCAGTGGTACAGCAGCAAAGCAAATGTCGCTCGCACACACTTGCATGGCTTCGCGTGGTGATCAAGAAGGGCATACTTGCAAAGAGGGAGATGGGAGTGCGATGACGAGTGAAAATAAAAATAGAACACTTGACTGCGGAATTACAACAGTGGCCAATAGCGTTGCGGCATTTTGTGGTATTGTCTCACCCATATTGAACCAACGGTTGCTTCGACTGTCAAGGCACTAAGCACACTGCGCTTAATTTGTTTCATGGAATCTGTGTATTGCCAACAGCTTGCACACACTTGCATGGCTTCGTTTATACCATAAAACGCTTTGTGGATCATGATGGGCAAAAGTGCCTTTTCTGAATCATGCAGATTTCTCAAGATATGATTGCAAAAACTGCAATTGCGTTTTTTGCCACCTTTTCAACTTTTGGGTGCAGAGTCTTTTTTTCAAAGTTGGGGTTAATTGGGGGGGGAATTGGAAGATAATTGGTCTTTTTAATTTTGGGGGGGGTTTTTTTTTTATGGTTTTTTTTTTTTTTTCCCCGGGGGGGGGGGGGGACCTCCCCTGTGCCGTGTTTGGTGGGGGTCTTGTGGTGGGGAAAAAAAAAAAAAAGAGTGTTATTTTATTTGAGGCAAAAACAGCCAAGAACTATGCTCAATGATTGGTTCGCACTGTCAGCTCTACCCCGGTGCAAAGAAGTTGAACATCGTGAGGCACTTTGTGTCCACAGGATACAGCTTCTCCGGCATTTACAACATCATTTCCCTTCAGGAGAAATGCAAGATCGTTGAACGGAAGTATGAGCCGGCCACACGATGGTGCTGTGCGAATGTAAAATGCAGCAGAAGCTAAAGACGAAAACCGATGGCAAGGTGGCCTCATCGTAGGGGGAACCGGCTAAACTGTGATTAAGTACCTGGCCAAGGTGGACATTGTTATGCGGAAGCGTTAGTCAAGGCGGAATGTGTCTGACCAGCAGGCTGTCGCCCAATAGCAGCTACTTTACGCGATCCACCAAGGAAGGAAACGTTGATGTCACATATATTTTCCACGCCAAATTCGCCAAGAAGATTCTTATCTGTGGCTGACGATCAATGAGAAGGAAATGTCCTAGCTGCTGTTCTTTCCTTCGGGGCTAGTGGTGAACGGGGAGATATACTGTACAAAGTACCTGCCGGAAATTGCCGCCTTAGTCAGAAAGTATCACGTGAAAGAAGTTATGGTCTTTTGGCTCGATCTGGCCTCAGTCCATTATACAAAGAGATCACTAGAAGAAATAAACTTTACACCGAAGACCACCAACCCTCTCGACGTCTCCCAGCCAGTGGTGGTAAATGTACTGTATTTTTATATTTACATGTTGACATTTGACATTTTCATGGCGACCAAATTGAACACAAGCAAAACTGAACCGTCGTGGGAGAAAATCTCAAAACTGCCTCTGACTAAGAAATACTGCCTTAACCAACTAGGATATCAAAGCTTCTTCAATTCATGGCTTTCGATTAAATTATTCCTCGATCTTGTGTCTATCCTTCTTTGGCAGGAAAATAAGAAGAAGAAAAACAGTGTGCCATGGCCTAGAGCAGATGTGCTTTTTCCTGATATTTTGTTCGCTCGTTTCCAGTGAATATAAAAAAAAGGAATTGTATTAAACTTTAAGTATAGTTCTTGTGACAAAACGAGGCTCCAGACGTGTTAATAGGCAGGCTTATTGCTGATTGTTACAGTGAGGACTATTCGTTTTACCTAATCATTCATGTTTTCCCTAGCCGGAACCGGAAACGGTTCTGGAGATTTTGTATTTAGATTTATGGTCATGCATGGATTATCAAAACATGTGCATGACCTTTTCATTATATGTTGTTTTTTAGAGAGCCAGTAATACTACTTAACCATAAGCTATATGGTAAAAGGACAACACACTTAATTTTTAACACTAGGCTCTGTAAGGAATTACCAGACTCACAACAACCAACTGGCTTAGTTATCGATTTTGTACCACATATATTGACATTTCGTTATTTTAATCCAGTAAAAAACTTTTAAAAATATCAGCCAATGGAGTTACTGCGTGTATTAAGATGTATCTGCTATGTTACAAGTCTACGCTGACTCAACAAAAAAACTTTTTGTGCTACAAAATCATTCAATTAGATCGAAAAATCATACCCCGTCAAACGGTGAAGCCTACTAGGTGCTCAATTTCTCAACTGATTTAATTTATTGACACACGTCAATGTAAAATTTCTTCAGGATCCCGAAAGAGTTTAACTGATTATTGCTATCGAAGCGGCCTCTATATCCACACTCCCCGCCTTCAATCTCGGAAGAAATCGTGTGCCGTAATTCCACGCCTGCACTCGGAAAGCAGATTTTTTTTCTAATGCAGAAGGTCAAGTTCCTCTCCGTGGTAAGTAGATGCAGCATGCCGGTTTGTTTCTTCAATTGAATTCAATCGCTGAATCTGAATACATTAGGCAGATAGCTAATAATTTCAGCCGATTCGCTTGAATGCACGCGTGCGCCGCTACCACCATTTGGGTGGAAAATTGCTCCTCACCAACAACTGTCTGACTGGCTGAGATGAAAATTTCTCGCTCATGCAGCCCTTTCTCGTTGCTGGACGATCGATGCATTGCACAAACATCCATACGCGGATGCACTTTCCGATCGAAATTTCTCTTTCCACCCCCTTCTCCGGTAGCGATGAGAGCTACGGCGTTTTTATCCATGGATTGGTCCCCACCCCTCACCATAGTAGACAATCACTTTACTCTTACGAATACCCGCCAATTGTGGGGATCGTCTTCCTTTATATATTTTCGATTCATCCATTCGCTGATTTCCATTTGGAGTTTCATTCAATAAGTCCACTGTCTGTTATTGGATGCCTATGGGCAAGCGAGCATGATCAATCGGTGAAAACTGCACTTGCAATTGAATGCAAATCAAATTCGGGGAACTATCTGGCCAAGATAAACGTTACTATCCGTGCTGGCTGATGTTATTGTGACAATTCCTTTACACCTTTTTAAAAATTTTGAAAGCGTTCTTATCTGAACATAAAGTAATCTGAAGGGGCGCATGTACCTATCCCAGTTAACCATGCCTTTTTAAGGCAAATGAAATTCCTAGCTCTTTTTCTCCTCTCCTAATTACTGCATTAACCCGTTAAGGGACTGGCACCATGCTGAACCAATGTAAAAATGGATAATCGTTTATTAAATTTGAACACTTTTGCACAATCTGCGGCAACTACTTACGTTACTTTGTCAAGTCATGGTACCTACTTACTAACCGATGCTGCTTTTGGTAGCTAATGAAGCTATAATTATATTTTCTCATGCTAATCAAATGGCCGCAAAGTAGGGGTGTATGGAAGAAGAAAAAATCACAGCCAGCGGCAGCCGAGGGTGAAATCAATTGCAATGCATGCAATTTACTTCGATGATCTTGAATTTGCTTCGGAAGGCCATGGACGGGTGTTAAGTAGATGAGTAAAAGTGTTTCGCTGAGAAATGTTGTTTTTTTGTTGTTGTTTGTAAAATTCACTAAAGAAATATAAATGCTACCAGCTGTTTATTGACTTGAGTTTGACTTAGAATTTTGAACATGCTTATTTATATGACTAAGAATATAACTATTCAGAAAACTCGCACGACCAAAGAAAAACTTCAATCACTTTTTGTCTTGTGTGGATGCTTGTTTTCACGTTAACCTTGATTGCAGTTGAATCCATGTCATCGAATATTGAATGGAGAATTCAACGCCATTTCAAACGCTAGACAAAAACGAGCCTTGATCAATTAACATGGACATCTGTGCTATCTGAAGGCTCAGCTCGATAAGTAATTCTTCTATACCATCCTGAGACTCCTCATAAAATTATGTGTTCGTATTTTAACTTATTTTAATTCTTATCAGCACATTTTATTTAAATTTTGGCAGAATAATGCTCGATTCAAAGTAAATCTGGACGCACGGTTTAATACACCACCGCGTTACTGGTTGTTGGAACAAAAAACGTTTAACAGGCATTTTTTGATGTTTTATTGACGAGGAAATTGGTACCTTTTTCTCGATTGATCGACACATCTCGAAATTACGGATCATGGAACTTGATAAAAGAAAATTAATTGTGCACAAACATCTAGAGAATCCTTCGTGGTCTGGCTCAAAATTAGCAAAAGTGTTAAAATTACCAACGTCAACGGTGTGTCTTGTAATCAAACGTTACAAGGATACTCTGAGTGTAGATAGAGCACAGCGCATCTATCATAAAAGTGGCACTAGGGACAAACAGCTGAGGAGAAAGGTGTTGAGGTACGTGAAAGGCAACCCAGGAGTCTCCATACGTGATTTGGCAAAGAAATACGATTCCAACTTTTCCACCGTGCGTAACATCCTTTCAAGAGAAGGATATAAGTCTTTTTTGTGCCAGTAAACATCCGAATCGCTCTCTGAAACAAAATTTAGTGGCCAAAAAGCGAGCACGATTACTATACGAACGAGTTTTGACGAAATTTGATGGCTGTATTTTAATGGATGATGAAACATATGTCAAACTGGATGTCCCTTCCAGGTATAAATTTGTTTTTGTTGATAACTTTGCTCGGTAACTAATGATTTGGCAAGGAATCTGCAGTTGTGGCCTTAAAACCAAGGTTTTCATCACATCTCACACAATGACGTCGAATGTTTACACTAAAGAGTGTCTGAACTTCGGATTCTACCCTTCATTCGACAACACAAGAACAACGTTATGTTTTGGCCGGATCTAGCCAGCTGCCACTACTCTAAGGAGGTACTAGAATGGTATGCTGCAAACAATGTTAATTTCGTCGCCAAAGAGATTAACCCTCCGAACTGCCCTGAGTTCAGACCGATCGAAAAATATTGGGCAATTGTCAAGCGAAAACTTCGAGGATGCGCTAAAGAAGTGACAAATGTCGCCGGTACAGTGTCACCAACGACTGTGCAGATCATGATGGCATCGATCACAAGTAAAGTGCAACAGTTCATTCGAAAGGGTGAAATGTAATAACTTGTTATATATTGTTTGAAAGCTGAATAAATACCCTTTTTTTGGACGTTTTGATCAACCGTGTTACTCTTTAACTCTTGAGTTATGATCACTTGAAGGGCTTCAAATGGTGAGTTGACAACTTCGAAGGAGGGTGCGACCGACCTCTCGTCCTCACAAGTTCCTACCTCACGCCTCCACGAGTCATATGATCACAAAAGACTGCCAGCTGAAACATGGAGACGCTGGTTGGCGTAGCCTGGGCAATGTTGTCAATCTGACAATAGCGAAGTGAGGGGGTGCGACCGAAGATTTTATACCTTTTTATCATATTGTATATTTTCTATTCTCATTTTATTAATAATTTCAGCACGCTTTGGAATCATCTTTGCATTCCAAAACTATGCCTGGAGCAACATGCCAGGCATCAAAGGCGGAATTTGTATCTCATCATATCAGCATACCATTTTATTTAAAATTGCACTTCCTAACTTCAACTATTATATTCATAAAAGACTGGCATGTGCTTATACGTAATGTAGGATTATATTTTAATGTTGTGTTTGTGGTATTATGGTAAGATAAGCCATTTCTTTAAGAATTTATCCCACCGGACTCTTCGTTCACTCTATCTTTGAAATGATGCTAGAACAGTATAAAGAAAAATATTACAAATATTACAATGTTATATAAAATAATATCTTTTATTGAAATTTTATCTTTTATATTTCGAATGATCTATTCTGTTTTCAGCTTTCCCAGGACTAGTAGGATATTGATACATATCTAACTTTTATTTATTTTTCAGTAACAATCCATTCAAATTTGAATAAATTAGCAGTTTTGTCTATAATGGTATCTTAATTTGTTGTGTACAAAATATATTATATATTAAATAACATATAACGGGGAAAGGGAGGGACCATCAGGGCACCCAAGTAAAACGATTTGGATAGGGAGCATGGGACTGCCTCCTCCCTATTGTTAACATTTCGTGGAACGAGGGCGGGCTCTTCGACCCCATCTATTGGGTTTATTCTGTCAATCGAGGGCTCGATTCTAGTGCTGTGAGTGTGAACTTGCTTTTGGAAGGAGATTCTCTTCCCTATATTCGCGGGTTTCGCGTAAGTGTCTCTGCTTACGGGCCCGCCCAAACGTTTTTGGCCCTTCATACAGGAGCTTGATGATCACAAACAATAATAGAATCCTGATCAAATCGTTTTTCAGATTATTCCACTGCTATGGAAAGTTTCCTTGCTGCAATAGATGGTAGTATCACATCATCATCATCATCATCATCATCATCAAATGCAGTATAGTGATAATCATCTTGGGGATTCGACGATGCACGCCACCGCTAATCAAATTGAATGGTTTCAACAACGTCACCGACCGCTGATGAAGATCTTTTTTTTTTGGTAAAAGGGTAATGCCTAAAAAAGAAACAATTTTTTTTTTTTTTAAAAATGTGGGTTGTTTAAAAAAAAAATATTTTTTTTTTGTGGTGGGGTTTATTTTTTGTTTTTTTTTTGGCTTAAGTTTGGTTTTTTTTTTGATTTGAGAAAAAAAAAAAAAATTGGTGGGGTGGATTGCTTGTGTGGTGGGTGGTTTTACAAATACGGAATATTTTGAGCATTGGGCAAATTTATTCTGAAATTATTGAACATTTTCACTGCTAGAACAGTTATTCATTTACGAAACAAATAGATTTAAAGTACTTTTTAACCCGATTGAAAATATTTGGTTCGATTCCAGAACAAATTGCTGTATTTCTTAACCCAAACACTAAGAATCGTGCATTACGAATTAAGCTCCTGATTGACGTATGCAACGTTTCATCGGTATATTTTGATTCAAAATTAGTTAATACACTTGTTTTAAGTGATTGGTCAACCTTAATTAGTTTATTGCATAAAAAATACATGTTTTAGACCACTGTGCAACAATAGGACCAAAGAAAGTTAAAATGTTCCAATTTCATTGCACACCTCATTCTTACGTGGTGCGGCCAATTTTAACTAAAAATACTATAGGTACACCCATAGTCTTTTTAGTTTTGACAGTTCCACCAGCAGCCGAGTGTTTTGTTTTGAAACCGCGATGCGTGCGCGAGAAAAGTTTTCCGGTATTTCTACAGCATTCCGGCCAGCACCATGGATGAGGTAGGTAATGAGAACGTGCCTTGGATTACTCCCCCACACCGTGAATTGGACCGACGCCTCAAGAAAGAAGCTAAAAAATCAGCCAAACCACAACAATCCAAACCACCAAAGAAAGTTCGCAAACGCACCAAGTGTTCTGATGAAAATGCGGACACTTGATGGAAGCGGCTGAGTTTGATAAACGCTTTAAGGAGTCTGTAAAGTGACTCAGGCGAATCTCAAATCAATGTAATCTCAGAGCACCAAGGAGTCACCCCAACAAAATACGTATCAGCTTTACTTATAAAAATGCAGAGCAGTAATGATGAAGTTGAATTACTATGTTTTATTTTACCTTTTTTACCTGATGATTATTGCAATAAATACTATCGTTAAAACATCTGTGTTTCTAATGTCTCTTCCATTGGTTAAGAATATACAGTTCTATTCTCCGTTCACAAACGACATAACACCAAAATTTTAACATTTCTCGCGTACTTTTTCAAAACTTTAGTAACAATGAGAGCCTCTCTTCTCTCTCTTTCAATTATAACGGTAACACAATAGAATTAATCATAAGTTTCTCAATATAAATTAAAAGATAGTGATATTATCTAGCTTATTATGCAAGGAGAATAACGAAATGTTCTTTTATAATGCCGTTATGATCGATAATCGATAATTTTCAAAAAAATTATAGAGCGTAGAATTTTACCAGACCACCCCCCTTTGTACTTCGGTACTTTTAAAAAAGGTCCGCGAGCTAGGTAGCGGCCCCAGGACCCCATAAAATTGTAATTGTTCCTATTATTTTTAGTGGATTGCTGAATAAAAAGTCTTAATCTTGCCCTGTTAAGAAAGAGTTCCCCTTTTTGAATTTATTTGTTATGCATAATTTGAAATTCGTATATGGATCTTATCATATAAGGGGTCATGCACAAATTCCGTCACACTTTTAGGGGGAGGGGGGTTAGGACAAACGTGGCAACCCATGTCTAATTTTTGGAGGGCTCATACGAAAAACGTGAACAAGGGGCGGGGGGTCCAAAATACTCAATTTTTGAGTGACATTATTTGTACATGACCCCATATTAGATCTTTTGAGTACGGTATAAGATACTTAAACAGGAAGTGTAACAGTAGTGACATTTTTTTGTAAGACAATCAATAATTTATTAGGAACAATTGTTCAAACAACCACACAAGAGGATAACTATTTAAAATTTAAATGAGGTGATCTTTGAATATTTTCTGTATATGAGGAGTTTGTAGTTGATTTAAACATAGGATAAGAAATTCAACGGAGCAGATAAATTAAACTTACTGTGCAATAATTGGTCTAAGGTGTGCAAAAATAGGATCCTTCTGTCTCGATAGTGTGCAACAATAGGGCAGCATGCGTGCAATAATAGGGTTTGAAGGTAATGAAAGTGTGCAACAATGGGACTGCTGATAGCACTTTAATTTTAGTGTTTTATTTAATATATTTGTAATTATTTTAAACAAACTTGGTACTAACGACATTTCTAAGCATTCAATCTTTCCAATAGGTATAAGCATTGAGTGTTTATTGTTTTCATTCATTAATAATAAATGAAATTAATTGAACCTTGGCCTTAACTGTGCAATAATTGGCAATTTACTCTAACTGTTGATTTTGATTAAAATTAAATTTTAACAGTTCAATTTTACATCAAATTAAGATTTTATCTTGCTGTTATCTAGTAATCACTTTTCCTACAGAAAAGTAACTAGAAAATAAGAAGAATGATTAGTAATTTCCATTTAATTCCAACTACCTTTATTGCTTATCTTGGCAGATACGCGTATTTCGTCTACAATGTGCAGACTTCTTCAGTGGCGTGTACAAATACTCAGGCAATGGTGGCCGAAAATACATGTAAATTCACATTAGTAGTATTATTAGGTTCAAATAGTTAGTAAAACAAAATCCGTAGTCTTTCCTCATTCCACTCCATAATACAGAAAAGTAGTTTTCTTTTTATTCTCTTGGCAGAACATCAAGCGGAATACTAATTTTGCAGACAACAGGAAATAATGTATAGCAAATTTCAATTTCAATTTTTTTCCATCCTATAGCAAGATGAGTTTCAACTATCATATCACAGTAACAATTTTCTGCTCACGGGTTTTGATGTGTTAACGAGAGTATAACGACAGCAACCTTCCCAAGAAACAATTTTAGTTTTATTCCAACTGTATAGCACTCCTCCCGGCTTTGTTGATAAAACTACATTCAAAACAGTTTTGTCTACAAACACCACCTCTATGCTTCTTTTAAGCCGAAATTTATATAAAGTGGCCCACTCTATAGATGGTTGTGAAAACAAGTTAATTGAACCTTTAAGACGTTAAATATTTTGCAATTATTCTAGTGAAAAAAATTAACACCACTTGAGAACCTTCATAAAACCCATTGGCAGCCATGAAAACCAGCAAACGGCCAATTGGCCATTGATCAAACTTTATTGTGACATCGTGGTTGGTTTTTGTTGTTCTGCTTTGTTCGATTATCTGTTCTTCTGATTCATTTAGCAGTAAATAATATATAAGATAAAAGGTCTAGTTTTGCGGGAAATTAGATAGCAAAATGTCCAAAATAAATCGAGTTTTACAGCGCATCATGCTAAAAACCATATGCGCATTTGAATATTTGCAAGATAAGTGCCGGAAATTAATGCGCCTCAGAAATTATGCGAGTTAACAACAACAAAAAAAAACAAAACTAAAACAAATATATTTGATAAATTAATCATGAATTTCCTGAAAATGTATGGAATTCAATCCCTAAAGAATGCCAAAATTGTTCTTTGATCTACAGTTCATTTGGATTCCATTTGAAATTTGTTGCAATTATTTTTCCACATTTCAATTATTTCTTATACTTCAATATGGTTATTGGGAAAAATCACAGTTTTGCCTAAAAGCCAATTTATCTTCGCAATGACCACTACAAAATATTTGGTCATTTTTTGAATTTGGTTGTAACTGAAAACCACCTTAATACAGAAAAAAGAAGAAGAAGAACAAACAAAATTAAGTTTTCTCATAGGAATCTCCATAGGCTCTCCAAAGGGCCGGTGCAGCTCGTCTGCAGGTCTGGAAGCAACGATACGATGCATTCAAAATATTTTATCCATCACTAGTGACAATTTGCATAAGATCTTCCAAAAGAAAATGTTTTTCAAACCAAATACATCAAGAGCTTAATGGACTTTGGGTACCACTTTAACTTTCTTTCCTTTGACAGCTCAAAACTGACAAGTTGATTGATAAAGTTGTATTTTACGAGATGTATACCTTGTATAAAGAAATGCTATCCATCCATATACCAAATGATCCACTAGCATAGTCATTGATAAACAATAAATCCATTCATTTGCCCAACAATCCACTAGGCTAGGTGTCCGGGCGATCATCGGTATGAGTTCCATGAAAAAAAAATACATTACAAAATACATAGATTTAGCGCACCTTCGATGGGATGGAACAAACAAAAACAACGCCAGATAACGATGGCAACAATCATCAAACTTGTCCTAAGCAAGTCTGCGAGCAATGATCTGTCTGCAGTACCTAGATCATGTATTTATTTTTTGCTTTATGTAAGAAAAGCAAACACGAGAAAAGGCTCACGTTTTGCACGGATGCCTCGCAACTTGATTGAACCCCCTTCCATCTTTCTTTCTTTTTCTCCACTTCTTAGCTTTAAAAGCTATTATGAAAAATAAGCCTTGGATTAGTACGTGCGGCTCACGCGGGTGGATCCGTTCAGCCGGTTGGATGGTGATAGAAAAAAAGTATGAAAAAATGACGAGACTTTTATACGCGGATGAGTGGGAAAAAAGCGCACATCAAGGCGCTGGACGTCACTGCGGGCCGCCGGACCGGCTTAAATCATCAGACGCAAACAGGCTCGTAGAAAACTGCTGCTATAAAGATCATCTCTCGCCTACAATCTGAGCAACAACAGCAACAACAACAACGATGAAGATGCTATCGACGCCGGTGGGTGGTTGCTGCATGATAATCTCATCTTTCGTGAGAAGATGAGTGAAAATTAAGGTGGAACTTGGGTGTTTTTCAGAGCGTGTTATGCGAGGTGTAATTGCAAAAAAAGGGAAAAGCTTCAGCTGATGGTTGAATAAGTTCGAGCAGGAATCAGCAATTGGTCAATTGACATTCGGTTTACTCAGTGATTGATCTGTTAATTGAGATAACGGATACTACTTGATGTGAATTAGTGTTTGATTGAAGCGTAGGCGTTTTATTGGGAGATAGTTGGACATCTGGAATACAGCAATTGGAATTGTTTTGGAAAAATGCGAGTATTATTTAAGCGAGCGTCAGTACAGCTCTTATTGCAGCTATATAACAAGTCGCTCAGGATAAGAAAGATCGATTCGGAGCATATATAATCACACTGTTGAGTTAATTACGATGCCCTGTGCAAGTGGCCTTTGATACGTATTATTTTCGACCGTAAACCTTCCCGGATAGTCTGTTGTAGAGATTATGAAAGCACCAGAGATGCAATCTGGGTTATGTAAAGATCTTTATCAATCGTTTTTTTTTTTTGTAAAGATCTTTATCAATCGTGATTTTCAGCGTCTTTGTCGGGTCATGTCAGTATATATTTACCTTACCAACCGGGTGGCCTCTGCTGTACACAGAAGTTGTCTCCACTCTATTCGGAAGGCTGCACTTTGCCAGCCTCGCAGTCTGCAAAGGGTCCGAAGGTCACCTTCTACTTGATCGTCCAACTTGATTGTTGAGCGCCACTTCTTCTTGAGCCCGCCGTTTCGATATCGAGAATCATTTTAACTGGGCTTTCGTCCGGAATTCTTACGACACTATGGAAACGTTGGTCATCCACGAACTTTGTCCATGTTTCATGGCCGCTTCAACGCTTGATACTGCCCCACAAAATCCTTTGAAATTGGTGACAGCTCACTTGGGAGTTGGTCAACACCAGTAGCTTTGAAATTTGTTAACCGATCAGTTTCCTCTTCTACTTTCTGGAGGGTTGAGGTCAGAATCCTGTCATTTTTTTACGCGTGTTCCCAGATTTATTACCGTCCCACTTTAATTTTCTGATATTCGTATATGAAACCGACGATTTAGTTTGATAAGGTTTTGGAGCCCAATCAGCTTAAAGGGTTGTCGTCGTCGTTCTACCCGAAGTAACACACTGAGGTAGGATCTTGCGATTCTGTCTGCTACGATGTCTGAAAATTTTGGATTAGGTTCTAGCTAAAATTTCCACTTTCTGGTACTTGATGAGCGTTCGAACAATGTTCTGTATGATCTATGATGTATGAATTGTACTACCACCCTGTGTAGCACGGAAACTATGTCCGACAGCTATGGGCTCCCCTCTCTGTTTGACTTGATCAAGCTTTAATAATCACTGATTGTCCTCATCATGCGATTGCAACATTACGTATACTTATCCACAGAGATACGAAATGAAACAGGAAGTGATGATTAAAGATATAATACTAGAAACGCGGATGAAATAAGAACACCGAATTTCTTGACATGTGCTTCACAAAACTCATTATACTTAAAAGGAATAAATGTTTTCAATTCAATGCCAAGGCACATTAAACGGGCGCCAATACTTTCAGAATTCAAAAGACTATGTATTTTACATGCTAAAACTGAATGCTAAATAGTAAGCGAAATTGTCTAATCATTCGTGAAGATTGTAACTGACGATGTTTTAGTTTTATAAAACAAATTATTTTGTCTAGACAATTTTTGTACGCTTATTTTTTTTTTTTTTTTTGTTTAAAAAAATGAAGATTGTATTTGTCGAAGTTCTTAACAATGAGTTGGCGATTTTCTTTTCATACTTTTTCTTTTCACTTTTATCAACACTACAAACTATTTTGTTCGTCACGGTGATGATGATGGAAATTTGTTTCATGTTGTGGTAGTAAAAAAAAAATTAAGAAAGTAGTCTACAGAAGTTTGAGCCTCGCGCGCGGAATACAGGAATAGAGGTTTTCTTTTTGAATTAAACAAAAATGGCCTTTGGTGCTTGAGAAGATAACATGAAATAGAAGTGAGTTGTCTAGCTGATTGTCGGGGAATTCCTTGTCAATTCTGTCGTTGTTGAAAGTAAAAGTTTGATTAGGGCCGGTCCAGGTTTTTTTCGGTTTGGAAATATTCTCGATTTCCCTGGTTGAGGATATCCTTAGTCAGCCCAAAACTAAGCTGGCGGTTTTATTACTGTTGGAACCGCATGGGCTCTGCCGCGGGCAGGATTGGATATTGGCTTAACTTCTGATAATGTCCTTGTACGGGATTCTGTGATTTGAATGTTTATAGGATTTCCTGATCGCTAGGAATACTTGCGAACTTTTGTGGTTCTCATCAATAGCTTTTCACAATTATATCGCTATAAAGCAAATGAACAATTTTTGAAGAAGTTTACATCTGTAAATGATATCAGTTCGTTTTTTTGCATAACTGGTTGAATTGTTTTTAAATAAATTACCTAATAGATAAATCGTCTAGCTCAAACCTTTGTAGAGGTAAGTGGCGGGACCGTCATCATCATGATCATCATAATCATCATCATCATCATCATCATCATCATCATCATCATCATCATCATCATCATCATCATCATCATCATCATCATCATCATCATCATCATCATCATCATCATCATCATCATCATCATCATTATCAACAACAAGGGATAGAATCTCCTTCCAACAGCAAGATTGAACAATTGGTCAAAAGAGCGAGCTATCAAACATGAGGATGCCCCAATAGGCGGGAGGAAGATCCCGCCTTCTATTCACAAACTGTTAGCAATGAGGATTTGGCATTCTCACTTTCCTCATCCAGAGTGTTTCAATCCGGTGCCATGATGGTCTCTCCAATTTTCCTGTATTAGCCTTAGTTGTTTATATGATTATGTATATATTCAGCAATGCCATAGAAAGAAGATATACGATCCCTCAGAATTTCATAAATATTAGTTGTTATGTGCCTAATCAGATTTATTTTGTCATTAGGGTGACCATTTCTACGTTAGGTTGGTCCAAAAAATGGACTTATTTAAAAAAATCTTAGAAAAAAAAAGTCTTAGAAAAAAAACGGCACTCTTAGAAAAAAAAAACATAAAAATTTAGTCTCTTTGGATGCACATATAAGGAGCAGCCCATTTCAAATTTACAAGACCAGAATAACTTGAAATGATAACATACATGATATAACACAAAATGGGATTTTGCTAATGTTGGTACCTTTAATGCAAATACAAATGCTTCTTCTTCTTCTTTTCAGCATTTCATGCTTATTGCTATCACAATAAGCTTATTGCTTGCTCTCAACTTTAGTGTTCTAAAATCACTTCCACAGTTATTAATTAAGAGCTTTCGATGCCAAGTACCATTTTTGCATTAGTATGATTGTGTGGCAAGTACAATCATACGCTATGCCCAGGGAGTCGAGAAATTTTCCTGAACGAAAAATTCCTAGACCAGACTGGGAATCGAAGCCATCTCCACAGCATGGTGTTGCTTCGTAGATGCGCCTTTACCAACTGAGCTAAAGGAGGACCGAATGCTTGTTAATGCCAGTTTCGATCTCAAGTATCTAGTTCCAGTATCCATCAGAAAAATGCAATTTGCTGTTATAAAATCCAATAAAAAGAGGTTCTTCAACCCTTGGATTCTAGTGGTAAAAATTAGCTCATTCGTATCGTGTACTGTTCATTTTGTGTCTTTTATATTAAATGCTGACGGATATATGAAATAAAATACCGTCCATAATGCAACACTCGGTCGTTGGTTTTCATCAAAAACATTTTAAGGATGCTAGAAGTTGTCGCCAGGTTTTTCTTTAATTTTCCATTCTTCAAGACAGCTTCTATCATTTTTGATCATTAAATTTAAGTGTAACGAAATTCGATCAACTATGCAGACCATGCAACATGAAGTATTCGTTTTGAAATCTATTACGGAAGAGAACAAATTTGAACTTGTTACTTGTCGTAACGCGTGGAACTGACTGCGGTTAAAATTGATGATGTCTGATGTTGTCATAACATTAAAGACAACGATCATGTAAATTTATGGCATTGAAATCTCAGTATTCAGTCTAGTGGCTAATTTACAGCGCTTACCGGACTTAGATTTGAGGTTACCAAATGTATTCTAGAAGCTGTTGTTTCTTCTTCAAACATGTTAAAGAGAAACGAAAATCTCAGAGCTTTCCTTCTAAAATGCATCTACATGAAAAAAGTGGTAATACTTCTAATGAAATATGTGACTTATTTGCTGATTTCTTTCAAGACGTCTATACATCTCACGATGATAATGAGCGTGATCATCAATATTTTTCGTACCTCCCTGAACCAATGAAAGATATTTCAGTCTTTAGTTTATCCGATAAAGAAATCTTACATGCCCTTGAAACATTGGATGCCTCAAAAGGTGCTGGACCAGATGGTTTACCTGCTATATTTCTCAAATCGTTTTCAAAAGAATTAGTTGAGCCTTTATTTTTTCTTTTTACTTAATCACTGAAGTCCAGTATTCTTCCCGCCATTTGGAAGACATCATTTTTAATCCCAATTTTCAAAAGTGGTAAAAAAGCTGATATAAAAAATTACCGTGGGGTTGCTATTCTATCTTGCATCCCTAAACTATTTGAATCTATTATAAATGTCAAAATTTTCTCTCAAGCTAAAATATTGATTACTAATAAGCAACATGGTTTTGTAACATGATCTTGATATTTTTCAACACGAAATCAATAATTTTTACACCTGGTGTAAAAAATTCTTGTTAGAACTTAACGTTAAAAAATGCACCTCTATATCGTTTTCGAGAAAGCATTCCGTAACACAAAAAACAGTTTCTCTAGGTCAGATAGTAATTGAAAGATGTCATCAAATTAGAGACCTAGGAGTAATACTTGACTCTAAGTTATCCTTTGCTGATCACTACAATAATATCATCTATAAAGCAAATAACATGCATGGGTTTATTAAAAGATATAGTTTGCATTTCAACGACCCTTACACATTAAAAAAAACTATATGTGGCATATGTGAGGCCCATACTAGAATACTGTAGCGTTGTTTGGGCTCCATATCAAGGAATATATGTAAACCGTATAGAATCGGTTCAGAGACAGTTTGTGTTGTTTGCTCTAAGAAAATTAGGTTGGACACGTCTGCCATTACCATCATATGAGTCGCGATGTTTGATAATTAATTTAGAAGGACTTCAAAGACGAAGAGAGTTCGCAATGATTGCTTTCATAGCTGATGTTATTGAGCAACGAATAAACAGTCCAGAAATATTAGAAAACTTAAATTTTTATGCTCCTACTCGCTCTCTAAGAAATATAAATTTATTTCTTATAAACAATCAAAGAACGAACTATGCCAAAAATGCTCCTTTAAATAGAATGATGTCCTGTTTCAACACATACAGCGAAACGATTGATATCACAATGAATAAAAATACACTTAAAAGATTTTTTTTGCTGGGCTAACTAGACAATATTTAATTAAAAACTCTTAGATGTAAAGCAAAATTGTAACAAGGTCTACGAAATGATTGACGACAAATAAAATAAAAAAATAAAAATATACCATTTCGAACGTGACTTTTTGCTTGTGTCTGAATTTAGTTTTTTGGGTTTAATATTAGGGTTTAACAATACATGAGCCTTATTTATCTTTGAGTCTAAAAGTATTTACGTGCAACGTGGATTACATCACCCGTGATATTAATTATTTATAAGAGTGTGCATTTTTTTTTTTTTTAATCATAACTTTTGAATATCTATTCCGATTTTATTCACTAAATACTCAACTGGAAGGTAATAGTATACACTTTTCTTATCAATATAAAAATACCCATAAATTACAGTATTCATTATGAAGTCATGGATTATATTTGTTTTTCATGGTTTTCATGGTCTCAAGACTGTCTTAGAGCTACTTCGTTTTATATATTTTTTTCTTAAAAGCTTTGACTTTTCCACAAATCGTATCAAAAAAATTGCTAAAAGTATTTTAGTTTATGAGCATCATTTATTCAAAAACGCTATGTTTTATGGTTTTGCTTGGTATCCTAGCACGCGTTCCGCACTTTTTTTTTCTAACTTATATGGAGCACGGTTCTAGCCAACTCCTTCGCATTGCAATTTGCATTTGCTGCATACTGTACTACCAACCAACGTTGAAGCTCTTTATCATTAGTTTTTCACGAAAAAAAAACAACCGATATTTTTCAACTACAATGTGTTCGGCTCGACACTCTAACGAGTGCATCACGTTAAAAACTTAGGTGTTCAGTTAGATGCACAACTGCCGTTTTCACGTCCGAAGAGATGTTTGCAGAGTCTAAACCATCACTGACGTTCTGCAAGGGAAACCAGCCTGCAAAAATCAAACAACAATATTCAACCTCAAGTCTTGCAGTCTGCGAAGACAAAAGACTTTAACAAAATGTCTTGTAAATTTCGATGCCCTAAGATCGACACACGCAAAACACTGATAGTTTCATTATATATGTATTTTCATATTTTTTTCATTACCAATATCATTGGGACCTACTAGATCTGTTGATGAAACCACAAATATATAATGAATAAAAAATGACTATAGGCCCATACTAGATACCTGGCAAAACTGATATTGTTACTTATATAATACCAGTAGGTTATTTCTCTTTGCTAGGGGTCAAGACATCTGTACAGAGAATTGTTCGATTCCCTTCGTTTGACCGGTTTAGTGAGTTACTGTTCAATTCGTTGTTTGTCCAAGCTTCTTACGCAAACGCCACTTTTAAACCTTTCTCCATTCTTAAATTCAAATGCTTAACTTAAGCATCAATTATCAATTTGGAATGAATGTACAAATTTTTACTAATATAATCGCAAGGCTTAAAATGCACTTTTGTTTCTCATGACCAACACATGGC
>JAHHFK020001476.1:0-70061 GCA_024533555.2 Aedes koreicus
AAAGACTGTATTCGATGAAATTTGGACACACAAAATAGGTCACCAAAAATTTTCCTTGAGCCCGATTCTTTTCAAACTTTCTGGAAATAAAGTACTACTAAATGGTTAAGTTTTGACATCATTGGTTTATTGAACCTCTTCTCCCAACCCAAATGCCCGCACCTTTGCCTTGACCCCTTTCATCAAATTTTGGGCAATGATAGGACCGACTTGCTTACTTACTTTTAACCACACTTTCTTTAGTTCAAGTTCATTTTCTATCAGTTTTGGAGTTTTAACGAGCTTTGCCTTCATGATTGCCCAAAATTTTTCAATTGGGCGAAGTTCCGGAGTGTTTGGAGGGTTGACGTCTTTTGGTACAAAAACTACATTATTATCTTTGTACCAGTCTAAGACGGGCCGGGCATAGTGGCAAGATGCCAAATCCGGCCAAAACAGTGTCGGGCCATCGTGAGATCTCAAGAAGGGCAGAAGTCGTTTTTGGAGGCATTCGTCCTTGTAGATTTGTCCGTTGACGGTCCCAGAGGTGATGAAGGGCTGACTCATTTTGCCACATCCGCAGATCGCTTGCCAGACAAGGAATTTTTTGGCGAATTTCGACAGTTTCTTCTTCCGTACACTCTCCGGAACGGCCAACTTAGAGGTGGCGACGTAGTGTTCCTGTCCTGGCATTTGTTTGGTGTCGGCTTTAATGTAGGTCTCATCGTCCATCACAATGCAGAACGGTTTTGTGAGCCACTCCCTGTACAGTTTTCTTGCACGAGTTTTGGCCACCGAGTTCTGTTTATCGCTCCGGTTCGGTGCCTTCTGGACCTTGTACACATGTAATCCAGAACGTTTCATTGTTTTCTGCACAAAACAAACTGAAACTTTCGCCTTTTTCGCAACATCCCTGATCGAAATGTTGGGATAACGCTTAAATTGGTTCAATACCATCCTGGCCTTCTCCGGATTTGATGTGCCACGTTTTTTGCCACTACCATTTTTCCGCTTGGTTCTCACAACAATCTTAAAACCTTGTTTCTCAAATTCCTTTTACTCTTATCAAAGGTTTTATTTCGACTTTATGAACTCGTTTAATGCTGTTTCAAAATGCCGTTTTAAGACTCCTTAATATTATCTTATTATGGTCAGTTGAAAACGCATTTTAAAACCATTTTGCCTCCAGAGAAAGCATTATACGGCAAATTGGCATTAAAGGAAGTCACCATAAGACAGAATAGTTTTATAATAGTCATTGCGAAGAAAAATTGGCTTTATGGCAAAACTGTGATTTGTTCCCAATCGCCATATTGAAATATAAGAAATAATTGAAATGTGGAAAAATAAATGCATCAAATTTTCAATGATATGCAAATAAACTGTAGATCGGAGACTAATTTCGGCATTCTTTTAGATAGTCTCATCCAATTCCAAGCACTTTTCAATAAATTCATGATTAATTTATCGAATGTATTTGTTTTTATTTGATTTATGATGTTCTAAATTCAAATAATTTTCGAGGCAAATTAATGTTTGGCTCTTATCGTGCCAATATTCGCCAGAAAAATAATTGCGCATATAATTTGGAGCATAATACGCTGTAGAAAACACAATTTGTTTTCGATATTTTGCTATCAAATAAAATTTCAAGAAATTTTAGCAGAGAATCGAACAAAGCAGAACAACAAAAACCAACCTCGATTTCACAATGAAGTTTGACAGCTGTGGCCATTTGGCCACATTCTGGTTTTAATGACAGCCAATAGGTTTTATGAAGGTTCTTAAGTGGTCATAACATCTTTCACTAGAACATTTTCATAATCTTCATGTTCTTATAAAGGTTTTATAAACTTGTTTTCACAACCGTCTATAGAGTGGGCCATTTTGTGCAAATTTAGGCTTTAAAGAAGCATAGAGGAGGTGTTGGCAGACAAAACAGTTTTGAATGTAGTTTTATCAACAAAGCCGGGAGGAGTGCTATACGGCTGGAATAAAACTAAAATTGTTACTTGGGCTCTCACATGCTTAAATTTGTTTCCTTTTGCTTGATTAGTTCTCGAGTTATGCAGAAATATGTGTTTCATTTGTATGGGAGCTCCCCTTTCAGAGAAGGGAGGGGTCTCTTACTATCTTAAGAACCTTCCTCGGTCCCAAAAACTCCTCCATACAAAATTTCACGCCGATCGGTTCAGTAGTCTCCGAGTCTATAAGGGTCAAACAGACAGACAGACAGAAATTCATTTATATATATATATATATATAGTGCAAACAAAATCTCTTTCACCACCCGCGAATCATTGAACGAGTTGACAGAAGAGTGGAACTAAAAGTGTGCCACTGGAAAAGCAGATGTTAGTTGAAAGTTAATAAAATTACCTCATTATGTTGTTATGGAAACAAATCTGTTGCTTAGCGAAAAAGATCAGCTTTAAGGCTCGGCATTAACCAGAAGTTTCAGATTTTCAAAATCCCTTGTCTCCTGACCACCACCCACTGTCCTTTTTTTTATCAACTCCCACTCATCATTCGGTTGGCAACGTGCTGCTAAAGCTCGGTGAAAAGAAATCTCTGCGCAATTTCGCTGCTCTTTTTCACCTCGACGCCAACTCCCTTATCTCATCTATTTTTCAAACGCGAGCTCTCTTCTGCCTCAACGTGTTGCTTTGGCCGTCGATTTCAACCGTTCAGAGGGGTAACTTTGATCGATCGGATATCTACTTTTATGGTAAATTACTTTCGATGGCAATGCTTGAAAATCTATCGAAAAATTTCCATTGAAAAAAACGAACTGTATTTTATTCTTGAAATCATTGATTTTTACGCTCATCGTCCGAAAGATAACCCTTTCAGAACTCATCAGTCATCCAGTGAATCGAGGGAAAAAACTCGAACATAAACAACTTGCTCGAAACAATTTTATGATGCACTTCCCACAATCCGAGCTTCTCGAGCTTTTTCCCGAAGTTGATGTTTATTTTACCAACTTCAGCCGGCTTCATGGCCACTTAAACCGTTCGAGCTCAATGCGGTGGAATATGAGTTTCTTTTTTCATTCTCCTACTGCTCACATTCATTCTCCTGGCTCCTGGCGGGGTCCTTTAATACCTACCTCCATACAGTTTCGACTATCCGGAGTTCAAGGGAACATTTCGTTCGTCCGAGCCGGAAGCATGCTACGGGCTGGTACTGCCAGTTGTCGGTGAAATGATTAAATTAGAAGCGTGGAAAGTGAGTTCAGAACCGGAAATAACGTCAAGTAGCATACCTAGCTTTGAACGGTAGCAGCGGTGCGTTTTCATTAAGTGGTCCTTGAGGGAAATTGTGCTCTTTGTTATGGATTGTTGAGGAATCCATTCTGCAAACTAGGCTTTGAAAAACACGTTTCGCAGTCGCAGGAAAAATGTCAAATGGCAGTCGGAATTGTGCCTTTGAACATTCCCTAAACATTCGAGAGCTACCTCTGAAATGAGCAGATTTGTTCTTGTTTCTATGTTTGTAAAACAGAAACAAACTTACTCCTTATTTGATTATAAAGAAGAAAAATTCCTCCATAAATTAGCTGGATGTTAATTTATTTGCAGGATTTTAAGCATCCAAGATCAACGCTCCAAACTTTTCTTGCTAGTTAACATGATTTTTGAGTTCCTCTGAAATGATTCTGATTCAATTGAATCATCGAATTGCCTGAATTCCTTTACTTTTTCAAAAATTCAATCCATAGCATAATTTCTACTTCTCCCTAACTTCTCGAAAATTCCTAAGAATTGTCCCGATACATTCCCAAAATATTCTCTATTTGAATAATCTTCCAGTTTTATGTGCTGATCTTTGCCAACACAATTTGGAAAAAAAAATTCCAAAAAGTTTCTTCAATATCTCTGAAAAATGCCCTGATGACTTCCGAAATGTTTCCTGAGTCGCTCAAACAATTTCATGAAAGTTTTTTTAAGTGGACTACGTTTTTTCAGTGGCATCCTCCAAAAACTTTTGAAAAATCGATTACGCAAAAGTTGTCTGTATTTAATACTAATAACTCTCGTTTGACTGAACAGAATGACTTCATTTGTACACCTTTTGACCAGGAAATTTTATAAATGTTTTGCATCCAAATTTCAACTAAGTAATATTAGTATAAGTAGTTCAATTTATCACTTAAAGATGACCTTCTTTTGCTCCCATACAAATCTACACATAAACAGGTTGAAAACATAGTTTTTCCCTCTCCGGGGCCTCAAAGTGGGAAACAAATTGTCTTCTTTTTATTTCATTTAGTTGTATCATCCTTACTTAGCAGACCTTTCCATTGGAAATTAACCTGAGCTTTTGATGTTCTGCTGTTTTGTTTTTCAAACATTGCTTAAAATAAATCATTACACAAACATTGCTCTCAATAAAATATTACACACAGATACAATGTTTCAACAAGTTTCTAGATATTCTGCATTATTTTCCCAAAAAGTGCATAGGAATTCTTATAAAATTGCCTGAAAGGTGAGAAAACTTGTTTTAACTTTTCATATAAATATTTGATCTTTTCAACTCCATAATGAAAAATTACTGAACCAATCCGTTTTTCGATACCCCGGAATTGTTTCCTGTGTTTTTTTTTTGGAATGCTAAAAATAATGTGTGCCTTTATCTTCTCCATAGTTTCTCCAGAATGTGTTTTAAACATCTCAATTCCAGAACTATTTCAAACAAACTACATCATCAAGAATTATTCAAACTGGCCCAGAAAAATCAAGAAATTTCCTTTTTTTTTCGAAAAAAAAAAAAAAAAAATAAAAAAAGAAAAAGCCGAAAAACGACTTCGGAATCCAAAAAGCAAGAAAATACAAGTTTTTTGTTGAAAAAAAAAAAAAAAAAAATTATCTCTTTGTTAAAAAGAAGGGTTTTTTTTTAAGGTTGTTGACGAACAAGGTACATGCCCTCACAGAACTTAGCCACACAAGGTACTCTGGCGGACTCAGCGAAGATTGCATGGGCTACTCAGTTGACCACTCAACAACTGGAACGATCTCGCCGAAACCGATGACCACCCGATAGCGAGAGAACGATGAGATGCTGCGAGGAGATCTGTTGGGATATTAGTGTTCAACTGCCACTGCTCGCGACCAGTACACGGAGGGCTAATCTCCGTTTGATTTGTTGATTGTGGTTTTGTTTTGATTAAGTTCATAAATGTAGTGAAGGTTTTTAGTAGTTTGATTAAAAATTGAGAGTAGATTGTGAAGTCTGAGGTGTATATCGAAGATTTGTCCATCTAAGGAAGAATGAACGCCACACAACATAAGGAATCTGTGAGTCAGACAGATTCCCCAACAGAAGGATTCAGAAGGTCATTTGAAGGGTGACAGATGACGAGGTCTTGAAGGTATCCCATTCAAGATGTGTAGGATTTCACATTAAAACAATCAAATAAATAAATAAATAATTGAATAAAAATAAAAACTCGTTCCCGTTTTCGTCGCATACTCTAGTTTTGAAACTTTAATGTTTTAAAAAATAAATCCTGAAGCATTCTGTATTGCTTCAATACATTTTCTGATTTCGGAATACTTGGGAGTTGTCAGTTCTTATCCGAAAATTTTCCAAATTTTCTCAATAAGGTCCCATAAGTTCTGGAAAAGGTCCAGAGAATGTGTTTGATCGAAAATCTTCACGAACGCCTACAATATCCTATCCGAATTTGAATTTTAGATTGCCTTATTAAATTTCAAATCCTACCAGGGATTATTCTTTTAAATTTCCAGGAATTATCTGAAACGTTTACAGAAATTTTGGAAATAGATTTCTGATTTTCACCAAAATTTTCAGCAGCAATAGCTTTAAGAAAGTTTTTTTTCGCAAAACTTTTTCCTTAAATACCTTAGAAGGCTGTAAATATTTATATTTCCTTATTTTATTTTTAATTACCAATAGAATATTTTCAAATCTCTTTTGAGAAGAAGAAATTTTGTCCATAAAATCTCATAACTTCATTTGTAAAATATTGACATAAACTTCGTAAAAAAATCTGAATGGAAACTTCTTGAAAATTTTAGAAATTTACGCTAAACGCATAAACTTTTAAATCCTCCCCGAAAAATGTACAATTCAGTAAAAACATTTTTTAATTTGAACACTTTTTTAAATTTTTACAAACTTGCCCGATTCCAAAATTATACTTGAAGGTATTAAAATACTCCCTGAACATCTTCTTGAATATCATGGAGCTAAATCACAAAACTTTACAGTTCCTCAAAAAAAAAATCCATTCAATTTTGTTGACTTAATCTTTCAGTTCCCATAAATCATACAGAAAGATACTTGACATACTCAGAATATTTAAATTGCAAAAATGAAAGTATTCTCTCTCTATGTTGTCTCTGCTCATGTCTGAATTTTTCGAGGATCTGGTGGATTTTTTCAGAAAAAAACTCAAATAATTCAAGATATCTCCTGAATCTTTCAATTATGTTAACTTACTTTGATGCTTCTATAAAAAAAATAAATCATTATGCAAGTGCATTCTATATTGTATCTGTAAAATAAAGGATGCACCTGGAAAGTGGGTCCTCCCTTAGCTCAGTCGGTAAAGGCGCAGCTACAAAGCAATACCATGCTGGAGGTGACTGGGTTCAATTCCCGGTCTGGTCTAGGAATTTTTCGTTAAGGAAAATTTCTCGACTCCCCGGGCATAGGGTTTGATTGTACTTGCCACACAATCATATTAAGGCATAAAACCGTGGAAGTGCATTTAGAACACCAAGAGAGCAAGCAATAAGCGAATGTGAAGGCAATAAGCTTGAAATTCTTAAAGAAGAAGAAGACCTGGAAAATGATTTAAATAATTTCGATTCATACAAAGTACACAAGGCTTATTCTTGATTCATTCTTGAACTCTCACAAAAAAACTTTAAAAAAATCTCCAATCGGGTGCCAACAAATCTAAAATTTTTTGTAAGATTTCTTCACAAAAACATCCCTTTGATTCTCTATGCTAATCTCAAAATTTGTTCAGAGGGTTCGAACAAATCCCAGAACTTCTCCAAAAAGTTCCCAGAACTTTAAAAAATAGTTAAACCTTCCAATCTCTGAAATATTCCAAAATGAATTTTGACCATTTTGAATTTCTTCACAAAGCCATTGCAACTTCCTAAATAAGCAAACCGAATGCTTCAAGATAGTTTCTGAGATTAACGGATCTTATACAAACATTTTCAAAGGCATATTTTCTGAACTTTTTCAAGAAATTCCAACAACTTTTCAAAACTTATTCTGATTTTTTCAACTTTCTCGAAAAGTTCTCTGTACCTCTCCAAGCAATTCTCTGAACTCCTCCAGAAATATTATGAACTTGGGGACGAGCCCGGCGTAGCGGTTAACAACTATACCTCTCTCGCCAAAGTCAGCAGTTCAAATCTCACAAGTCAAAACAATACCCGAAAGGTGTTTATGTGTCCACGATGGGAGATAAACTAGCCTGAGGCTGAAAATCTCCATAATAATAGTATATATATTATAAACTTTCCGAGATTCTCCAAGTTCCTGTACTACTTAAAAATGAGCTCAGAGCTTCTCCCCAAACTTCTCTGAACTTTTGTAAAAAGTTCTCGGAAATTCAAGAAGTGCTCTAAACTTTTCTGAAATTCTCCAAGAAGTTCCAAGAACTTCTCCAAGAATTTCTCTTAACTCCTCCAAGAATTTCTCCGAATTTCTCCAAAACGTTTTCTAAACTTCAAGAGCTCTTAACTTCACTGAACTTGTCTAAGCAGTTTTTTTATTGTTTCACGAATTTTTTACGAAATGTGAGCTGAACTCCATCGATTTATGAAATTTTCAGTCTATCGAAAGGAATAGTTTGAACCAATTTTCCCATTTGAACCATATTTTGAACCCATTCTTTGAACATGTACTGAAAAGAGTCTTTAGAGTTATCTGACGTAGCTCAAAAAGTTTTCTCCGCTTCTTTAAGAAGTTCTGTCCTTTTTAAGGAAGTTTAATGAGTTTCATAAATAAATTCCATGATTTGCTAAAAAAAATACCTCTCAAAAAATTTCTCTGAACTTCTTTAATAAGTTCACTTAATTCCTTCAAGCAGTTCTCTGAATTATCCCTAGAAGTTCCCTGTTCTTCTCCATGTAGTTCTCTAAACTTCTCCAGAGTTTCAGAGTTCCTCCAAGACGTTCTCTGGATCTCTGAAAGTAGTTCTCTGTATATCTTAAAGAAGTTCTCTGAACTTCTCCAAAAAGTTCCGTGAACTTCAAGAAGGTTCTTGATTTCTCCAAGTAGTTGTCTGAAATCTTCCAAGAAGTTTTTTGAACCTTTTCAGGAAGTTCTCTGAACGTCTCCTGGACTTTCTCTGGAGTTCTTCATGAAGTCATATGAACTTCTTCAAGGAAATCTAAAAACTTCACCAATAAACTCTCTCATTTTTGCAAGAAGTCATTGAATTTCAACGAAAAGTTTACTGAACTTCTTTAATTACTTTTCAGAACCTACAAAAATGCTCTAAAAACTATCAAAGGAACTTCTCTAAACTTCTTCAAAAAGTTCTCAGAACCCCTTAAAGAAGTGTTCTGGTCTTTTCTAAAAGTTCATTGATTTTATCCAAGAATTTCTCTGAACTACTCCAAGAAGCTGTGTATGCTGAAAGTCTCGCACTTCCAAAGAAGTTCACTGCACTTCAAAAAGAAATTCACTACACTTCCAAGAAAAAGACCTCTGCTTTTTAAAACTAGCTCTTAAAACTTCCTTAAGAGGTTCTCTTGTCACACAGAAGGAGTTCTCTGAAATTTATCTAGCAGTACTCAACTTCTCTGAGATGTTTTCAAAACCTTTTCAAAAGCTCCCAGAATTTCTTGAAAAACCCTGACCTACAGCTTGAAATTCACTGTACATCTCCAAGAAATTTTTCAAACTTAAAAAAAAATGATGTAGTAGGAGATGTTTCGCTCATCACCATGAGGCACCAAGAGTGGATTCTTAAATGTGAAAGTTCCGTCAGTTTACGGTCGATTGGAAATAGAATAGAAGTATTGAAAATTGAGCAAAAGGGCATGGGTAAAGTAAAGTAGCATGACCTACCGTACACTGACGGAACTTTCAACACTTTTTCTTCACATCTTTCATTCTAGCAAACATAACTGTCCACTCTTGGTGCCTCATGGTGATGAGCGAAACATCTCCTTCTGCGTCATAATCGTTACTCCACGCACGGAGAATACAAAAATAACAATTAGAGTATGTTAAAAAAAAAGTTTGAACATACCCAAAACGTTCTCAGAACTTCTCCAAGAAGTCCTCTGAACTCCTCCAAAAAGTCATCTTAACTTCTTCAAGTAGTTCTCAAAGTTTGTTGAATAAGTTCACTGTACCACAGCAAGAAAGTTATTGAATTTCACCTAAAATTAATATGGGCTTCTCCACAAAGTTTTCAGAATTTTAACCAAGCAGTCCTGTGAACTATATCAATAATTTCTTCAATTATTTTGTCGAAAGTTTCTCCGAACTTTTTGAAATAGGTCTCTGAGCTAATACTAAGTATAAGATCTTTGAACTTCTCTTAAATGTCGTTTGAACTTTTCTTAATAGTTATTGGAACTTCTCCATCAAGTTTTGTCAAACGTCCTCGAGAATTTCTCAGTACATGCGGAAAAACTCCTCTGATTTTTTTTTTCGTAAAGCTATTTGATTGTTTCTGAAACGTAGTCCAAAATGTTCCCCGAACTTCTTCAATGGGCTCTATGAACATCTTAAAGTAACTCCCTTTACCAAGAAATTAAAGAAAACTTGTTTAAGAAGCCGATTTTGCGAACATGACATATGGTATGTGTCTCTTGACTCAGCCTTATATGCAATAATTAATTACATTTTTTATTATAACTCACAAGGTATTTGAACTGGAAGCGATATTGAACTAGTTATACACTTGCTTAGATATGTTTAATATACTATTTGGTAGTAGGTACCATGAAAAGTTACACAACTCATTTTATAAAGTCAGAAACCTTGGAGGGATATGGATGCAATGTCGGTCTATAAGCACCAAATTGGGTCTATTCATGGATGCAAGTTCGTCTCATTCGACAGATTTGTTATTAAATGTTGTCTTCGTACGATTTTTTTTTTTCTGATTTTCTGATTCAATGCGTTTCCAGATATATTTGCTCTACCCAACAAACAATTTCATAAATAAAACTAAACTAAAACTGCTAAGAAACACTTAAGTGATTTTCACATATGATTTAGTGACCATTTGATAATCAAAACATTATTCACTCTTCACAGATTTTGTTCCTTTAGTTTGTGTTAAGATGACTCATATGAAAAACTTTCAACCGAAACTCAGACATTTTTTTTGTAAATTTTACCAATATCAACATTTTTATTATGCATTCCTTACAACAGGCCATGGTTGGGAACGTGGAAAAAAATATGTTCCTAACATAGGGTCTATGATTTTCTTGTTAAATCATTGTTATTATACCTATATGACCTGCTAGTTTATAACGTGTGACTATTTTCTGTACATCTTGGCTGCCTTATTCGGTTTATAGGTTCAATTTCTGCAAATTTAGATCATTCGAAGATCGTGTTTATAATCTGTTCAGCTTAACCAGTAAAGTCATGTTGTCTAAAAAGTTAAGGAAATTTAAAATTACGTGGAAGTGAACAACTATTAATTGATCAAAAATGTCTCAATGGCTTTGAAATAATTCGGTCAACCTGCTAGGAACATCATTTTGTTGATTATCGTCAAATTAATGACATTTTTGGTACATAGGCCGAATGAAGGAGCTAGGCTGATATTACATCCCGTTACCCTATGAAAAAATTATAGCTCTTGAACAATTCTACAATTTTGTACAACAATGCATTGTCATAACTGTAAGATCTAAAGCGTTACATTCTTTGTAATATATTCATGAAGTCTACATCATAATCGTAACTCCACGCACGGAGAACACAAACATAACAATTAATGTATATTCATGAAGTTTTTTGAAGTTTTCCAAGAAGTTCGTTGAACGTATCCAAGAAGTATTCAGAACTTCTTCAAGAAGTTTTCAAAAGTTCTCCAAGAAATTCTCTAAACATATCGAAGATGCTGAATTTTTCAAAAAAGGGTTTTGAACCTGTTCTAAAAGAACTCTGGTCTTCTCTCAATGTTCTGTGATCTAATTCAAGAAATATTCTAAGCTACTCAGTTTATTGTCCCTTAACAAAAAAAAAAGTTCTCCAGACTTCCAGAAGAAGTTCTCTCAAATTCTCCAATAATGTCTCAAACTTCTTCAGTTGTTAAACTTATCCAAGAAATGCTTCAAACTTCTCCAAGGAGTTATTCAAGCTTTTCATAGAAGTTCTCTTACCTTCTTCAATCTTTCTTTCAATCTAAAAAAGTGTCTGAACTTCTCCAAGCAGTGTTCTGAGCTTTTTGAAAACGTATTTTGAACTTTTAACAATGTTTTCGCATTTGTTGTTCTAGATATATTTGTACATGTCTCGTAATATTAGTAACCTAATATTATTTTATTTACAGGCGATCTCTGAGGAGATAGATTTAAATGTGAACATGTAGTCTACGGTCACTTGACTTGTTATTGGATGTTCAGTCTAGCTAAGCTTGCTAAAGATAATAATTCAAATTCAGTAAGTTTGCGGTGATTTTCACATTCACGCAGATAACAATATCTTGACCTTGACGATGAATTACACAACAAATTGTCGAAATCTTGTTTAAAATTAGTCTTGGGCGAACCATTCTTTTTTACTATGAAGCATAAGATCAATATTCTCTGAATCAGTGATGGAAACAGTGATTTTTGCTCAGTTGGATCAAATTAAAGCTAACTTGTTTCAGAAGCCGAATTTTCGAAGAAATTGTAACTCTTGACCAATTCTACAATTTTGTACAACAATGCATTGCCATAACTGTAAGATCAAAAGTGTTACATTTACTTTTATATTGAAATGATATTCAAAGGTGCATATCATTTGAATCTTGCTATATTCTCGACTCAATCCTTGGGTGTTAAAATTGGAAGCATTAGAGGCATTCTGCGAGTCGATTTTGTCGAAACGAGTCACTCTTGCGTGACGAGTTGACAATTGACAAACCGAATGATTTGAACCTGCAAGGATAGTTCTAATCGTATCATAAATCATTCGTTGCATGCTCTTCTTTGATTCAATAGACGCACACAATGAGAAGTTCTGCTTCGCCTCTCAAACCGAAAACTGATGTAAACATTGAATTCACATAGCATGAACTTCGTCGCCTTTCAAATTTGTAAGCATGTTCATCACTGCTCGCTTGTACCATTTATTGATTCGTTCGTTGGCTTCTGTTGGTGATTCATTTTCGTTTCCTGATTCGATTGAGTGCTAGTGCTCGAAGCTTCCGATCGGATCATTTGGTGATTGGAAGCCGTTTTTGCTCGGAAAAAGGTGATCGGAAGCCGAAAAGCACAGTGTAGCCAGTAAATACAGCGGGAAAACCAGAACATATGTAGCAACTAAACGCTAATGGTACGGCATTACCAACCCGATGCTGGGGATTCCCTATCTGGTACAGAAGATTTTTCAAAAGTCACAAAACAAAAATGAATGCATTCTTGTTAAAATAGAAAATAAGCGAATGTTTGTTCAACGAACGATAATCGACTATATGGTTAATAAACCCTCTTCAATCGAAATCTCGATAAAGATTTTTCTTACATGTTATATGATATAAAATTCATAAGTTCTGCATAACACATTGTGTCAATAGTCTTGAAAAACATTGTAATGACTTATCGGATACGTGTGACAGGAAAATTAAAAAAAAAAATCTAATTGAGTAGGCTTATTTTTCCCAGACGGTACATACTTAACAAAACTTCCAACACTGTCATTCGAACTAAAAGACAATGAATGATTCTGTTCAAATGAATGCTATCATCTCTCGTCTCCGAACATTATCATCTGGCGATCCTACTGGGTCGTAGTTCCACAGCCACTCAATCAACGAAGAGTGAATCACAGGCAGAGCTGTTGTCTATTCGACTTGCATGGTGGAATGAAGTAATCTACAAAACGTCTAATCTTGTTCACTCACTGAGTTCCTGCGTATGATGCCTTTACCAATACATTTATCGATGTGGTTGTTTCAAGCACCGATAACAATAAATAATTTTCGACAATTTTTTCGGCAGTCACCGAAAAAGTCAGAACCTGTGTGCAAATCAAATGGAGATTCGACTTGCTTGATTCGACCATTGTCAACCCTTCAGGTGACAGCGACTCGTTCCAACTCATGCGACTCGCAGAATGGACCTAAATGTATCAAATTTTTAGACAAATTTGAGAAAAGAATCTTCGCCAATACTTGGGTTTATTCTTGGAGTCAAATGTGGCAAAAAGAGTCACTCTCCCTTGACGGATCGATGGTTGTCGAATCGAGTGAGTCGAATCTCCATTTAATTTGCACGGAAAGTCAACTCGTCAAGTGAGAGCAACTTCTTTCGGCTCATTAGACTCGCAAAATAGACTCAAATTTCTCTGACGCTCTCGCAAAAAATCTCTGAACGTCTCCCTGCAGTTTTTGATCTTCTCCAGGAAATTCTCTGAAGTGCTCCAAGAAATTTTTTGAACAGCATCAATAAGTTCCCTGCACTTTTCCAAGAAGTTCTCTTAACTTGTTTTCATGCTGGATAATTCTTGGTATACTCGAAAAATTCAAAGAGTCACGTCACTGCAGGTGACATTTCTCAACTTCATCAAGTGACAAATGTCACTTCGACTCTCGGAATAACTCTCATTGAGGGTTGTTCTGAGCTATGCTGACTCATAATGAACCCTTAAATTACTCAACTTATTTGCATAACTGACGGTCGATAGCGATGGTGAACAAAAGATCACAGAAGCAATTTATTTTCCGCTTTATCCTTCATAAAACGATGCTTTTCTCGCCCGGGTCGTCCCGGAGTCAAAACACCAGAAAATCAACCACACATGGTGGCACAATGGTAATCCATATCTTACCACCGCTAGACAGAATGGCATTAAACCCATGTCTTCTAATGTTTCTAAACAAAACAAAAACCGACAAGCATCCTTGGTCGTCGTAAGTCCGGATGATATCCTTGTAAAGCACGAAGCACAAATAAATATCCTCCTTCCCTCTTCTTTTTTGTTTTGTTTTCTTGCTCATCCCGTCAATTTTCCCACAAAAGATGACCATCCACACACTGCCAGAGCATGAAACAGTCCCGGAAAAGAAGCCAATTTTCTTCCGTTTATCTCCGGTTGGGAATATCCTGTCTTGCTCCGTTCGTCTTCTTGCCGAACGGAATCCACATTCTGCGGCCGTACCAATCGTATTGAGGAATAAATTTCATTGTATCCTTGAATGTTATTTATCCTGTTCCTTCGGGAGACGTAAACGCCGGAGTTTGCATGCGAAAAAGTCCACGGCGGCATCTCCACTGGTGGCCATAGAAATGGAACTTTGGAATTCGATACGTTTGGATGTCTGGTTGCTGTTCGTAGGATTGCAAATGTGTAGGAGGAGATTTACAACGGTTACTCGCAAATCCGGCGCTTGAGGTGAAAAGACCTACCTTTTAGGAAACACCGGCCAGCCAACATTGCGTTTATTTGCCTGCAAGGAATTCGAAGAAAACGAACGAAAACATCTTCATGCCGGTAAAGTGTGTCAAGGCACACGCGCTCACATTCGCCTACTCGGTTTTTTGCTTGGATTTATTTACTTTTTTTTTTGGGAGGGGGTGATTGGAAGACGAAGATATCGCTTTCAAAGGATCAAGTCCACGTTGTCAACAAGCTCGTCAATTGCCTTTGGACGTGGATTTATTGTACGACTGACGGTGCTTCTCTACCAGCTTTGTGTAATCGTGTTTTTTTCTTCGGTCCTGAAGGGGAAGGCGACATTTATAGATTGAATGGATTAGAATATCTCCGAAAAAATTCGTAAACATGTTACAGATTCATGTTTTCAGTACAAAAGTAAGGGGTAATTTCCAAAATTTCTCGTTGAGGTGTTCTGAAAAGGAGATTTAATAATTTCATCGTCGTTCCGGAAGAGACTCAAAGAATTTTTTACAACGGAAAATAAGCACTCAGCGAGTATCTGTGAATCAAACGGAGGATGTTATTCTGATTTTCAGTATAGCACCTACATGACAATATTTCAAGATCTCAGGTTCAAATCCATCAAACCGTCAGACCGCACCAGCATCAGCGAAACCACAATTTACGGTCTGCAGGCCAATCGCTCTGCTATGCCTCGAATGGAACGAATAGCACCGACATCTTCAATCTGCCACTGCCTGATTCAGTAATGCATTCTTCACCGCAAACCGCGTTGCATCTCCGGTCGTCGTCATCGTCGTCGGCGTCGGTGTTGTCCTTTTAGGCCCTTTTTCATCCATAAATTATTCGCGAGTCGCACTATATTTTAATCCGCACCGGTTGGATGCTGTTCCTTTGTGTTGAAAACATTGTAAACAAGTAGTACCTTCCGCAACTCCTCACGCCTCAAACAGCGAAGGATGAAAAAAAAAATCCCCCAAACCTTCAATACAACCAACGACGGAGATAACAGCTAGAATGGTGCTGCTAGGAATGAATTCCAACAGCGGATCATAGACAAGAATCAGTTTTGCCTTTTTCCCAAAAAGGACTTACGGACAGCGAGAACAGCCTTTGTCCGCCATAGCTAGTTGAGCTTAATTTAATCGTTTATTCATTGGCTTGGCCAGCCGCACCGAAGACGACGGAATACAAGATTCTCGGGCACTTCTTGGTGGGTGAAGATGGCCACGGAGCGATCGCGAAACGGTGGAATGTATGAATAATAAGAAATTAACTGACGACCGGTGGCGGCGCGTTCCCTGGTTGGTTGGAATAATTTAGGACCAGGTTCTGTTGCTTTCGTAGTTGCGTTTATGCACCGTTCACATTATTCCCATCCCCTTTCGAATGGAAATGGAAAAGGAAACAGTTTATGGACGCAGCTGGAATGCAACAAGCGCAGGGCACCATCTCCCTCAGTGGGCAGTCAGTAGTCAGTCGGCATGTGTGAGCTGTGGTTGTTTTCCTACATAACAAACACGTGAATCCGGCGCAACTTTGTTGCAAGCTAAAGTACCAAAGCCATTGCATTGGTACTTTATGGTCTTCGTACAACAAGTGGAGTTTTAATGAAACACCACCATCTGCCTTGTTGTGTGGCATAGTCGTTGTTTGTTGTTAAACTACTTACATTCGCTTGTAAATGGTGTCGGTTAGAATGTCGAGAGCTATGCATGGCAAAAATCACAAAAAGAAGTTAGTTAATTGGAAGCAAGATTCTTGAAGTTGCTTGAGTCCGAGCTGACTCTTTGTAGGTCATGAATTTTCATTAAATGAAAAAGGTTATCAGTATTGAATCGAACCGTTGGAGTGGAAAAGTGATTCATTTTGCTTCTGCAGGATCCTTCTTTCAGTCCTTGAAGATGGTTTACTCTTATTTGGTTTTAATTATTCATCCCTTGTTTTACGTAATATTTTATCCGGTTCAGTGAGTTCAAGGAGATGATGCCCTCCTGGTATCTCCGCTCCAACGGGTATTACTTTTTGTTACAATGATTTCTTTGCTGTTTGCACAGCCTCGTGGGGTATGAGGATGAATAGAAAACTAGAGCAAACAACAGATGGTTTCTCAGACTGGTTGGACGATGATGATAATATAACTGCATAAATAAGAAGACGAAAGGACGGGTGGATTTTTTTTTGTTTCTGAGAAATGGTGATTAAGTAAGTGAACTCGTTTTACATCAATGTGCCTTAGCTCTGGTTTATTGACAAGTTCTAGGAAGAATGATCCATCTCGAATACAATTGTTCGTCAGAAAAGAGGTATCATCTTCATTGAAAAGTAATAAATGGTTTTCATCGATTTTTGTGCGATTTTCCTGTCACACGATGGTCAATCTTTTGACAGCGATATGAGTTGTTTTGCAGAAGCCATGGCAAATAACTCCGTTCGATGGTATATTCTTACTATCGCCTGAACTCCGATGCCAAAAAAAAATATCCTTGGGAAACAGCAGATCCGGTAGCAACAAGATCATCGTCTTGCTGGTCGAAGGGAAGAGCATCGAAAGGAAACCTGGTTCCGGCCGTCGGGGAAGGGGGGGGGGGGGACGGGGTGGGGGGTGGGGGGGGGTGGTGGTTGTGGGGTGGTGGTGTGGGGGGGGGCTTCGGTACAACGTTTATCTTCAGCCGGTCCATCTTCTCCAGTGATCTCTTGGCATAATGAGCCGAGGCCAGGTCCAGCCAAGAGACCACACCCTCTTCACGTAATACTGCTTGATCAAGGCGGCAACTTCCGACAGGCACTTCTCTTACTGTATTCGCCGCGAGCCACAAAAAAGGCAGGGGGTGGCACATTTGGTCTCAAGGGCGGTGTGTGGGGGGGGGGATATTTTGCGTCAACTCTCACCTCGTGGGGGGGGTCCGTGTGGGGTTGCGGGGGGGGGTTTTTACTCCTTCGGGTGTATTTGGGCGCACGCGCGTTGCGGAGATGCTTTTTTGCTTGGTTCCGCGCGGGCGGGCGTGCGTGTGCGTTGTTTACGCTCCGCTTTGGTGTGGTTGGCGGTCGTCCGGAACCGTAACAGGAAGTAATTTTCGTTCGATACACTCACCTTTCTTCAGAAGGGAGAGGATGTTGTAATTGGCTATATACGGCAGACATGAATTGATTCACAATGTCCAACTTCTTCGCTCCGGGGTTGAGTAGACAGTACGAACAAACCATCAAGCGCCGCTACCTGACTGATTACGCCATGGCTACTGCAAATCCACTGATAATGATGTTTTTTTTTTTTGTACACAACAGGGTTGCTACGGGGCACGTTGGGAGGGTTGGCATGCTTGAGCACCGCTGGAATGCCCAACCGCCCCATTTCCTCCAGCGCCTGCTTCGAGTAGTGGACCGACGCTAGATCCGGCCACAACATCACGTCGTCATCCTTGTGGTACTTATTAATCACTTCTTGGAGGCACTCCCCTTTTCGCTGATGGTGAGCCACAGCAACAACTTCTTTGGGAACTTCAAGTACGGTATGTACTTCACATCGCTGCTAATTTCTTTTGTCGGGAAGGTGAAGTACCTTTACCTTGCCAGTCGTTGCCGTCCAACGTGAGGTACGTCTCGTCGATCAGCCGTTGTTTCGGGGTTTCCTCTTGGTTCTCCGACACGGCTGGCTTGAACTGACGCTTCCGCATGTGAAATCCATTTTGACCAAATACTTCTTGACCGTTTGGCCGGTCGCACCGATCTCCCAGCCCAACGTCCAGAAAGAAGTGGCCACCTTCCGTCTTCCGACCTGGTGGACCGACCACCAGGTGGCAGGGAAATCTCATGAAAAATCGGAACATTTAGTCGCTTCTTTTAATGCAAACTTTATGTTGGGGAAAAACTCCGAAATGGGACACTTTTAGATGGTTCACTAGGAAGATGTAAACAGCATTCGATACCTCAGACTTCTTTATGTAAGTTTTTTTTTTGCATAGGACTACGTCTGTGTTTTCAATAACTTTCTAGTACACGTTGCAAGTGTGAAAAGTCTTATAACTCATTTATAAGCGATCGATTTCCAAAATGTTTGCATCAATTGTATTGAATTGATTCTAATCTTGTATTGTAAAGAAGTGATTCGAAACATTTAACTATTCAAAAATTTATAAATGTGTTGAGTTTCAGTACACGACACTTAAGAAATCTGCACAATGTAGCGGAAATACGCGTATCTGCCAAGAAAAGCAATAAAGGTAGTTGGAATTAAATGGAAGTTACTAACCTTTCTTCTCATTTTCTAGTTAACCGCCGTCAAAACAAGAGTCAACCAAAAACGTGCATCTGAACGGTTGTTTCCCAACACGGATTACAGAGTCATAGACTGGACGGTTTGGGTGTGTATGTGTGTACATATATTCAACATAGGGTATAAAAGGCAAAGAGCTACACCCACATCGTCAACATTCTACGCCTGACAGCAGTGCGCTCTTGACGTGTTCCATCGTGTTTCTGCCGGAAATCTTAGTTCGATTTTCGTTCGTGTCGCATCGTTCACCGTGACGTTCCATCGCAGATGACCATTGGCCCTTTTCACGGTCACCACAATTTGAAGAAAAGAGTAAATTTTCCAGCACGCATCATTAAAGAGCCTTTGTTATATTAGGAAAGATTCGACATCTCATCCACTCAACAGGTCTTCTGCTCGATTAAAATGGCTTTTTGCAAGGCTTTTTAAGACAATCGCTTATTTCAATCGATTAATTTCACTTCTTTACTATTGCAGGCTCTTTAAAAGTAATAACACTCAAAACACATTGCTACGTAGTCCTTCGTCACCTCTGCATACAATCCCATTGGGATGCCCAAAGTAGTTTTGTTCTCTTGCTATGTAATCCGTTGCATTCAAATATGTTTAATTTGCAGGGGAAAATGGGCACAATTGGGAATTGCCTAAACATCATAAAACTTTTCACAAAGGTTTGCGTACCACTCGGATTCCTCGGATTTCATGGCATAAGATCCGTTGGTTTCCCTGGACTTCCCCCACAAGTTCCCTGAACTTATCCAATAAGTTCCCCGACCTTCTCCAACAAGTTTCTTGACCTTCTACAAAAGCACCCTGAACTTCTCCAAGAAGCTCCCCGTACTGCTCCAAGAAGCTCTCTGAACCATTCCTATAAGATTTCTGAATTTGTCCAAAAAGTTTCCTGAAATTCTGAAAGAAGCCTCCTGAACTTCTCAAAGAAGTTCCATTAACTTCTGCAGAAAGCTCCCTGACTTTCTCCATGGAGATCCTAGAACTTCTCCAATAAGTTTCTTGAACTTCTGCAAGAGGTTCCCTGGACTTCTCCAAGAAGCATACTGAACTTCTCACAGATGCTCCTTTCACTTCTCCAAGAAGCTCCCTAAACCTGTCCAAGAAGTTCCCTAAACTTCTCCAATAAAATGTCAGAACTTCTACAAAAAGTTTCCTGAACTTCTGTTAGAAGCCTCTTTAACTTCTCAAAAAAGTTTCATCAGCTTCTGTAAGAAGCCTCTTGAACTTCTCAAAGAAGTTTCATTAACTTCTGCAAGAAGCTCCTTGAACTTCTCCATGGAGTTCCTTTAATATCTCTCAGAAATTCCATGAGCTTTTCCAAGAAGTTCCCTAAACTTCTACAAGAAGTTCCCCGAGCTTCTCCAATAAATTTCCTGAACAAAAAATTTTCTTGTACTTCTTTAAGAGGTTCCCTAAACTTTGCCAAGAAGTTCCCTGAATTTCTCAAAAAAGTTTCCTGAACATCTCAAAAAAGTTTTCCTGAACTTCGCCAAGAAGCTCCCTGGAACCTTTTCAAGAAGTTCCCTAAACTTCTCGAAAAAGCTACCTGTACTTCTCCATAAAGTTCCCTAAACACCTCCAATAAAATTTCCGAACTTCTCCAAAAAGTTTTATGAACTTCTGTAAGAAGCCTCTACTTTTAACTTCTCAAAGAAGTTCCATAAACTTCTGCAAGAAGCTCCTTGAACTTCTCCATGGAGTTCTTGCATATCTCCCAAAAGTTCCCTGAACTTTTCCAATAAGTTCCCTGAACTTCTCCTAAAAGTTCCCCAAACTTCTACAAGAAGTTTCCTGAGCTTCTCCAATAAATTCCCTGAACAAATAATTTTCTTGTTCTTCTTTAAGATGTTCCCTGAACTTCACCAAGAAGTTCCCTGAATTTCTCAAAAACGTTTCCTGATTATCTCAAATAAGTGTTCCTGAACTTCGTCAAGAAGCTCCCTGTAATTCTCCAAGAAACTCCCTGGAACCTTTCCAAGAAGTTCCCTAAACTTTTCCAAGAAGCTACCTGAACTAATCCATAAAGTTCCCTAAACATCTCCAATAAAATGTCTGAACTTCTCCAAAAAGTTTTCTGAACTTCTATAAGAAGCCTCTTGAACTTATCAAAGTTCCATTAACTTCAGCAAGACGCTTCCTGTACTTCATCATGGAGTTCCTTGAATATCTCCCAGAAGTTCCCTGAACATCTCCAAGAAGTTCCCTGAATTTCTCTCAGAAGCTCCCTGAGCTTCTCCAATAAATTCCCTGAACTTCTCAAATAATATTTATTGTACTTCTTTAAGAGGTTCCCTGATTTTCACCTAGAAGATCCCTGAATTTCTCAAAAAAGTTCCCTGAACATCTCAAAAAAGATTTCCTGCACTTCGCCTAGAAGTTCCCCAAATTTCTTCAAATGTTCCCTGAACTTCTCCAAGAAGTTCCCTGAACTTCTCCATGAAGCATTCTGATCTTCTGCTTGAAGTTCCCTGAATTTATTCAAGAAGTTCTCTTCTCCAAAAAGTTTCCTGAACGTCTCCAAGAATTTTCTTGAATTTCTCCAACAAGTTCACTGAACTTCTTAAATTAGTACCCTGAACTACTCCAATAAGTTTCCTGTTTTTCTCCAAGAAGTTCCCTGAACTTTTCCAAGAAGTTATCTAAACTTCTTTAAGAAGTTATCTGAACCTCTCCAAGAAGTTATCTGAATTTCTCCAAGAAGTTATCTGAACTTCTCCAAGAAGTTATCTGAATTTCTCCAAGAAGTTATCTGAACTTCTCCAAGAAGTTATCTGAACTTCTCCAAGAAGTTCTTAGAACATTTCCATTAAGTTCAGTGAACTTCTCGTAGAAGCATCCCGAACATCTTCAAGAGGTGTTAATTGCTCAAAAAGTGCCCTTAACTTCTCCAAAGCGTTCCCTTAACTCGTCCAAGAAGATTTCTAAACTTCTCCGAGAAAATCCTCAAACTTCTCTAAATTGTTTCCTTAGCTTCTCCAAGAACTTCCTTGAACTTCTTAAAGAAGTTCCCTGAACTTTTCCAAGAATTTTCCTGAGCTTCTCCTAAAATTTTCTTGAACTTCTGAAAAAAGTTTCCTAAACTTCTCTCAGAAGTTCCCTGAAATGCTTATAGAAGTTCCCTGAAATGCTTATAGAAGTTCCCTGAAATGCTTATAGAAGTTCCCTGAAATGCTTATAGAAGTTCCCTGAACTTTTCCAAGAATTTTCCTGAGCTTCTCCTAAAATTTTCTTGAACTTCTGAAAAAAGTTTCCTAAACTTCTCTCAGAAGTTCCCTGAAATGCTTATAGAAGTTCCCTGAAATGCTTATAGAAGTTCCCTGAAATGCTTATAGAAGTTCCCTGAACTTCTACAAAAAGTTCCCTGAACTCCTCCAATAAGATTCTTGAACTTCTATAAAAAGTGTCCTGGATTTCACCTAAAATTTTCTTCAACTTCACCTGACATTTCCAGAACTTCACCTGAAATTTCCTGAACTTCACCTGAAATCTCCTTGAACTTCTCCAAGAAGTTCCCCGAACTTCTCCTAGAAACCTCCTGAGTTTCTCTGTGAAATTCATTCAACTTTTTCCAGAAGAATCATGACTTTTTTTCAAATCCTTTGAATATCTAAAATAACTTCCCAATTTTTTAAGTAGTTATTTTTACTATAACAAGAACTTACCTAGACTTCTTCAAATAGTTCCCTAAACTTCTCTAGAAAGTTCTTTGAATTTCATAAAGATGTCCCTTGAACTTAACTTCTCAAACAATGTAAATGAACTTCTCTTAGTGGTTTCCCTGAACTACTCCCAAAAGTCCCATCTTTAAAAAAGATTCTGAACTGCTAGAAATTATCTGCTATTCTCCATGAAGTTCTTTGAACATCTTTAAGAGTTACTCTGAATTGCTTAAAGGACTGTCCTTTTTTATGAAGGTCTCGAAATAAGTACCCTGAGCTGCTCCTAGAAGTTTCCAGAATTTCTCTATGAAGTTTCCTGCACTTCTCCCAGAAGTTCTATGAAGCCGGCGCCAGTCGTATAGTGGTAAGCGTGATTGCTTCTTGGCTCCCCAGTGTGACTGAGGTTTTTCTGAGGCGAAAAAATCTGATTACGTTTTCCTTCGGAAGGGAACTTAAGCCGTTGGGCTCGGCCCATTTGTTGATGAGTGCGATCTGTAGGGTTCACCACGTTGTGAGGAAACTCTTTAAAAAGTTCTGAAAACTTCTACAAAAAGTTCCATGAAAATGTAAATGAAGTGCCATGGTATTTTGTGACTGAATTAGTACCGTTTTTTCGCTCAAATTTGTTTAATGTGTGACAGTTTAAAATTTTTTGGGATGTCCATTTTTTTACCGTACCGGTTCCCAGCAACAACGGTATTCGATTATCAAACCAGCGGCTGGATATTCATGAAAAAAAGGAATATATTTTTTGGTTCAGGAAGTACCACACCGGTCCCAAGCTCGGCCCCAAGCTTAATGATTCGCCTCTAATAACGTAACTCACACCAACACACCCTCAAATATTGTGTCAAAATAACATAGCAAATCAAAACAAAAACAAAGATACTTGTACCGAAAGGTACCGAAAAACGCAAGAGTAATTGCAAGGTGCAGACTGCAAGGTGTACTTTGGACCTAGGGGCTCTACAACAGTGAACCAAATTCAAATTGCTAGTTTCATATTGATTGTTGACCAAACTCTTAACAGCAGATCAAACCCAGTACACTCAGCGATCTAGTTTGGTGAATTTTGTTAGGTTATTCTCCGGAACCCAGTTGGCTTTGGAACAAAATCGAATCCTTAATACATCGAGCAAGCTCAATTGTTGTGAATTTAGTTGTTGATTACCAAACCCTGAACTCTAAATTAAGAGTTCGACAAAGCAGAACAACAATTTCCTTGGACACGCTTCGAATGTAATTTCTGGAAATGCATGACGGACAATTGGGATTTTCATGACACACTTCTCGAAACATCCGAATTTGTGTAAGAATAATATAATATAATTCAGGCTGTTTAGAATGTTCTGAAAATAAATTCCAAGAAAATTTTTATGATACTACGTTCTGTATCCTCATTAATCCGGACACCTTCAAATCATTGTAACTTTTAAAATATTGCACGTAGGAATGAAAAATTTCACTGTGGTTTAGCTGAGAGTCTATGATGAAAAAGACTATGATTGATGTTTACATTTCATGTTTAGTATTCAAGATGGCGACGAAAGAAAAACAAGTGCGCGAGCGAATTTTGTCCGGGCGTACGGCAAATCCTGACTTGTCAATACGGGACCTTGCAAAAACATTGGATTTGCCTAAAACTATTGTTCACGATGTGCTCAATCATTTTCGGAACGTTTGACGGTGGAGAAGAAACCGAGAAGTGACAAAAACATTGGACGCGAAAGGATATTAACGAAAAACCCAAATCTCTCCATTCGAACGGTGGCTCGTAAAATAGGGATGTCGCCTGGTTTTGCCCAAAAATCAAAACAACGTTTGGGACTTAAGTCGCATAAAGTAAAAACAGTTCCAAATCACAACGACAAACAGAACTTGGCAGCAAAATCAAGGGCTCGACGTTTGTACTCCGAATATTTGACGAAGTTTTCATGCGTTGTTATGGACGATGAAACTTATGTCCTGGAGGATTTCAAGCAGCTTCCAGGGCTGGCTTTTTATTCTGCTATGGCCAGAAATGCTAAAATACCTTGTGTGGCAAGCAATTTGCACGTGTGGCAAAAAGAGTAAATCTTTCGTCACTACAGGCACAATTAACAAGGAGATCTATCAGAAAGAGTGTCTGCCGAAGCGATTGCTACCCTTCATCAAAAGTCACAAAAAAAACCTTTGTTTTGTCCCGATTTGGCATCATGCCACTATGCTAAAACTGTGATGGAGTGGTACCAAGCAAATCAAGTGAACATTGTACCAAAAACCTTAAACCCGCCAAATTGCCCAGAGCTACGACCAATCGAGAGATATTGGGCTCTGATGAAGCGGATGCTTTCTGGAAAGAAGCAAGGAATCAAAGACATCAAACACTTCCAGCAAATTTGGACAAAGACGGCTTCTACGATTTCTGAAGAGTCTGTACAAAACCTAATGGACGGAGTTAAGCGCAAAGTTCGAAAATTTTATGCAAATACCGAATAACTATGTTTTGTCTTCACGAACTGTTAAAACACATCCCATGAATCCTAAATAAACAACTACGACGGAAATATAATGCGAAATTTATGTTTTATTCATGTTTCGAGGTGTCCGGATTATTGCGGATAGAGACCTTAATTGAAGGAATACAGAGATCTTTTAGTGAAACGAAACGATTCTTGGAAAGGTTCCATCGCAGACAGACAATTAAGCAAGAACAAAATTAATCGATAACCTTGTGTAAATTAGAAAAAGTTTGCTCACTAGCGCCACGTAGTTAAGTTAGTTTAAGTGCCCAATGATATGGCGAAATTTCGGCATCTGCTAATATGTCAAAATATCATGCCACCAAATGTTGACATGATGTTTTGACGTGCAATGAGATGCCACACGGCGGCACTTCGATGGGTGCCTCGCTTTACCGCTGCAACAAAACTGACAGATCAACTGACTTTGTTGTTACTTGGAATTTTTTTTTAAATTACCTGTTATGGAATTTTACAAACGCTAAGATCCAAGCTTGAATGGCTGTGGTTCCATAAACTTCATTGATGATTTCGATTAAGGATGTTCTCAAATATTTAACACTTTATACAATTATCCTCACCTCTTCAAGGTGCAAGGCTTGCAAAAAATCCTGCTACTTTCTCTAAGACTTCCCCGATGCTTCCAATATGATTTTAATTAACTCAAACATTTATATCACTTGAAAATTCTTAATACAAGGTCAACTGTTCCGCAAAACCTGTTACACACGATCCCACCGCCTCTTCTGACAGTAACGTAATTTTTTTTTCCACCCAGAACCCGTCGATAACGGAGCATTTTTTCTCTTTCATCTGGAATGCTGAAAGTTCACAAAAACCACCCGGGGTAAAATCCACATTCGTTTTCAATAATAATTTGTTGGAGGAATAAAAGCAAAATAAGCCACTTCAGCGTACGACAACAAGAGCATCAACAACGGCGACCAAGATAAACAGTCGAGTCTAGTGCGGGCGCTTCTGGCATCTCCCAGAAAGGGAAGAATCGAGATAGATCTCGCTCGAACCCGTCGTCCACTGTTTGGTCCCCGAACCGGACCAACAACAGCAGCAGCAGAACATGAACAAGTTTATTAACGTCGAACGAGCGCATTTTTTTTTTGCCTTTCTATTTTTGTTTTTCAGCTCACCCGGCTCAGCAGCTCTTTCAGAAATGAAGCCTCTCGGGCTCCTTTGGAGTGGAAACTATGAGCAATTTTGCAGCGAGTTCGAAAAAAAAATGGCAGAAAAATCGTGATTTATTGTTTTCTATTCGCGCTGTTTATAAATAAAAGTGAACCTGGTAATTTTTTTATTTACTTTTATATTGTTTTCCGCTAATAAATCGTGTCTGCCCAAAGAGAGCTATCCGGGCTCACACATCACTGAGCTGCTGCCGCCACCACCGACGACGACGAGGCTCGTGTTTGCGCTCGTTTCATATGATCGAACTTTACCTATGCAAGTGGCACGGCGCGATTGGAGGAAGGGGGAGGAGGTGTATTGGTTCTTCAATTGTACGCTCAGACCTTAAATGTGCACCGGTCATACATGTACCTTTTCTTCTGCGGAGCATTGGACCATAACTTAACCCCCATGTCCATGCCCACAGTCGGCAGCAGCCCGGCCGCAGTCGGTTTTGAGCTTTATTATCTTATTACGTTAATCAATTTGACTTATAATAGCAAATTGGAGTAATTGCTTTCGTCCATTGGGTCGGACATGACTTTCGCGCGTAGATTCCACTATTTGAACAATTACCCGTCGATGCTCAATGGCGTGACCGATCCAAACATGTGAACAACCACCCTTTGACTGAAAAGTAACGAATTCATTAAAACATTCAAATTGTGATTTACGATTGCGCGAGACGTCGACTGGAAGGCCACCCGCCTCTGCCTGTCTTTCCAAGCTTTGTGTTCCTAGGAGTCGAGCAGCTATTATTTCACGCTTATTTCATCCATAAATATCGCCAACCAACAGCGCAGCGTCCCTTTCGGTTCGCTGAGGTTCGACATGGAGGAGTTTTGCCGGGGTGGAGTCCGTTCGCGATTCAGGATAAGATAATTAATATTTACGCCAAGCTTTTGTTCACGACTTGGCAATAGCTGCGGGGGGTGCGAGTCGGAGAATTCCTCGACACACTCACCGCTAGCTTATGCATATAAATCCTCCCAGAAGGCATCCCATCCAGTTTCAGTCAAGTCCTTCAAAGGAACGCCCGAGTCCGCGGAGGGAAAACATTCTCATTTATTCATCTCAACTGTGTACTTTTATCTTGCAGCTTTTGGCCGAGCGAACTCGCGCTCTTTTCTCTTTCAATTTATGATAAAATTGTTTAAATAGTTTTAATTAATGCTTGACTTTTCTGCCTCCCTCCTTTCAGTGTGCTCCGGTGCCTTTGGGGTCCCAAGTGGGAGCGTTTTTCCCTTGCATTTTTATTGCCGCCTTCTGGCCGGCCTCTTTTGCTACTAATTTGCGCTCATCTCCTTGCCGTGTCGCCTCCGGGATCCAAAGAGGACGAGGGTAGCGCTTTTGATCTGTTTCAGCAGCAGTTGCTCGGATGCTCTGTGTTTGCCTAGTTCATCGACAGGCTAGGCCAGGCTTCTTGACCCGTTTCAGAACCCGTGATGGAAAATTTACATGATTTGAAGGGAGTGATAACTTTGTAGTTGGCGCGGTGCTACCGGGAAGCAATGGGCATGGTTCCACCGGGGTTTAACATCCAATTAGGGGCCAATAATTGTAAGAGGGATGGTGAAGGCAACATCTCGGGGAATGAGAATGCCATACGTGGGATTAAGGCTGTGGGGGAAGTCCTTTTGCCTTACAAATGATGAGGTGCGGTCAATTTTTAGTTGATGTACAGACTCAGAGTCATCAGCAGAGTTTTTCTTATTTAGAGAGTATTCATTTCTTAAAACCGTGTTGGAAAGCTAGCGTTTATGACTCTTGGTTCGGAAGATGCAAACATGCGAACGGCATGGCAATCGTTTTTTGAAAATCCAATTCGGTGGCAACTTGTGAAGCTTAAAGATTTACTCACTTATTGAAGCTCAAATTAAACAAAAAGGTACAAGAAGAATGAGAAATTTCTTTACATCAAGGGCGAACACGAAATTATTGCGACACCGAAAATGTCATGCCAATTTTCTTATAATGTTTAGAATCAAACCAAAATTTTAGGGTAGTTTTATACATATATTTACTTCAAAAATCAAAAGAAAAGTTAATCGATGGAGCCTTTAGTGTAAAATTGAACGCATTTTCGCTTGATGCCCTCCATCAAAGTCTTTACAGTGTCATCCGGTACCAGTTGCTCAGTTTTTTTTTTCAATTTTCTTAACATGTCCTTCTCGTCTTTGACTGTCTTCTTGCTCTTCCGAAGTTCCCGCTTCATCATTGCCCAGTAATGCTCCACCGGGCGCAGCTCCAGACAGTTTGGCGGATTCATGTCCTTTGGAACAAAATGGACAGAATTCGCCTCATACCACACCAGGACACTTTTAGAATAGTGGCATGATGCCAAATCTGGCCAAAATAGCGGAGCTTCGTCGTGCTGCTGCAAGAACGGCAAAAGGCGCTTCTCGAGGCACTCAGATTTGTAGATCTCGCCATTTACTGTGCCGTTTGTCACGAAAGGCTCACTCCTCAGTCCGCAAGAGCAGATGGCCTGCCAAATGAGATATTTGGAGGCGAACTTCGACATTTTCTTCTTCTTAAATTTGTCGTCCACATAGAACTTGCTCTTGCCGGTGAAAAACTCCAACCCCGGAATTTGCTTAAAATCCGCTTTTATATACGTTTCGTCGTCCATCACACAGCAGCCATATTTTGTCAACATCTTCTCGTAGACCTTCCGTGCCCGAATTTTAGCCGTCGATTGTTGCCGCTCATCGCGGTTTGGGAAGTTCTGTACCTTGTATGTATGTGGTCCAGCTCTCTTCTTTGCATTCTGGACGTAGCTCTGCGACATGCCGATCTTTTTAGCCAAATCACGGCTTGAGACGTTGGGATTTGCTTTAATCATCCGCTTCACCTTTCCCTCTGTCTTTTTGCTCTCCGGTCCCGGTTTTCTTCCAGCTCCTTTGCCGTGATCCAACGTCAACCGTTCCTGGAACCGCTTCAACACTCTGGAGACGGTTGAATGGTGAATGTTCAACATTTTTCCCAACTGCCGGTGCGACAGGTCAGGAAATTCCAGGTGTTTGGAAAGAACTTGTTCTCTCGACTAGCGTTGGTTCACCTCCATTTTCGTTGAATCGAAAAACACGACTTTGAGTTTGACAGCATGTAAACAATACACATTAATGAGAAAGTGTGCAAAATTTTGTTGTATTTTACTCAATGGTAAAAAAGTTATGTCGCAATAATTTCGTGTTCGCCCTTTAAATCACGAAACAGCTTTGATAACAACCTCTGAGCAAATGAGTAATGACTAATTCCAAAGAAAATGCTAATTTCCCGAGGAGTTTTCCTTATGTCAAAAGAAGTACTTGTATTATCTTAAATTTCCTTTCGATTTTCGGGGGAAAACATAATTTTTATGGGTGTTGTGTTGGTTTAGTGTTTTATAAAAAAAATTAAAAAAAAATATTTTAATCGAGGAATTTTTGGTAAAATAAACAGTTAACTTTATGAAGAAACTCTGATTTTATTTATATATTTTGTTTATTTATTTTCAAAGGAGTTTATAAAGCAGCTCAAAGAAGTTCATTGATTTCTTCAAGAATATTGGTAAATAAATCTCCATGAAATAAACACTTCTTAAAAAATCCACTCCAATCAGGCAGTGCTTTGTAACTGACGTGTTTTGGTTTTGCTTATGTGTCAATATTAAAGGTGGTAGAATGGCCACAATCATTGCAGACCAGTATCGCCATTTTATTTTACGCAATCACACTTTAGATGATTTTTATACATCAAATTTTAGAATCCACAAATCCATGAAAATACAAGGATGTTACCAAACAATGAAATAATTTGTTTCTGCATTGCAGCATACAAGTTTTAATAATTTAAAGCACGAAATGTTTATGACTTTTAAATTTATGTCATCAAAAATGTGGCTATGCAAACTTGTCATGATTGCATTAGTTTGTGGACTCTTTGAGTTGACATATTAAAATTTAACGTTCTTGTTTGACATTTTTTAATAAGTTTTTGTACTTTTTCAAAACCTCCAAAAACTAAATTTCTTTAACATTCTACATGAAATTCTCTGATTTTCTTAAAAACTTGCTTGAACGTTCGTAAGCAGTTCTCAGAACATTGGTTCTCCAAATAAATCTATTAAACATACCAGAAGTTAAAAAAAATTGTCTTCGAAGTTTCTTGAACTTCTCCGAATGGTTAGTAACACATGTTTCAAAAAGTTTTCTGATCTTATCTTAGAAGCTCCATAAACTTCTCCAATTAGTTTTCTTCATCTTCAGGGAACATTTTCAGCTCCATAAACTTCTACAAGTGGCACCTTGAACTTCTTTGAACTTCTCCAAGAAGTTTTCTTAGCTTCTTAAAAAAATTCCCTAAATTTCTACAAGAAGTTCCATGAACTTCTGCAACAAGCCTTTAGAATTTCTTAAATATCTTCCCCGAACAATGATTGTGGTTTTTTTTTTCTACTTATGCAAGAACTTTGGAACTTAACCAAATAGTTCTCTAAACTTTTTCAAGTAGCTCCATTAACTTCTCTTAAAAAGTCTCCGTACTTTTTCAAGATGTTCCTTGAGCTTAGCTTCCCTAACAATGTGAATGAACGTCTCTTAGAAGTTTCTTTTAACTACTCCCAAAATTCTCACTATTAAAAAAGTGTCTGAATTGCAAAAAGTTCTGGAGAGTGTGAGCTATTTAGTGAAATACCTGTAACTAGAAAATGAGAAGAAAGGTTTATAATTTCCATTTAATTCCAACTACTTTTATTGCTTTTCTTGACAGATACGCGTATTTCGTCTACAATGTGTAGACATCTTCAGTGTTGCGTACTAATACAGTCGAGTATTGTCATGATAAGCATTGAAAAGAAGTTGGAATTAAATAGAAATTTCTATTCTGTCTTCTCATTTCCTGGTTGCAAAAAGTTCCTTGTTGTTCTCCATGAAGTCCCTGAACTTCTGTGATAGGAACGCTCTCCAAGAGGATCCCTAAAATTCTCCAAGAAGTACCCCAAACTTTTCAAAAAAGTTTCCTAAATTCTCTCTAAAGTTCCCTGAATATCTCTTGATGAATTTATCCTGAAGTTTCTCTAGAAGTTCCCTAACATCTTAAAGAAGTTCCATTAAAATCTCCAAGAAGTTTCCCTAATTTCTCCAGCAAGCTAACAGAACTTCTTTAAGAAGTTCCTTAAACGTCTCCAAGAATTACCAAGCTTCCCCAAGAAGTTCCCTTAAAATTGAAAAAAGTTCCCGGGAACATCTCTTAAAAGATCTTCTTACATCTCCTAGAAATTATTGAACCTTCTTGAAGAATTTCCCCGAACATCTCCAATAAATTCCATTAACTTCTCCAAAATATTCCCCGAACTTCCCCAAGAAGTTTCTTGAGTTTCACCAAGAAGTTTCCTGAAATTATTCAAGTTGTTCCCTGAACTTTTCCAAGAAGCTCCCTACACTATTCTAAGAAGTTCCATAAACTTCTCCAAGAAGTTCCATGAACTTCTCTAATACATTCCTTAAACTGCTCGATAAAGTTTCTTGAACTTCTTCAAAAAAATCCCTGAGTTTTTTCAAGCAGTAGTTCTCTGAGCTTCTTCAATAGATTTTCTTGAGTTCACACGAAGTTTTCTGAACTTTTCCAAGAAATTTCTAGAGCTTACCCAAGAAGTACGTGTCCAAGGAGTTTCAGTATTCCAAGAAGTTCCATGACTGTCTCCAAGAAGCTCTCTGAACTTCTCCAGGAAGTTTCCTGAACTTTTTCAAGAAATTCCCTAAATTTCTCCGAAAAAAATCCTGTACTTCTCCAGGATGGTCCCTTAATTTCTCCAAGAAGTTCTTTGAGCTCCTCCGAGAAGTATCCTGACCTTCTGCAAGAAGTTTGCTTAGCTATTCGAATAAGTTCCCTGAATTTCTCCAAGAAGATTCCTGTAATTCTCTAAGAAGTTTCCTATATTTCTTCAAGAAGGTTACTGAACTCCTCCACGTAGTTCCCTGAACTTCTACAAGATTTTTTTTTAACTCAGCCAAGAAGTTTTTTAAACGTCTCTGTGAAGTTACCTGATAATCTTCAAAAAGGTCCCTGAACTTTTCCAAGAATTTTCCTGAACATCTCCAAGAAATTTTTTGAACTTATCTAATAAAATTCCTGAACTTTTCCAAGAAGTTTCTGTGCAGATGCAAGATGGTCCGTGAAGTTTTCCAAGAAGTTTCATTAACTTCTACAGGAACTACTACTTCTCCAAAAAGTTCCTTTAACTATTCCAAAAACCTCCCTGAACAGCCTTATTAATATAGTCTCTGAACGGATTCTTCCATCATAGTAAAGATTTCTGAATGTCTACCAGAATCCCTGATCTTCTCGAAAAAGCACCCTGAACATCTCCTACGCGTTCTCTGAAACTCTCCAATTTGCTTTCTGAACTTCTTCAAGAATTTCCCTAAGCTTTTATAAAAAGTTTCCGCAACATCTTTAGGAAGTTTCCTGAACGTTGAACTTCTGTAAGAAGTTCCTTGAACTCCTTCAAGAAGTTTTCTTAACTGCTTCAAATAGTTCCCTGAACATCTCTGAGAAGTTGTCTGATGTTTTTCAGAAAGTTTCATTGAGTTCTTCAAGAAATTACCTGGTTATCTTTGAAGTTGGAAGTTCTTTGAATTTCTCTAAGACGTTCTCTGAACTATTTGAACTTCTCTAATATATTCTTTGAAGTTGAAGAATTTTTTTTAACCAAGTATTTTGAATTTTAAAAACATGTTCCCTGAACTTTTTGAGATCTTCCTTGATATTCTTGTTACCGTTATAAAAAAAATCTCTTCGCCGATACATTTCCTGAACTGCTATGGACTTTTTTGAATAGGTTCTCTGAACGTTTTTAAAAACATTTGCAATAAGCATGTCTCTGGATGTCTTTTGAACAGTTCCCTGAATATCTACACGATGTTTTCAAAGCTTCTTAAATTTCTATATAAATAATTTTTTGTGAGAACCCTGAACCATGAAGTCTCCTGATTTTCTTCAGAAGTTTTATAATTTTTTTCTAGAATGGTTTTTTTTTTCAAGAAGTTCCATGCTTTTCCAAGAGATTTCTTAAACTTTCTTAATAAGTTTTTTAAATTTCTAAAAAAGTTTCTCTGAACATTTAAAAAAGATTACCTATATTTCACTTAGAATCCTGATAAGTATGCCCCAAGCACACTTTTCAGGAACTAATTAAAAATACTTCTATTTGACTGAGTTCAGTCCTAAATAAGTTGCTACAACTGATTTTGAAGAAAGTAGGCTACAGGGAGGCCGTCTCTTGAGGAATATCTTTATGAAGAGAAAGAGCAGTATCCTGAATTTTTCCAAAAAGATTCTTAATTTCAAGGATAAGTAAATTATACTGGTGGATAATCTATACTTTCTTTGAATATTTCTAAAGAACGCCGTTATATTTCTAGAAAGTATCTACTGAAGAAGACACAATCCCTGTGTTAAAATATTGGATACATAACAACTCCTTCCAAAAATATTAAGAATGTGTAGCCATAGTTAAGAAATATTTTTTCGAGGTGAATTTTTTCAAGGGGTTTCCTCCATTTCTCCGAGGAATGCCTTAAAAGCTATTAAGAAGCTGCAGAGGAGAGCCAGCTGTGGCTGAAAGGTTTCTAAATAAACTTAAAACAAACACACAAACAACATCATTGAGAAGTATTTTGAACTTCTTAAGGATGATCACCAATTTTTTCTTAAAAGTTCCCTGAACTTCTCTGCAAAATTCACTGAACTACTCTAAAACATTATCTGAATTTTTCCGAGAAGATCCCTGCACTTCTCCAAAAAGTTTCCTGAACTTCTGCAAATAATTCCCCGAAATTCTCTGAGAAATTCCCCGAGTTTCTCCTTAAAATTCCCGGAAATGAACTTCCCCAAGAAGTTTCCTGAACTTCTTAAAGAAGTTTCCTAAACTTTCCCTGGAAGTTCAATGAACTTCTTTAAGAAGTTTCCTGAAAGTCTACAAGAAGTTTCCTGATCTTCTCCAAGAAATTTCATAAACTGTTCCAAGAAGTTCCCTGAACTACTCCAAGAAGTTTCCTTGGCAACTTCAAGAAGTCCCCTGCACTACAAGAAGTTCCCGGAATTCCTTCAAGAAGTTTCCTCTACTTCTTCGAGATGTTCCTGGAACATTTTCAAGTAGATCCCTGAACTTTTTCAAGAAGTTCCCTGCACTTTTCCAAGATGTTCCCTTAACTTCTCCAAGAACTTCACTGAACTTCTCTTAAAACTGCTGTGAACTTCTCCAAGAAGTTCCCTGAACTTCTACAAGAAGTTTCCTGAATTTCACCAAGAAGCTCCCTGAAGTTCTCAAAAAAGTGCCCTGAACTTATCAAAGAAGATTTTTGGACTTCTCATCCAAGTTCCCTGAACTTCTCCAAAAAGTTTTCTGAGCTTCTTCTTCAAGTTTCATGAACTTTTTCAAGGGTTTTCACCAACTTTTTTTTTTTAAATTTTTACCATAGGTTCCTTGATTTTCAAAAAGAACCGCACTGTACTTTTAGTACTGAAGTTTTCTGAGTTTTACGATTAAATTCAATGAACTTCTCTAAAAAAATCCCTGAGCTTCTTTAAGACTTCCATGAGCTAATCTTAAAAGTTCCCTGAATATCTTGAACGCTTCCCGAACATGTTTTGAAATACCCCTTTACTTCTAGAATACTAGCATATTCCCGCACATCTCGACAAAGTTCCCTTAACTTCTAAAACGGCTTCATGAACTTCTCTAAGAGATTCCTTGAACGTCTCCAAAAACTTCAAGAAGTTCTTTTAACTCTTTAAATGTTAAGGGAAGTCTCCAGAAAATTTACCAAACGTAACCGAGAAATTCATGATTTTTTTCCAAATAATTCTATAAATTTTTCCAGCATGTTCCTAGAATTTCAACAAGAAATTTTCTGAATTTTTGTAAGTATTTCCCTTCACTTCTTGATGATGTTTTCTGATGTTCTCCAAAAATCCATGGAAATTGTAGCGGCCTATCGGAAGAGGCTGAGAAGCTCCTGAACCTCTTCAAAAAGATCCCTGAAATTCTTTGACGAGTTATTTCAACCTTTCTAAGAAATGTGCTGACCTTCAAAGAGAAGTGTTCTGAACATCTCCAAGAAATTTTCAAAACTTACATAATTAATAAACTTGTTTGAAAAATAAAATATTTTAAAAACTGCTGCATAAGATTTCACAACATGGGGGCGACCACGGCGTAGTGGTTAACATCCATACCTCTAACGCCAAAGTCACGAGTTCAAATCTCACCCCCGAACAAGTTACGAAAAACACCCAAATAGGTGTTTGAGTGACTACGACGGGAGATGAACCAGCCCGAGGCTGAAAATCTCTATAATACAGAAACAAAACAAAAATTTCACTATATGCACTGGATTTCGTTTAAAAGTTTTCGATATCCTTAAGGAATTTTTTGAGCTTTTGCAAGAAGTTCTTTGATTATTGTTCTTCCAAAAAGCTTCATTAAATGATCCAAGAAGTTTTATGAACTTAAGCAATATGTTCCCTGATCTTCTAAAAATTCCAAAACTTCTAAAAGAAGTTCGGTGCGCTTGTCTAAATTTTTTTCCTAACTTCACAAAAAGTTACCTGAAATTTCAATAGAACTGTTAATCTAAATACAATCTTAAAAGTTCACTTTACTCTAAAAAGTTTCTGAGTATATATGAACCTCTCAGCAACGAACCTTTTATGTTCGGATGTTTTACAAGAAGTTACTTATACTTTTAAGCTCAGACAATCTATTTGGCCAGTTTTCGGGATAGCCCATCAGCCATCATTGCCATTTAAAAATGTTGTTATTGACTTCCATTGCAGTGAGCGATGTGATGATGTGATGTGATAGGAAGCCACCACCAGTGCAGGACTTGCCATGGCGTACAGTTCCTTTTAATGGCAAGATGAAACTGTACATTAGGGATTGTATGCGTATAATGGACCCTGTGCGTATAATGGACCCCCTGGCATATTATTGTAATTATTTCGTTATTATCGAATTTCACCTTAGCAATTTCAGTTAAAACACATAGTATCAACACTAAATCAACGGTAAGAATATGATTCTTCTCAATTGTTACACATAAAACATCATTATTAATTATTTTTACCTGATCACTGCATGTTACAGTGAAATGTAAGTGTTTTCGTTAAAGGAGAGAAAAAAAGCGTTTGATCATATAAATAAATTATAGATTATACAAATGCATTTTCAACACGTTAATACCTAGTACTTAAAGGGTGTATTCGATAAAAATGGCACACACATATATACTCATCAAAATTAAACTGATTATCGGATTTTCTTGAAATTTTCAGGGAATGAAGAACTACTAATGAGTTTTGATTTACAACATTTGTTTTATTCAATTTCGTCTCCCATCCCGAATGCCCGCACCTTCCTTTTCACTCCACCCATCAAATTTTGTACAACCGATTTTCCCAGTGTTTTTGTTGTTTTTACTCAAATTTTCTTCAATTCTAGCTCTGTTTTTATAGTTTTGGGATGTTTGCGAAGTTCCGTTTTCATAATTGCCCAGAATTTTTCAATTGGACGAAGTTCCGGTGAATTTGGTGGGTTCATATCCTTTGGCACAAAATTGACTCCGTTGGCTCGGTACCACTCCAATACGTTTCGAGCGTAGTGGCAGGATGCTAGATCAGGCCAAAACAGAGTTGATCCTTTGTGCTTCTTAATGAATGGCAAGAGACGCTTCTTAAGGCGCTCTTCCGTGTAAATCGCACCGTTTATTGTTCCGGAAGTGATGAAGGGAGCACTTATTTCACCACATCCGCAAATCGCCTGTCAGATTAGAAACTTCTTTGCAAATTTCGATAGTTTCTTCTTTCGAACATCCTCCGGAACATCGAACTTCGACTTGGCAACGAAATATTCTTGCCCAGGAAGTTGACGGAAGTCGGCCATGACGTATGTTTCGTCATCCATCACGATGCAACCGGATTTGGTGAGCAGCTTCGTGTAAAGTTTCCGGGCGCGGGTTTTCGCAGTGATGTTTTGTTTTTCATTCCGGTTTGGGGCTTTTTGCACTTTGTAAACATGTAACCCAGCACGCTTCATGGTTTTCTGCACAAAACCGACTGACACCTTAGACTTTTTAGCGACATCTCGAATTGACATGTTTGGACGGTTCTTGAATTGTTGTACGACTTTCCTGGCCATTTTACTGTCCATTGGACCACTTTTACGACCACTCCCTTCCTTCCTTTGGACACTCAGACGCTCCTTGAAGGTTCTTATTACACGAGACACAGTTGTATTTGCAATTCCAAGCCTTTTAGCAATCCACCGGTGGGACGCCCCTGGATTTTGATTGTGAGTGCACAAAATTTTCTCACGGACAATTTCTTGTTTCGACGACATGACTGGAACTACTGAATGTATAACTATGAAACTTGGCAAATGTAAATAATACACTATGGATAAGATCTACTCAAATTTCTAGGTTTTTTACTCATACGATTCAAAAGTTACAGAAGATTTTCTGTGTGCCATTTTTATCGAATACACCCTTTATATCAAATTTTACTATGCAGATATAAAAACAACGAAAAATTTGAAAAATTGTCTAAATTTTGAGGGTCCATTATAGGACTAATTGGAAGTGCTTTGTTGCCTATTTGGCAACCCTTCATTTCAGTTTGTAAACAAACCGAACTTATTGTTTGCACACCGTCCAGAGTGAAAATTGTTGATTAGGAAAAACTAATAAATGTAAGCATACTTACACGGAATCTAAAGTGTCGGACATATAGATATTTTCATTACTTTACTATCAGGTCACAGGGGTCAAAAAGTCGATTTTAACGCTCTAAACTGATAGCTCCTTAAATAGTGGAGCTAGAGCGATGGCGTCTTTGGCAAAGTTAATGGATATGACAAGTGTCGTATTTTGACGGCATGACTTTTGTGATCAATCAGTCAGATAAAAATTCAACTTTTTTGGATTTTGAGATAGAGAGTTTAAATCTTTAGCAAAGTTGTAGAAAAAGTCAATACAAACAACTTTGCCAAAGACATATAAATCGTATGTTTCACCCAATTCGAGATAGAGAGAACTAACATCCAAAAACACATTTTTCACCGAAACATTTTTTTTCTCAATTTTAAGGACAAAATAATGTTCTATAAAGTTATTTGCAATATCAATATATAAAACTTTTTTGAATATACTATACCTGAATTATTTCTGTGAGATGAGTTATTGAAGTTATGTTACTATAATTAAACCGATTATGATTTCAATTATTATTAAACATTCATATTTTCAACGCATTCATTCATATTTATATCAAATATTCCATGAGCTAAAGCCAAATGTAGCATTCTGCATAGCAAATGTGCATTAGATATCGCAGAAAATTACACGTTTCTTTCAAACTGTTCAGGCTAACAAAAAAAAAACTTGCGTGCTATGTTGCCATCACTGAATGTACCAGCTCTTGAAGTTGAATTTTTATCTCACTTTTAGGGGGATTGATCACAAAAGTCATGCCGTCAAAATACGACACTTGTCATATCCATCAGCTTTGCCAAAGACGCCATCGCTCTAGCTCCACTGTTTAAGGAGCTATCAGTTTAGAACGTTAAAATCGACTTTTTGACCACTGTGCAGTGTACGGGAACGAATATATTTTGAACATGTATGTATTTTGGTCACTTTGCTGTAAAATACATTATACAGGGTGTTCGGTTCCTTAATGCAAATATGTTCATATGCTGTATCATAAATCACACTAAATCACTCCGGACTCACGAAATGTTCCCGCACAAACATCTAATAGGAATTTTGCTGACATCAGATGAGGGCAACTAATCATTTCGTTTGTTCTCAATCATATTTATGGTTTACCCAACCATAAACTATGGCCATTTTCACCAAACATTCAGGTTATTTCAACTTAAGATCACAGTTTGAATCAGCAAAACAGAACTGTGTGTAGCAATTTAATTTTTGGTTAAAACAAACATTTTTAAGGTTGAAAATAAGCAGACTTGTAGTTCCAATCAACTAACATTAAATTTAAAACAATGTTATTATCTGAGTAGAAATCACTTGAAAAAGCGGTTGCTTCAACTGCAATCACGAGTTTGGAGCAAACAAATATCAACTTCAACTCAAACAGAGCCAGAGTTTACATTTCAACCATAGTGTTGGTTATATAAACAAGACTCATTTTTCTCCGTGATGGAAGGTGGCCATAATATATACATGTCCAAAATATATGCGCTACCCTATTCGTCTACAAGATAACAAATTGGCTTAGCAGCGTCAGATCAATCATTTTAATCAAATTAGTTGATATGCGTATTATGGACCCGGGTCTATAATGCGCATTATAGACCCGGGTCTAAAATAAGAAAATGGGTCCAAAAAACGCGCATTATGACCAGTGCGAATTATCGATGTCTACCAGGAAAACCTGGACTAAAAACTAGTGTTTACCATAATTCTGTGTAAATGACTAGTTATTTTCATCAAATGTTGGAGTGTTGCACAAAAAGTAATTAAAATTCTTGTGGAATTCATCAAAATTGTTCAAAGCTTCTACTAAGGGGTCCATTACTAGCATATCAAGTCTGCTAAGCACCTTGATTGGAATTAATTGACAATCCTCAGAAAGATGCGTAGAAAGCGGAATCTTGGGAAGACAATGCATAGAGCCCATCGAATTGTATGATCATAATTCGCAGTGTTGCTAAGTTCCAACAATGCTTCAATTGAAGTCCGAAGAAGAATACGTGTCAGACCCTAAGAGAGAACCAATCAGAAAACCGTGAAAGATTTTCACAAACTGGTAGTCCACGCTCATAATTCTTAGTTAAAATTGGCTGAAAAGTCTCGAGACGATTCAACTGTAATCCTGAGCTCAGAAGTCAGCTAAAATTCCTAACCCCATGTTTAACATTCTAAGCGGGATTCGAAAAAAATAGGAGCATGATACTATAACAAATTCAAGGATTGACTAAGAACCATAAGAAAGATTCTGATGCTAATAAAGTTTCGGATTTGAATAAAACAAAATGAACTTCAGTACCTGAAAATAATTCAACTTATAATTTGGCCGTCAATTGCAAATTTAGTTCACGTAAACAACGAGAAATATTCCCAAAAGGCTGCTTATTTTGTAGAAGCCTCAGATAGGGTAAACGTTCAAATAGTTGCGGTCCGTTAGCAGCGTTAGTATACAAATACATTTTCGCCATCAAAAGAATAATGTAGCCACAGCATTTGGTGCTGTTGCGCAGGAGTGTTGATTGCTTATTGAGGATTTCTCGAGTACTTTTTCAAACAGACGTATCTGATTTTGTAAACAAAAAGGGGGGTTACATTTCTCAAAGCTCTCAGTACCCTTACGGAAAGTAGCATCACCATCATGTTAGGGAAATGTTATTCCTTGTGTTGGTGGCCCTAGTTTACATGAAAGTTCTAGCATTTAACGTTTGAATCTTACTTCCCCTCTTTGTTAATAAAATCGGATAAGTCTGTTTGAAAAGGTACTGGAGATTTGTAAAGATAATAATTCACAAGTGTTTAAACGGCAAGAATAGTTCACACTAAACTATTTCGGTCACGATTAGCAAAGCATAATTTTAGCATCATGTGTTAGTATTTAGCAAGTTGCATTTGATGCAAAATATGTTACTGCTCTCTGAAATCTCATTATCTAGGTCGAGCAGACTCATGGATCCTTTGATTATCAAATTAAATTTATTTCAATTTGTACCGCCAATCCGACAACTTCGTTTGGCTTTTGATTATTAGATATTGAAAAAAAAAACAACAATTTTGATCATAAAACTAAACACACAATCCTAATTATCCTCAACTTCAGCCCAACGCAACACCCATCCTCCTGCCTTCTGGCCGACCTAAAACTGACAAATATCTCATCGATCAAGCCAAACCCGGTGGGTGCCAGCATGATGCTCTACCCAACGCACATCCAAACAGTTACAATGTTGCATCGCCCGTCCCATTCGATACCGGACGGATGAACCAGACCGAGAGTCACGTCACCTTCAATCGGTCTTCGCTTATTATGACAGACGAATTAATCGCAGCAATCACTGGCCGAACTCGACTATATGTCACATTCAACTGGCCTGCTTAACGATACATGAGAAAAGTGCATTTCCGCCCTTGCTGTGGACCGTTTGAAATTCACCGCAATCGCGAGACTTACTTGGGATTTGTCCTTGAAGGAGAACGCTCGGTACTTTGTGACTGCCATAAAACCGAGCTGCTACGTAGTTACCTATTTTATAGCAAAAGCTTTGCCTTTGGCGACGGTGGAGGGAGGGTTGCGATCGGATTAGGGCCACTGAGATACCACCAGCTGTGTTCACTAGTTTCGAATGCAAAGCGAGCACAGGGTGTATCCCGGTAGCCGAAATTCCTCTTCACCGGTGTTCTGTTTGTTTGGCTGCCGATGCGAGTTTCTTTCCTTTCGTTCAACTTTATAGCGGGCTACATGCAGGGGAAAGCTCGAGAAGCTTCCGTCGCGGCGCAAGTAAACTGTTATACTCGAGACGAGTTCACATTCACTCATTTACTCACTCACTCACTCACTCACTCGAATGTAGCTTCCCAGTAAGGACTCATTTGAAGTGGGTTTTGTTTGCGGTTGGGGGGGAGACGGTATGTTTGGTGTGACTTTTCAAAGCAAACTACACTAACGTGAGGCACGACACGACACACAGAGAGGAGGAACGTGTTTTTGTTTTGTTTGTACTTTTGTCCAGCACACTCGCCTGCTCTTCTAAGTCAATCACATGATTGACTGAGGCTGTGCACGGTGAGTGCGGAATACGGGGGAAGGTGGCGGGAAAGCAACAGTGCTCTTACACCGTTGCAATGTCACGTTTCGAGATCGGATGAAGACACGTGACAACCGTGCCACTTGGGCGCAGATCGGTTTGTTGTTGTTGTTGTTGTTATTGTTTGCACCATGTTTCAGTGGTGATTGCCGTTTACCTGTGTGTTCAGCGTGGATGGTGGATGATGTTGTTTAGTGCACGAGCGGTAATCTAATCATATGGTAGGCCAGCGGTTGAGATGCAATTAAGCCGCTCTTATCCGGGAGAGCTAAGTAGGCTTTGGCTGTGTGCGAGGTTGAAACCACGGTTACGCAACACTGTTGGTAACACACAGATGCAGTGAGTTGGAGAATTATAGACTTTCGGCTGGAACGATGCTATTTAGAGTCTCTTCATATCGTTTTTTTGTGTGACTTGTACGAGGGATTTCGTCGTGATAGGTATGGATGCAAACCGGGGTGAATATATTTCATTTGATTTCTAATCAGATTTTTTTGCCACTTTTGATTTGGCGATAGGATCATGATAAAAAAAAATCACTCCATGGCGATCGTTAGTGACTCAATTTGAAACTCGTCGGAGAGATGAGTACTCTCCATGCGTAACGTACACACTTAGAATTTTATGACGAGTCTCGGCTTTCTGAAACCGAGATCAGCATAGCCGACCTTTCGGTTTCGATCTCGGCTTTTTTATGTTAACCAATAATCTCGGTGTGGATCAAACTGAAAACTTATATAGTTAGCTGGGCATCCCGGCATGAGTACACTGATATAACGGTTAAAATTCGAAACAAACAGAAATTAGGTTAGAGGAGATTTCGGTTAAATTGTGTGTAAATATTCGAAATTTTGAATTAGATTTTCAAGATGGTGTTTGCGTCAAATCCGGCGGCTGGTATAAGAAGGCGTGAAGCACAGCGAGCTAGATGGGCGGATCAGGCAAACCAAGACTTGGAGAAACTTCGAAGAATCTGTGTACGTGAAACTGATCTAAAAAATTAACAGTTTCAGGGGCCTCCAAATCGGTATCATGACAATCCAGAAAGGTCTTTGTGTTCCATTCGAAATATTCACCAAGTATTTGGACGAGGCTTTCGCAAAGTCTAATCATTTCTGTGAGTTTAGTTTGCGGTAGAGGATGTGTCAACCGTCAACCGGCAAATTTCCAGTGAAACGCATCTTTTAATTTCGTCAAGAGAGACGGTTTCTTCTTTCATCTGTTGCACAACTGGAGCTTGCAATGCAGCAGGGTAAAGGGATTCATCAGCATCGAATTTTAACTTTTTGGGTACCGGCGCATCTAAAGTGTCCAATACCGTCGGAAATGGATGGGAGTGTCGCTAAACAATGTGCCTTTTCAGTGATTTGAAATGGATGTACGTTGATCGGCATTTTGGAACCGCGCAGTCGTAATGTTGATTCCGGATGTGGTTATTAAAATGCCGCTGCAGCTCCCAAGCAACACAAAACTGTCATAATTTGTTGTAGTTACTTCAGTGTGACTTATTTGGGTCAGATTAAAGTTAACTTTACTGATCTGCAACAAATGTTCTACTAGGGCTCTTCCACATAGCCCCCAACTACTTATTGACAGAAGAAACATATTATGCTCGACTTTTCAAGCTGAAATGGAACAGATAAGTAAATTAATTTTTAATTACTAAACATATCCTGCGGTCTTACATCCTCCTGCTGCATTTTATCGAGAAGTTGTTCCATTTTCACCATTTATTCACCGTTTTTGCAACGTTCCACAAACAAGATACGACTTACTCCACTTGCGAATAAAAACAATATGGCGCATGGCGGTTGACAGATAAAAAGCCGAGCCTCGGCTTGCAACCCTGCTAAACCGATATTTCGGCATGTTAGGCTGCTGAGGTCGGTTGAAGTTTGGTTAACGTTTGTGCTCGGCTCCTAGTGTTTTCGGTTTAATTATGAAGTTACCCGATATTTCAGTTTCAAGTGACGCTGAGACTTGGTATCGTTAGATTTTTTGTTGAGTTATCAGTTAAATATGAAAATGCCAAGTGAACTCAGCTAAATGTTTAACCGAGCCCGTGAATAATTTTTAAGTGTGTAATGCTTTGGTCGAATGACCGATGACAAGTAAGTTGGTAGATTCTCTCTTTCTACGTAGTTGTATGCCATACGAAAAAACATACTTAAGCTTTCACGAATTACTTACGGGGAACGTCAATTCGGCGCGTCACACAACAAATCTCGAGTACGTTTTCAAACAGACGTATTCTGATTTTGTAAACAAAGAGGGGAAGTAAAATTCAAACGCAAATTTCTCAAAACTCTCAGCACCCTCACGGAAAGTAGCACCAGTAGCATCAGTTTTGGTGGTCTTAATTTGCATTAAAGTGCTAAGGGTTTCAAGAATTTAACGTTTGAATCTTACTTCCCCTCTTTGTTTACAAAATCAGATACGTCTGTTTGAAAAAGTACTCGAGAAGTATCCATTTTAAAGCTCGATTCAAAGTAAATCTGGACATCCGTCCACCGTCCACCGCGTCCCTGGTGGTTGGAACAAAAAACGTTTGACAGGCATTTGTTGATGTTTCATTGAAAAAGAAATTGGTGAAACGCTTTTCTCGATTGATCGACGCATCTCGAAATTACGGATCATGGAACTTAAGAAAAGAAAATTAGTTGTGCACAAACATCTAGAGAATCCTTCGAGAATCCTCAAAAATAGCAAAAGTGTTAAAATTCCCAAAGTCAATGGTGTGTCTTATAATCAAACGTTACCAGGATACTCTGAGTGTGGATAGAGCACAACATCTATCATAAAAGTGGCACTAGGGACAAAGAGCTGAGGAGAAAGGTGTTGAGGTACGTGAAAAGCAACCCAGGCGTCTTCATACGTGATTTGGCAAAGAAATACGATTCAAACTTTTTCACTGTGCGTAACATCCTTTCAAGAGAACGATGTAAGTCTTTTTGTGCCAGTAAACATCCGAATCGCTCCCTGAAACAAAATTTAGTGGCCAAAAAGCGAGCACGATTACTACACGAACGAGTTTTGACGAAATTTGAAGGCTGTATTTTAATGGATGACGAAAAATATGTCAAAATGGATTATAAACAAATCCCCGGATGAAAATTTTTACCTGGCAGCTGGTCCTTGGGATGCTCCTTCCAGGTATAAATTTGTTTTTGCTGATGAACTAATGATTTAGCAAGGAATCTGCAGTTGTGGCCTTAAAACCAAGGTTTTCATCACATCTCACACAATGACGTCGAAGGTTTACATTAAAGAGTGTCTGAAAAAGCGGATTTTACCCTTCATTCGGCAACACAAGACCAACGTTATGTTTTCGCCGGATCTTGCCAGCTGCCAGTACTCTAAGGAGGTACTAGAATGGTTTGCTGCAAACAATGTTAATTTCGTCCCCATAAGAGATTAATCCTCCGAATAGCCCTGAGTTCAGACCGATCGAAAAATATTGGGCAATCGCCAAGCGAAAACTTCAAATGCGTTTAAAGTGGAATAAGTTCGCCGGTACAGTGTCACCGGCGACTGTGCAGATCATGATTACAGCGATCACAAGTAAAGTGCGGCAGTTCATTCGAAACCGTGAAATGTAATAACTTGTTATTTATCGTTTGAAAGCTGAAATACCCTTTTGTTTGATGTTTTGATCAACCGTGAATGTAGCTTAATTCTTGAGTTATGATCACTTGAATGCGTCCAAATTTACTTTGAATCGGGCTTTAAAAGGCCATGAAAAAATGTTGATATGGATCGTCACAGTTTCCATAACCGCCTTCTCCTAAAAGTGTGACGTACTAAATGAATTTGACTTGGAATTTGATTTTTTTTCTTCAAATACACCTGCTAGCCCCACAGACTTATATCTTACGGGCAGAAGGAGTTTTCACTTTTTGTGCACCAAAAATCGTGTCACTTACATAGCGTTTTGCACGGCGCTCTCCTTTAAAGTATTACCAAGACTTTCAAGAAAGTTTAGTCAACCTATACTGGATTGCAAAGTGGTGCCGTACATTCGTCAAATCGACGCGAGATTTATTTGAAAAGTTCAAAACTAGAATGGGGATGATCCAGAGAATCAAGGCTCAGGAACACACTGAAGGCGTATAAAAAACGAAATATAAAATATAGCGAAAGGTACAATTAATGCGCAGAACTACCAAGAGGAATGCTTGAATAAGAGATTCCTGCCGCTGTACCAAGAACATGAATAAAAGCATGGTTTAAAGAAGGAATTCTCCATGAAAGTTAATTAACCAGCGAAGATTTCTTGAAATATTAAGTTCAATTTTCTACATTCCTAAATTCCGCCTGATGACCCATTCGGCCTAGTGGCATCACAGGTTCAAAAGTTTGACATACTAAATGTACTTGACTCGACAGATGATTTTTCTACTTCAAATACACCTGCTAGTCCACACATGTATGTCTAACAGACAGAAAGTTAATTTTAACATATAGTTTAGACTACGTTTAAGTAGCGTAACGTGCACTAAACTTATGATAAAATATATCTCTCACTACTTTGTTAGAACTTGTTCGGCAATAACAAACCTTCCCTCAAGTTCGTAGCAACCAAGAACGTTACGAAATGCAATCAAGATTGCATCAAAATATGTCACTAATTGGAAAAGAACTATTTCACAAACTAAGCCCTAAGCCCACGCTGAAAATTTTCAATAAAACTAGTTTACCACCTGCAACGTCAGTGGGCGTCGTGAGCTCCTATCTCAAAGCTCTCCATCTCGCCCCATCCACCATTCTCCTGATGCGCCTCTTCCGCTCTTTCACTTTGAGTCGGAGCTCCCGCATCACCACATACAAGCAAAGTCTCCCCCGCCCCACGCCCTTATTATTCGTTTCGTTACTGAGAGTCACTCACTCATCCACTCACTCCCCAACTCACTGTTTCACACAATAAAAAAAAAAGTCATCTTTATCGATTATTGACTTACCCGCTGCTCATCGCGTCCATATTCGTGTCGTTTGTGTGTGTGCGTGTTTGTGCGCGGAGCTCCAAAGCGGCGGCGTCACAAGCGCGTTCAAGTTCAAGTTCGAAATGAATCATTTCTTTCTTCCGACCATTTTTCCAATGTTGCTGCTCGAACATGTGTGTTTGTTGTTGTTGTTGTTGTTGTTATTCACCCATATTTTGAGAGTCAAGTTCAAGGTGTTTTTGGCTGCAGTTTGGGGTTCTGTGACGTACGAACCTCCTGGCTTGCTCTTTGACTTATCGAACCAGCTGCTGCTTGGATGCCACGCGAGCGCCTGTGGAGTTAATGGAAAGAGAACGAAAAAGGTTTGTTTAGTATTAATTGATTTTTTTTTCGCCAGCAGCACGGGCAAACGGTACGAACTCTTATATAACAGAAAACCAACTGAAGCCAACTAGTCGCAAAAGTCGTATTCCTACGGGAACCTGCCTTCGTCGTAGTCGTATAGTCGTTGTCGTCGACGAAGCTTTGTGTAATACTAACAGCTCGAAACGAGGAGAAAAACACTCGCTGCTGCTGTTGCGGCGATGATGTTGGGGGGCTCCAGGCAGGCAGTTAATAGCACATCAAGTGAGAAATTGATGTGTTGGTGTCGATCCCTTCCGATCCATAGCTCCCCTTTCGCCTCCCTCAACTATCATCACCTGGTGACGCTGATGGGAATCGTGATATAAGTGATCGCCACTGTGATGATTATGATGATCCGCCTCTCCCCTTCCACCACCCACTGGTAACGAACACTACAGAGTGCTTCATTGCACACAAAAAGAACTATTTCAAGTTCTGATTCGTGCTGTCATCGTTGTCATTTGTAGAAACCTGCTTTGCTTTACAGGCAATGCAGCAGGCACTCATAGTAGGCCCTGTAAAGTTGATTCATTTGTTATTTTTCCATTCGAGTCGATTTTTTTTTGTTTTGCAAATTTTCAAGGACAAATTCTTCTTCTGTGTTGGTTCATAATGAGATTGTGTTCTACCATTGGGATGTGTGAGTGCCTTAACTGTAAGTTTGATATCGATTGTGCCCTACTAATTTTGTGCGGGATGGGATGTTTTGTGTTCATTTTCCGTTCCGATGCTGTGAGGTTAGGTAATTTTGGCTTGTGCCATAGAGGTTGCTCAGTTAATAGTAGTGCAAATACACGGGATGAATCAACATAGGCAGCGGTGCGCGGTTGTTGGAGCAATTACGACGTTGTGCAATTTTCGCCTGTTTACAGTGTGTCAGTCATTCCCGTCCCGGTCTGCTTCTGCTTCTGGGGATGGTGATGTAATTTATTGGATTACATTGGAACCGAGCAGAGGGCACGTTGTTGTTGCTGATTATGTCGGATGGGCCCATTCAAACATGTATGCGGGGTTTTCATTGCAAATTATCACTTTTTCACAACAAGTAACTTAACCATGCTAACAATCGAAGACACAAATGGAAACCTTTAAATATGGCTGATTTTTGTCGTATGTTTGAAATTTTATCCCATGCTTCAATATTCACGTTTTCTTGAGGGTGAATATTGCAAATGAAAAGACTCGCATTTTCCGTAAATTTCTCATAATACCAAGTCAATCTACAAAAGCTATCAATATTATCGAGCATACCGATTGAATCTACACACTTAGAAATTATTAATTTCACACGAGATGAAATACAAATGTGATTGACGTCAAGGAACGTGAACAAAGATTTCATGGAAAAACCTGTGTCCTGACTCAGAAACAAACGCAAATTGAAAACGGTGTGTGTTTGTTTTTTGTTTTTTCAGGGTGGCCACTCAATTTTCATTTTCAAATTCCCGGTTTTTTCCCGGTTTTCACGGACGAAATGTTAAAAAATTCCCGGTTTAAGACTGGTTTCCAGATGAGGAAAAGCGTCTTTGTGTTTTAAATGGAGCCTGGGATTTGAATTCCCGTAGCGAGAATTAAGTCTACACAAGAATTACGGTTTTCTGGAAGTGTAAACCCAACCGCGGGATTAACTTTGGGAAATAAAATTCATCTCTACACACTACTTCTTCGGCGGGAACAAAACATTTCGATTTGTTATCGTGCGGATTTTGCATGTTTGAATTCGAATAGAAAAAAAAAGGCTAAAAGGAGAGCCGACTTCCGAAACAGTTTTGTTTTTATTTTGATGTGCTCGAAGATTTCATGGTTTTGACAGTCAGTATGAACAGCGAACACAGGGAGAAATATTGGACGAAGAAAATATTGAGCTCACAAAAAGAAGAAGAAAAGAAACGCGTTGCCAAAACGACAAAACGGGACAAAACATCCTTGCTTGATAACAATAACAAGAAAGGAGAATTCCAACAAGATGGCTAGCGTATTTGGCAACAAATCAGTTGTACTATTTGATTTAAAGCCGTTTTCGGTTATTGTGGTAATGCTCCACTGGTATCGCGCTTCTTATAATTAAAAAAAAAAACGGCTGTCTAAATACGATGCGTGTTAATTCGCAAATAAAATGGTTGAAATTGGGCGACGAATATGAGCCCAGTATCACAAAAAAAGCGAAAAAGTGAACTAGAGAGATTACTAATTATGATTAGGTTTTCTGATGTCTAATTCCCTTTCATTCAAACGCATAGGACAAATATATTTTGTTTTCGTAGGGAAACGTTTGCCTGACAGCAAGTCCTATACTTTCTATGCGCTTGAGAAAAGAGATTAGACGTCAGAACACACGTTGCTACACACTACACGAATGAGCCAAGAAATTTATAGAAGGTAAATCAATTGACATACTCTAAAACTTCACAGATCGTTATGGATGAACACGTTAAGATAGGAATATCGAGAGTTCGATGATAGTCACACCCAATCTAAATTAAGAATAATCATGTGAACATAAATTCCCGGTTTTTTCCCGGTTTCTCCCGGTTTTTTAGAATTCCCGGTTGATTCCCGGTTTTCCCGGTTCTGTGGCCACCCTGATTTATGTTTTTGTTTTCATCTACTATACGACTAGTTAAAATGATCAGGGAATCCTTAAATTCTCCATCACATATACTACAGAGTGTACTTCTACAAAATTGTTGCAGCACATTCAATCTACTTTGGCAAAAGATCCAACAGCCGATCAATTAGGTAGTAACCTTTGCTGATATCCCTGTTAATTTTTTGCGTGTTAGCTTAAAGCCCGATTCAATTAAATTTGGACGTATTCAAGTGATCATAACTCAAGAATTAAGCAACATACACGGTTGATCACAACGTCAAACAAAATTATTTATTCAGCTTTCAAACGATATATAACATCTTATTACATTTTACCGTTTCGAATGAACTGTCACACTTTACTTGTGATCGATGCCATCATGATCTGCACAGTCGCTAGTGACACTGTACCGGCGAACTTATTCCATTTTAAACGCATTTGAGGTTTTCGCTTGGCGATTGCCCAATATTTATCGATCGGTCTGAACTCAGGGCGATTCGGAGGATTAATCTCTTTGGCGACGAAATTAACATTGTTTGCAGCATACCATTCTAGTACTTCGCTATTCCGATTTACCGGATTTCGGTGAAATTTTACAGTATTCTGGTATAAAAATTACCGGAACTTGTCAAATTTTACCGAAATTCGTTAAATCGGATTACCGAAGGTTCAGCTGTTGAAAGTTCGGTAAAAAATTAACGAATACTGTAAAATTTTCTAAGTGTATATGCTTATTTATTCTCAAAGGTGAGCAATATTTTCCAATCTACACATAGTGTTTAAATAATTTCCTTATACCTAGTTGTCAAACATAGTTTAGTGCCTACGAGCACAAGTACCATATATGTCATCCCAGGCGTGTGTGCGATATAAGAGGCATCATTTCAGGCAAGTAGGGAAGATGTACCTATATTAATCTCATCACTTTGCAAATCATCCTACTTGAAATAAAACGATATACACGTGACAGGATTAGTTAGTAATGTTTGTTGTAGTTATTTAACGTGAGCAAACATTATTAGAAAACGAAACCGATCCTTCAACTGCCCAATTGTTTGATTCATCGTAGGATGAAAATAGGAACAATGAGATTAATATGGGGGCAGTTTCCCTAGTACATTTTCAACAATTCACAATGGTAGGCCGTTGAATACCAAACTGGAAAAGGTTCTTTTTGCTTTAAAAGTTTATTTTTCGTCGCTAATGGCCTTATTCTAATAGCCACGACCGTAATACTGTTATTTGTGTTTTGTGTTATTTTAACAAATAGTTCTAGAGACTAAGGAATCCCTCAAAGATTTTATAGTAGTGTTCTAATAATTAGAAAAAAATCGCGAGAGAAGAGAATATCTGATTGTTACATTCGCCTTAGCCACAAAAAAAATCTCTAGAGTTTTTTTTTCTCTCTAGAGTTGGACGAAGGAAGCCGTAGTCGATCTTCCCAATCCTCAAACTCAATAGAAAATGATGCCACAGCTCGCCGCTCAAGCGAAAGAGAAAGTCAACGGAGATAATCCGTTAAATCAGATGGGATCGACTTACAAACTCTTTGCTGAAACACCGATTCGATTCCTTTGCATTAAAAACTGACAACGTGGCAATGTTCGTTCGCATAGCGAATCTTCAGCACTGTACCTTCGAACACATTCTGCCATTTCTTTTCGTTCACTAAACCTGTCCGAGTAACAAGAAAACCAGTTCCACACAAGTGCACAATCACAAAGGAAGCCAAACGAACAGCAGTTGGAGTCCTTCTCCGACTCCTTATGCCTTCGGGAGTCTCCCCTTATTCTCCCTTCAACTTCAACCGCGATGGGTCGCAGTAGGTCGCTTGGATCGTTTCCAGGTTAGCAGTTGCCATGCCAAACTTCATAATCTTTTTTCTGCTTCTCGTTGATCTTCAGTTCTTTTGCCCGCAAATTACCAGCAAACAAAATTGTTCGTGACAAGTATCGTTTCGGCTTCGCATCACTGCGGCCCTACAATATTAGCGATTCTCTTTATGAGGAAAAAAAAAACACTCGCGGAATAAACCGAACAGGAAGAAGCCGAATAATACTAAAACAAATAGGATGCAGCTCACAAGAAACAAAAGTGTGCAAGATCAAGATTCAAGATCAAGTTCAAGAGCACAAAGCCGGCTTCATCGGTGGTGGTGGTAGTGGTGTGGGTATCAGTATATACTTCTTCTTAAGCCTCAGAAGAGTGAGTGAGAGTGAAATACAATGCTCCCCAACTGGCTTCAACGATAAGAAGACGACGAGCGACGGGAAATGGGGTGGAGAAAAAAAAATGTGAAACACGAAACCGAAGGAGAATGCGATTTTCTTACGTAATGCTTTCTGGACTGTTGCCCGCGTTTATTTGGAGCGAGGAAGTCATCGGGCAAAACTGGGGAAGGGGGGGTATAAACCTGATTTATTATACAACGCTCCTTCTTCCTCCCATGTTGCCCTCTTGAACCACATTCGCATACGGAGTTCTTCTCCAGTTTGTTGAGGAGAGCTTACTTGACTCCTCACTTCGATGGTGCAAATGGGTTCTTCTTTTTCGCGCAGAACTCCGGCTGTGGCCATCTGCGCATCCTGTGTTGGTTCTTCTGGAATAACCAAGCAAGCCCTGTTTAGCCATTAACCAACTGCAGTGCCTGTGAGGGGGGTAGGAAGCGGAGAGAAGTGGGAGAATGAAAACCGGTTTCCTCGCTTCGGATTTCAAGTTCAAGAGCAAGTTTGCGAATTTTACACTTGCCATTTGCGGGAGGGCAGAGTATCAAACTTTGCTGCTGGAAGGTTATGCGGAAGAACGAAAACCGCGAGAACTGACTGCTAGGTGTTCCTGCTATCTTTTGATCGAATTCTGTAGGCAAGAATAAACGGGCAAAGCGGGTTGCGATAAGTCATACATATATAAATGTATAATAAAAAAACTAGCTTTAATTGTTAATTCGTTTATATTTTGGCAGGTTTTTTTGGAACTTGAAACCGGTTTTAGTCTTTTTCGATTACTTTAGCGTTGAAGGAACCTCTTTACTGTGCCAAAATGTATGATTATTGCTGTTGTTGTTTTTGTTGCTGGACATGTGAAGTGTGTCTTCCACGAAGCAGCCAAGTATTATGTGAGTGGCAAGTAAACTTGTTTTTCTTAACGAAGTTAATTATTTGTATGTTATGCAATGTCCAGAATGTTGTGACAGGAAGCCATTCATTTTTGCGTAGCTTCAAGGTTTACAAGAATTGAAGATTTTTTTTGAGGAAAAGAGAAGTAATGATCTAAGCTGGCAGACCAGCTCAACACAGTAATAGATAGGAAACATTGAGGTTTGCCTAGCGGTTTATTACACAAAGATTTAAACAATCTTCCTCAACAAAAATCTCTCTGAGCATCTACATCTAACTAATTATACCTAATTACACTATCTTTAACAATTTACTCATGGAATGATAGTATGGTGCAAATAGAGCTCACTGAATGTTTTGGAAAACAAAAGATGCAACACATCTTACAGTACACTAAGGGTTTTTTTACACGAGGGATACGTTTCACTTTTACTATGAAACCGTGTAAAAAAAGACTAAATGGAGTTGATAAATTCACATGCATAAACATTTTAAATTGCTTCGATTTTGTTTGCATGAGTTACCTTTCCATGCAATGGTCAAATTAAAGTTTTTAAAATTTTGAATATTTACACAAAAAATTGGGAATTTTTTGAAAAACTTCCATATGATTACTTTTTGCCTAAAACGTAAAATGTGATTCGAAGAAATAGTACTAATTGAAAAAACTTTTAAGGTATGCAACAGGATAAAATATTTAGGAGTATGTCTTACAGCAACCTTAGATAGGCGATCAACAAATAGACAACGATGCGAAAATGCATATAAAACAAGTAGAACAGTTCTAGAATTTTGTAAAAAAAATTACCCCTCGTGGGAATTAGGGAAGTTGATATATAAAACAGTGATAGCCCCATCTATAATATATGGAACGAAAGTGGCAGTTCTGACAAAAAAAAAAAAATAGAGTAAATATGGCAAATTATGAAAAACTTATATTAAAAAGTATTTTTAATCATTGTAAGAAACCAGCAAATATTAAATTTAATGCCAAGACACTGTTGGAAGGAAAAACAATAAATAGGAGAGCAAGAGTAGGAAGAATCAGTTATTATGGTCACATTCTGAGAAGAGTTGAATCACATCCACTTAAACTAGCTTACAAACTAAAATTCAACAATAAAAAAGAAGGACGACCAAGCCTAACGTGGAAAGACTCACTACAACAAGACTTGAGTAGATATAGGGAAATAAGCAGTGAAGAATGGAAACGATTAGCGCAGGATAAGGAGAAAGAAAAAAAAAGGCAGAATAAATATACAAGGAATCAGATAGCGAAATTTCTGACGGAGAAACATCGGAAGAAGAAAATGAAAAATCAAAAAAGTACAAATATTGGAAAAGAAACACTAGGAACTGAAAAATAGAGTTAAAGCCGATTAATTGACACAGGAATAAAAAGGTATAAATTAATTTAGGTAGGTTCGGTTAGTTGGTTTATGTGGGAGTGTAATATAAGTATTTTAAGATACACTGTTCAAGATACAAAGAATATGAAAAAATACATACATATATACAAAAAAAAAAAAATGAAATTAAACTGAGCAGAAAACAACTAAGTTAGGAAATCACAATAAATCTAAATACATAAATATTAAATTAATATAATACGTTAGATATAACCCTTACGCTTTAGAAAAAAAAACAATTATTAAAAAAAATCAGACCTAAACACAAAAGAAAATTTTAAATACTAGAATGCTAACAAGAATCCAAATAAAAAAATAATAAAAAAAAAAATAAATAATTAAAACAACAACACTAAGGTTTGATATTAATGGGTTAATCAATGAGTAAGAATAAACTAACCTCACGTGAATGAGTTCATGATGAATTTTAATTTTCTCGTGTTGGGTTGAATGGAATAAACGAAATAGACTTAAGCAAAAATTAAAAGTATACATTTCTCTTAACTTTACTACAAAGCAGTTCGACTTACACTGATAGGCAAAATAAAGTGCCCACCTCATCGTTTTTTCAATTTCTTTCATTTACTTGGTTCAAATTAAAGTAAACACACTGTATTTTTTTTATTATCTTATTTTTTATATTCTTTTTAAGTTTCACTTATGGAATACTGAAAAAAAAAGGAGTTTTACTTAGAGAAAAAAAAAATCAATATGTGTTGAAAAAAAAACAGTGACAAAATAAAGTGCCCACTTCAAAAATCGATATGTTTTCGATAAGTTTCCATTGGAAGACCCCTCGATTGTTTATGTTTTGATATTTTGACATGTTTTGAAGCAAACGGCTCAACCTGGTGCATTTGTATACGTGATCGCATTTGATTCAATTGAAAAAAATGGAGAACGCAAAACGGTGAATCGCACCGGGCTGTCGCTAAGAAGTACAGTATCAGTAAGGCAGCGATTGGCAAAATTCTTCTGAAGCTTAAAACGTTTGGATCAGTGGTGGATCGCCCTGGCAGAGGCAGGAAGCGGAAAACGGATGCGAGAACGGACACCAAGATCATGCGCGAAGTCAAGAAGAACCCGAAGGTAACTGTCCGCGAGATCCAGGAAACCATTCAGTTATCAGTTTCCGGTCGAACTGTTCGTCGCCGTCTCGTAGCACAGGGGTTGAATAGCAAACTTGCCCGGAAGCGCCCATTTATCCGCAAGGCAAACAAAGCCAAACGGCTTAAGTTTGCTAAGGAGCATGCTGATAAGCCCCTAGAGTTCTGGAAAATGGTTCTCTGGACGGACGAATCAAAATTCGAGCTGTTTAACCGAAAGCGGCGGGTTCGTGTTTGGTGCAGATTGGGAGAGGAGCTTCAGGAGTGCCACATCCAAGGCACGATGAAGCATGGAGGAGGAAATGTGATGGTCTGGGGGTGTTTTTCGTGGGGTGGAGTGGGATGCATTGTGAAAATCGACGGGATAATGACGGCAGATTCTTACATCAACATCCTGCGAGAAAATCTGGAGGTTTCGCTGATCCAGACGGGCCTTGAAGAGAAGTTCGTATTCCAGCAGGACAAGTCGAAGCGCCTGCAGGAGGTCCTGAAGGCCAAAGGAGGACACATCAATTATTGAAATGCTTTTATTTTACTTTAATTTATGTTTTCTGTAGCCTAAATGAAGTGAGCACTTTATTTTGTCACTGTTTTTTTTTCAACACAAATTGATTTTTTTTTCTTTAAGTAAAACTCCTTTTTTTTCAGTATTCCATAAGTGAAAGTTAAAAAGCATATAAAAAATAAGATAATTAAAAAAAAAATACAGTGTGTTTACTTTAATTTGAACCAAGTAAATGAGAGAAATTGAAAAAACGATGAGGTGGGCACTTTATTTTGCCTATCAATGTACTTCACATCACGCCTTAAACCTATGATTAAAGTTGAGGAACGAACCAAGCGAAAAATAACAGCATTCAGAAAACATGTCATACAAAAAAGAGATACTAACAATCGAAAACAATTTAGTCAAAGGGTACGCAAAACGACAATGAATTATAAAAATTTGATTTTTACTGTATTTTTCACAACTCAAATAAGCTGAATTCTAGAAATTAAATGCACTCAGAGAGACAAACCTTGCTATTATAATGTTATCCTTGGTCCTGACAGACAGTTACAATGATAAAGAATAATAAACAACCCTCACTTTCACCCAAATTCTCTAACACAAGGTAAGCAATCAAATGACCACGACAAAATGTACTATATTTTAAATAAATAACATATAACGGGGGAAGGGAGGGACCATCAGGGCACCTAAGTGAAACGATTTGGATAGGGAGCATGGGACAGCCTCCTCCCTATTGTTAACAAGGAACAAGGGCGGGCTCTTCGACCCCATCTATTGGGTTTATTCTGTCATTCGAGGGCTCGATTCTAGTGCTGTCTGTGTGAACTTGCTTTTGGAAGGAGATTCTCTTCCCCATATTCGCGGGTTTCGCGTAAGTGTCTCTGCTTACGGGCCCGCACAAGCGTTTTTGGCCCTTCATACAGGAGCTTGATGAGCACAGACAACTATAGAATCCTGATCAAAACGTTTTTCAGATTATTCCACTGCTATGGAAAGTTACATTGCTTCAATAGATGGTAGTATTACATCATCATCAAAACGTAAAATGTGATTCGAATTAGGTCGATAAGTAGTTCCGTTCTGGAGTTATCGCTGAAAACAAACCATGTAAAAAAAACCGTAGAAAAAAAGACCTTAGTGTACTGGCAACAAATTAAGCATACACATAACTTCGTTGTTTCAATAGATGGTCCCCAATATTTGTGGGTGAAATTTAACTCATTTATTATGCTATCAGACAACAGCATTTATATTTAACTAGTTGAAAGTGTTTTTGTTATTGCCAAATAAACCTGTTCATTTGCTCTTTCAGAAGTGGCAGAAAAAGGGAAATCTGTTGATGTTTTGCTAACCCAGCAAGAAATGAAGCAGATTAATGGCTGTATAAGCCATTTTTTAGTTCGAGAAGCTAATATTTAATCGAACAAGCTATTGTGCAGCATTCAATGTTTGTTAAATACGGATTACTCTTCTGGAGTTCGTTGTATTTTCAATAAGTTCAAACAGTATCTCTCAACGAAATTCACCCAAACATTCTTGAGAAGATGGTACACACAGATGGACTGATGCATTTTTTTTTTTTTTTTTTAATTTTCTATGCTCTATGCTTAAACTATTTCACATTAGTTCTTCATAACCACGGAAATCGTTTAATTTGAAACTGATTGTGCATAACCAGTTTCAAATTTGTATGGGAATTACTATGGGAAGCCCCAAATTATTGTTTGCAACGCTCTAAAGGCTCACTAAATCATCCTGTTTTCGTATGTAATCAAGATTTAAGGTATGCGGCGAAGGGAAAGCTGATACTTTTTTAGCCACCACTGGCTGTCAATTGACAGGAATTTGGAACGGTATGTTAGATATATTCCAATCCAAACAAACTCTTAAGCTTGGAAAATCAATATATACCACTCAACCGTTTTACTGAAAGATGGCTGCCCATTTAATCACACCTATTTCGCTCGTGGTTGCGCGAACCGGCTGGCTACTAATTCACCACTGGATTGGTAAACCGATTCCATAACCCATGGCTGCCTAGCAACGGTTGCCTAGCCAAAGGCGATAGAGCCATCAGCTACCTGTTCACTTGTTGCTTGACAGAGCACCCTCCAGGGTACTTGTCACCACCAGCTGCCAATTCAATACTGGCTCATTGCCGCTCTGAGCAGCTCTTTTAAATCATCCATTGCTGCATATGAGATCTCCCTTACTTACATTTGAAGTCTGTGATAGGAAAATATTAGTAATTTAGTAAATTTACTCTGCAAAACGATATTACAAGACATCACATTATATTTGCGTTATTTTCAATAGTTTAACTTTGAAAATCAATAGTTTTCAATATTGGAATCGACGCGTAGAAAAATTTCCGATCGATTATAGACTGTTCCTATAATTATAAAAACACTAATGATTAACCGCCAATTCAAGATCTGTGTAGTATTCAATCAACGTTTGGCTGCGTCCTGTTGTTTACATCCAAATTAAACTGATTTCGTCATTTTTTTCAATTTTTCGCACCGAAGTTTGAAAATGCGTGGTCTTTCTCCATAGCAAAGAAAACGGATTGTGCACAAACGGTGAACCGTCAGTGGTCTTTCGATCAGAAAACTGGCCGAAAGAAAGTAGGTGTGAGCGTCGGAGCAGCTCAAACCGCATTACGGAAGTATCAACAACAGTGCTCTTTCGTAGATTCTCCGAGACGGGGTAGAAAACCCGGTCCCGCTAACCCTACAGTCGACAGGGACTATTTCAAGCGTCATCCTTCAGCATCAGTCCGAGATGTGGCGCAAAAGCTAAGTACTTCGGCGTCTAATATTATGCGTGCCAAGGAGAGAAAAGGCCTACAGACTCGTCGGAAGCAGAAGCAGCCAAAACGAAGCACCAAACAGGCTGAATCTGTGAAACCGAGGGCTCGAAAGCTGTACGACAAACTGCTGACCAAAAAAATCGGGCTGTGTTATCATGGACGATGCAACCTACATAAAACTCGATGATAAAACTCTATGTGACCACAGAGAAGGAAGTTCCTGGATAAGTGAAAGCCATTTACACCGAAAAATTCGGCAAGAAGGTTATGATGTGGCAAGCCATATGCAGATGTGGAAAAATATCTCGTCAATTCATTACGACAGACACAATGAATAGTCAAATCTACGAGAAGGAGTGTCTGCAAAAAAGGTGGCTACCATGGATCAAACAGCATAACAAGCCTACAGTCTTTTGTCTTGATCTTGCTTCCTGCCATTACTCGAAATATGTTCGAGAATTAAATAATCAAAAATCACAGTATGGTCCAAGGACACGAAACAACTCATCAACAGGATCAGAAGCTGCATCCGGGAAATTGATGTGGAGCCGTCCAGCGTTCATGTGCTATCAGGACTAAGCGCACCACGGACCTTATGCTATTATTTACTACGCTAAGTTTGAAGACTAAGGTGAACCATTTGTATAAAATAAATCAGATTGAACTGTACTTCTTTGCTGTTTTTTCGCGAGCCAATGTTTCCATTCACGCTATTCGGTGGCCACCCGTTAAATTGATCCAAATCGACTCTCAAGCTTTAGATATTAAAAAATATCATGTCTGCGAAATGCAGAATCACCAACACACTTTGTGAGTTGCCCCAGCAGAATCCATACTGGTGGTATAAAATGGTCAAAATAAGCCCAAATCAAAAACCTCAATAATACTTTGTGAGTGGCCCCAACGCATCCTTACTGTTGATTTGAATATGTACAAATCGGCTACCAAATATTATTCGAAATGACCTTGTATTTCTAATACAAAAAAATAAAAAACTACAATCAAACATTGTGAGTGGCCCTGTTGGTATAGATCGGCTTTCAAGCGTTACGAAAACCTTGTGTTCACAATGAAAAAACCATCACACTTTGTAAGTGGCCCCAATAGCATTCTTATCGTAGGTTTAAATAGGTACTTATATTTAAATATAAAGGGTCCTCCCTTAGCTCAGTCGGTAAAGGCGCGGCTACAAAGCAACACCATGCTGGAGGTGGTTGGGTTCGATTCCCGGTCTGGTCAAGGAATTTTTCGTCAAGTAAACTTTCTACCCCGTATGATTGTACTTGCCACACAATCATACTAATGCAAAAATTGTACCTGGCATCGAAAGCTCTTAATTAATAACTTTGGAAGTGCATTTAGAACACTAAGTTGAGAGCAAGCCATAAGCTAATTGTGAAATCAATAAGCTTTAAATGCTAAATAAGATAATAAGATATCTCCAAAGTTGAATAAAGAAAACTGAGTGTGAGATTTTGACGAGATTTATTTTTTGTTTGAAAGGCCTATCAGTATCATTATGTATGAAAGATGACATCGCTCAAATGGCCGCCTCGGCTTCGCTTAGTGGCGTGCATCCGAGAGGTTCAATTTTCCATGACTCTGGTGCCCAAATCGGGCTGAATATCGTTGATGGCTTGAGTTATGTTGGCTTTGAGGGCATCGGTGGTTTGCTGCTTATTGGCATAGACCTACGACTTAACATAACCACACAAGACAAATTCAAGCGGGGTTAAATCACACGATCTTGGTGGCCAGTTGACATCGCCTCCGCTCGAATCAACCATGCCTGGAAATAGCTCATGCAGAATATCGATTGTTTCGTGCGCTGTGTGGAACGTTGCACCGTCCTGTTGGAACCACATATCGTCCAGTTTAGGCCAGAAGAAGTCGGTTATCATCGACCTGTAGGGCTCTCCGTTGACGGTGATGGCCTAGCCAGCGTCGTTTTCGAAGAAGATCGGACCGATGACGCCTCGTGTCCCAAACAGTGACTTCCTGGGGATGCATTTCCATTTGGTGGTGTGGATTGGCCTCTAAAATTTAATCAGTGAACACACGGCAAGTTTTAATTGGATCTTGTATTGGTGCAGACCCAAGTCTCGACGCAGAATTCGCCAAGTTGAATTCTGCGAGAGGCCGAGGCGCTCCGCTGACGTACGGGTGGTGGTTGAGCGTTCACTGAACCAGTTTCCTCGAATTTCTTCACCACATTGTGAAAAGTCCTCTCGATAGAATGATTATTGCGATTGAGTGAATCGGTCGGAATGTTGCTAGCAAAGTACACTTATTTTGACAAAACAATTTTATCATTTGCACGTGTTGTTGCATGCTACAACTCTCCATGGTAATTTGGCAAGACACAGTGAATAAATAACAGCTAGTTTGATAATTGTAGCTTCATTCATATGGCCGCAATCAACTGTCAAAATTAGGAAAGCCCTATTGGAAAACCTTTTATATTAGTGCATCTCTTAAATTACCCTTAAATTACCTTAAATGGAGAATAATCTGAAAACAAAGATAAACAAGACTTCAGCGTATCGTTTACCAAAACAAAATTTGCTACCAACCCAACCCTTTTATCAAACATGCCAGTGATTTTTCGAGGAAGTGTATGGAATACCTTTGAACTGCATTCGGGCTAGGCTTGCGCCGGTATTGCCTCAATTTAGGATCAGCTTTTTTAAACATTGAGGATGTATGTTAGTCCCAAGCACCATCGCATGCTTCTCTGTGAAGTTACAGCTGCCCTGACAATAACGGTGTAGCCACCTAGGGTGCTCAATCCTGCTCATGCTTATGCTCATGAAATGGCCAAAGAATGATATAAATACAATAACGTTCAGTTATTTACTAGTTTTATTAACGTAATATTTCTTTTAAATTCATTCGATAATTTTCAGTTGGAATTGATTTGTGTAGCGATTGGGGTATATGTGTGTGGGGGTATGTGGGGAAAAAAATTTTGCTATTGTTCGTTTCATTGCTCCTTAGACTTTCTGTCTTTTAGTCAGAGACGTCAAAAATATGCGCATGTCTTCTTTTGTTCGCATCAATGTTTTCTTTGAACTGTCATAACATTGGAAAAATTCGTATATATAAACAACAATAAGCAATTCCGTTTGCTGTTGCTCAAGATTTTGTATCATCCATCCATTCGGAGAATAATCTCCTGCCCGTCTCGCTGCCCGTATCGCGTAGGTGATCTCATCTGGTAATTGAATTATGTTAACACTTTTTCAAATTATCATTATAGAATGGTGGATATCATTAACTCTGTAAAACGTCGAAGAGCTTCCGAAAATACCATGTACCATGTCTTGTACGGATATTACTTTCTTGGATTCAACAGAGCAAAATTGTCATTGATATATGGCAAACACAAGACAACGATATCGAACTGGATTCAAACATACGAACGCTGTGGAACTTTGGAGCGGAAACAGCATGACGCTGTTGCCCGGAAATTCAATTACGAACAACGCATCTGGCTAGTGGATTTGTACAGACAACAACCGCTGTTATATCTGAATGAAGCCAGGGCTGCTTTCGAAGAGCATTTTAGAATAGGTATCTCTGCCTCATCCGTTTGCCGGATTCTTCATAGCGAAGGCTTAACTTGGAAAAGCCTTGAACGAAGAGCTATCCAAATACGACAGGATGATATTTATAGATTTTGCTTCGAACTAAACAATTTAAAATGGCACTATCTCAATTTATTATTCTTAGATGAAGTATCATTTGATAACCGGGGAATGTTGCGTACCCGTGGATACGCTGTGAAGGGTAAGAAGCTTATCTGTAAAGGAGAATTCATTCGTAAACCCAGAGTTTCTTGTCTTTGTATGATAGGCCAAGAGGGCATGCTAGAATGTTCGTACACAGAAGGCACGTTCACCCGAATGATTTTCTTTCAACATTGCAGACAGTTCGCCCTTAGAAGCAAACACATTGAAACATACCCCGGTTATCACTCGATATGGATTCTTGATGGTGCCCGTATCCACTGTGATGATAAAATCGTAGGGTATTTCCGCTCATTGGGTATATTCCTGATCTTTTTTCCAGCGTATACACCTTTCTATAACCCGATTGAGATAGTGTTTGGAATTGCTAAGAAGAGAATGCAACAATTTTACAAAGAGAATAGTACTCAGGATCCGAAAACGCTAGTAGCTGAAGTTATGACATCTTTTTCCAAATTCAATATGGCTAAGCTATTCAAAAAATGCGGATACACTAGTGGGGGCAAGTTCGATCCAACAATTGCAGCTCCAGAAGAAATGATTGACATAACCTCGAAAGAAGACAGTTAGTTTATTTAATCACTTGTTTATTGGTATGAACTGTAACATTAGTGAACTTATTTTTGTAGAAATATTTGATGAAATAAATGGTTGAATAGAAATTGCCTAGATGTGATCAACGTCGTCAGCATCGGTAATCTGCATGCTCAAAGTCTTGCCTTGTTGATCTTCTCGAACATTAGTGGATGACTCCATAGCACTGATGAGACTTTCACTAAGCTTGTCTCTAATCTCCAAAGCTTCCAAGCGGTTTTTCACGATGTTCATCGTTGCGGCAACATGTGCAAAGCTCGATTCCAGTACATCAAAAACCTGTCGAAGGGACCTGATCTCATCATGAAAACTATTATTTACACTGTGGGCTACTTTCATTCCCTTTTTATTGCACAGATTCGAGGGCCTTCTTTAGAACGGAACAAATGAGATAAATGTTGAGGAGGATAGTTTTTCATCGCTTCTCTTAGGTGAGCAGGAGCGTTCAAAATACTGTTGGCCCAAAACGACCAAGCCATTCCATGTCCATCCAAGTGATCACCATGGGCGACTCTGAGATCATCAGATAATTCAAACACAGCTTGAGTCATTGCTGCTCCGGATCTGTCCTTTTCAGCTGGATCAATTAGCACATCCTTGACCGAGTTCCAGACTGCACGACTACTTATGGATAGCGAGTACATGTGCAAAAATAAAGAAATTTCTTTGTCTCTCCAACTTTGTAAAATAGTAGACTTTCCATCGGTTACTTTCTCCAGCGTATAGTTTCGCCGACCAGATTGGAAAAGCACGAATTTGTGGAATTCACTCTCGATGGGCGTTTCGTTGGAGCTCCATGACGGACTAGATGACCCATCAGCATTGGACAAGAAAATCACTTCACGAGCCAAATGAACTTTTGACAAATTCCAAACTTTATGCACGAATTCGCTGTTGCTTGCTGCTGATAACTCCCAGCGAGCGATGTAGGTTCCCGATGACTGTCCTTTGAACTGTCGCTTATAAACTAGCAACGTACAGAAGAATAAGTCATCACGGCTGTTTGATGCATTGCTTGTATTGCTGACTTCCAATGGATCTTCGGGTATCAGATTTATTGAGTATTCCATTTCGTCATCCAGTACCTCAAGTTCATAATCGATGGTCGATCCTCCAGCTGCTTCGTAAGTGGATTCGTTGCCGTTTCCGAACGATTCTTCGCTGATCATTTTCTTTACTGCAATCTACTCCCAATTAAAATTATGAATCAAGCGAGTTTCTATACAAAATACTCACCGAACGAAAAATCGTTGAAAATAAAACACAACCGCAGCAATAAACCGACCGCGAAAGCAATATATAAACAACCATCTGTCACCTCAAGCGAGGAATCGGATTACAGTACGCACTTGCAAGTTGGAACCTGTATTTGCGATTTTTAAGCACATGATTTTCAACAGTTGATAAGTAGCATTTTCTTGACGTAAATAATAGTTGCAAATTGATTGAAATAGTAGCGCATCACACTTTTACAAAGGTGTGTTCTTAAAAACGAGTAAAAAACCGAGAGAAAAACAAATTGGATATTTTTGTACATTTATTGACTTCTGGTTAAAATACGTGGGGGAGACTGTAAAGGCGAGGAGACCGATGTGAGAGTATTTTGGTGCGACAAAATTATTTGACTGTGAGTCTATTGAGAGGTGAAACACGCAATATAAAAAACACAAAAAATTATTTTTTTTTTTAATGGATTTTATTTTTAAGGTGGGTGGGGGGGGGGGGGGGTGGGGGGGGGGGGGGGGGGGGGAAAAGGGGGGGGGGGGGGGGGGGGGTTGTTTTTTTTTTGGCACCAACAGTGCTGTAAACAGTCATTTCGAGTCAGTTGGATTAATTTACCGATGCCTTGTTACAGCTGCTGAATTTCTGAATATGGTGTATGATTGAGTTGCAGCGCTTGGATAATTATACAACTTGTTTCAACAGGACATTGACCTAGCTGTAATACCAAAGGTGTTATATTCGCTGGAATATTCAATTGATATTCAATGGTGAATATTACTTGATTGTTCAGTTAATCCGCTCTAACGTCTTAGATGTTGAAGATAGAGCGTTACATTGTGGAATAAATTTATGAAAGCAATCAATCACAATAATCTCACCATACATAATATTTGGAAAATCAACTTATGAAACGAGTTATCGGTAAATGAATCACATTGAGGCGAAATGACTCGAAATTAGTCGAAAGTTAAAGTAATACAAAAAGTGATGAAGTATCCAAAGCATGATTAATTAGTAGAAATGCAACACACTGAAGTTGACGAAAAAAAGTTGTGATTCGATAAGTAATAATCTTGAATTGTAAAACGCAAGGAAACAGTGGATGGGCTTCAGCATTTACCAATTGAACCCAATGCCGATGCTCTTTCTCTTTTTCGACTTCTCAATTATTGTGCCTAGTTTTTCTATGTGCTAAATTGGTTTCCAGAATACCTAACGTAATTTAATACCTGTCATTAAATTAAGAAGAATAAACAACAAAAATAAATAAATATGCGTCGTAGAGTATATTTTACAGGAATTTCGGACTTTTGCTTCATTCGCCATTGTCAACAAACCACCCTCCTTTAAACTAAACCTTATCATTCTTTGTCTCTCCCGCCCACTGTTAGCCATAGGATGAAGAAAAATATCCCATGAATCGTTTTTATCTAGACTACCGTAACGATCTGTGAAATTCAATCCTTATCCGTCAAGAAAATTGAATTCAAACTGAGTTTCAGTTCGTTATGGATCGGGGAAGGCTGACGCAAAACCTGCTGTGTGCAGTTCGTCATCCCTTCAAAGATGGCGCTGCTGCCTCAACTGCTGCAGTTGCTGTAGTGTTGTGTGTTTAGTTCAATTCAAATTGCACAACAGTACCGTAGAAGCCAATCGCTTCTCCTCCCTTAGGTTTAGACGTCGTCGGTCGATGTAACTATGTACCTTTATGTATATACATTTAATAAAAAGAACCTGTGCGGCCATCTTGGAAAACAAAACCCCCACGATTTGCCATGTCACGCTCCCGATGTATCGATCCGGGTTGTTTTTTTTTTCACTACATAACCGGGGATAAAAATATCAGCTGATGTTTTTTTCCCTCCCATCCAAGCTTATGATTAATGATAAAGCGAATAGGTTCATGATTGGCAGAAATATACCGATTTGAAAATTTATCGATTTTTTAGCAAATTCAAAGACGACCATTTGTTTTTGTTTTTGTTTTCCTCCTACGATCGAAGCAGCAGAGGAAAACCTTGAAATTACTACCTAACAAAATAATGCACCCGCTTACTTGCATTGTCCGTTTTCGGTGATCACTTTCTTCAACAACACAACTTCGAGCAACAACACAGCACACCTTTTTGCCATCCTGGTCGAGGGTAAAAATGAACCACCAGCAGCAGTTTTCCAAGAGCTGCGGAAAAATTCGTATGAATGAATGCAAAGAAAAACACACAATGAACTTGAACTTGGAAAATTTTTCCCTAATTCCAACACTCAAACACAAATCAGCACTCACCGGGGAGAGTGCGAGCGTGAGCGCTACAGAGCGGAGAGCGAGATCGAACGTGTAAACAGAGAATCGGTGCCGGAAAAGTACGATCGCACCGGCGACGATGGGTGGTCATGGTGGTCGGTTGGTTGGTAGCGGTGTGTGAGTTCTTGAGCACTTCTAAGTGTGGGATAATGTTTACCTACCTGATTGGATAGAGGGCACTCACTAGTGCAGAGGAGCACCAACACCAAGCGATTCTGGATGGACCAGCGCGTTGATGATTGATGACTGTCGTCGCAGCACTTCGAGATTCGCACTGATGACGATGACGCGCGATGGTGGTGGCGATGGTTACTTTTCGTACGATTCAATTTCGGGAGGAACCGATCGAAAAATCAATAATTGCTATGCTGTTTGAAAACACTTTGTTTACACTGGTGTTCCCGTGTTTAGATTTGCAAAAAAAATCGAACATTTTTCGCTTGGCAGCTGTCACGCCACAAGCGATTGAATATTGCGCATTAACTTTTTCTCTGGAACGTGTCACTTTTTACAGCACTTGGCAAATTTAAATTCGCGCAGCTGCTCCAATCCAATGGTAATTCGATTTTTGGCTTTTGAAAACGGTTCGCTGTAATCGTCGCTGAGAAAATCCATGCAATTTCGAAACAAACAACGCAATTTGTCGACATTTTTTGTATTTTTTTTTTTACTCACTAACACCAACACACTCCGAATGAAGAAAATATTTATCCAACGGGAGATCGCAATAGGCTTGTTGTTGAAATCTTCTGTCTTTGGGCAGGTAGCGGCTCAACTTTCAAAAACTGCTTCCGATGAGGACACACCTTCACAAGTTTCTTCCAATCTCAATGATGATGTTCTGGGTCTCCAGCGTCGAGGTCGGGATCTTGGTCTGGATAGGACTGTTCCGTAGGACTTTCCGACTGGCAATGAGCCTTCGCCTAGGTTTTCGCTGGTGGCGGAGGCGAAGACGACGTTGCGAAATATTTGTGTGCTATATACAGAGCGCGCTGTTTCGTTATTGTTGTTGTTATTACTGTGTGTTGTCGTTTGGGGATTGTTATTGTTGTTGGTAGCGTGTTGTGTTCCATTTGCGCGTTCTCCATTCGCCCCGCCGTGCAGGGCATCGATTCGTGAGGGGGAGCGAGATGGAAAGATCCCGAATGGCACATCATACGAGGAGGATCAAGGTCAAGGGAGATGGAGCTGTTGATGGAACCTTTTTTGCTTGCTTCCCTAACGAAGCACCAAGCAGCCGGGGGAAGACATAAAGTGCAGTAGGCGGCAGAAGGACGGCACCTGGAAGATTCGAGGCATGTGTGAGTGCGAATGAGTGCATGGGAGCGGGTGCGGATAGCGTTTGGATGTGGGAATGGGTGGAATTGAAGGGACGGCACTGGGGGGGTTACAGCGAATGTGTTGGTGTGTGACACATATCCCGATGGTGAAGGGGATATCTTTTTTAAATTGTTTTTGGTGAAGATTAGCAGGTGGATAAGAGCAAGTCTATTAGAATCGTGTGAGGAAAATTTCACTCTACGAGAGCTGATCCACACACCGAAATTCGATGTAAAAGGCTGGGAGTTCCGAAAAAGCTTAACCCTGCCTGCCGGAGAGTTCGAAGGACAGGATGAGGACTGAAAAATCGATATCCAGCATGTTTTATCTTCGATGAAGTAGCGCAAGTTGGTTGTCGATACTAAATGAACCGACCTAGCAGGCGTGTGGTCGTTTTGTGCTGCTGGGCAACGCTTTTCATTGGTGTGAACGTAGGGCAGGACAGCTTTGCTGAATGTATCGAATTATAGATGTTTGACGAAAATTTATAAGCACATTTTACTCCCCCTTATTTAAAATGTTAGCTCTAGCATAATTTACGGAAAATTTCAAAAAAAAGGCTGATATTTCAATTAAGGAAAGATTTTTATTTTTATTTCGTGATTACCATTTTGGGTATGATTTTGTGTTTGACAATGTCCGGGAGCGTGATTTAAAGTCGTGACTTTGGCTTGAGAGGTCTGGATGTTAACATCTCCGCCGGGGTCGCCCCCAATTTAGCAAGATCAGCTGCAACTTTGTTCTTCTACCGGCAAAGCTAAGAGAAGCCCGAAAGCGACCGAATTGATCATTGCACGGACTGTATTAACCTCAATTTTTGACAGTTCAGGGAGCTTTTTTACAATGTGTTAGAATCTAAACCGAAGAAGCGAAATTTTACATTGTCTTTTTCGGAAATGTATACCATTCGATTCAGAACATGGTGTAAAAATTTGCACTGGTGAATGTTTTCCGGCTATTTTACTTCAATATGTTGAAAAATTAGAGCACAAAAACTCAAACCGATCTTACCGAAATTTTTCCAAGTCCGCGTAAACAAGCTCTCTGAACTGTCAGAAATGCATTGATTACGCCATCGTGCAATGATCTATTGCACTAGGTCATTGCATGACGTCATCAAACCAGTTTTGACAGTTCAGCGTGCTGCTCTAGTAGCGTTAGTTTGAGTTATCCAAGTACAATTTCAACCGCTTTGTAAAAAATGTGCCACTAGTGTAGTTTTGCGTGAGTTAAGAATTTGATTTTATTATATTCTAGCATTCCGTTATAAGCACATCAATCAAGCATTTCGTTATAAAGATAGTTTTGAGAAACTACGAAGATAATTCAACATACATCAAAATTTTAATCTAACCTGGTAAGAATTCTTCAAATATACTTTTGAATTATGGAGGCAGAATTCGGGCATGAGTAGATACTTGAAATTTGCCAAGTAACGTAAATATTACTATTTTTCAATCTCTGAAACCCGAATTCGGTTGTATGTGCCTCTCTTGGGGTGCGGCCGTAATTTTCTCGACAAACGAAGCACGAAAAATTATTATCATCGTCACCGTGTCGTCGCGATGTTCGTCAGTTTTTCTGCGAGACAAATTGTGGGAACCTTGCCCCGGGAATAGAATCGACCCGTGTTTTGTGTGTTCAGTCTTCGCACGGATTGTAGGAAAAATCTAAAACTTGTGAAATAATATGGGATCTAATTACACACATGTCAGACGGGCAGCTGCAAGGTGACGGCACCGTGTGTTCGTTACGATCTGCAATTAAGCCGGTATTTGTTAGATCATCACGTTCGCCGTTCCAGGAATAGAGGAAAACATGGCTTTAGACGTTTATATAGATGATGTGCATTGAACCGACTTGCAGTGTCAATCAATCAAACAAGGGAATTTCAACAGCTGATCAAGTGAAGCTGGGATGTCAGTGTGTATCAATCGTATGAGACAGTTT
>JAHHFK020001477.1:0-29531 GCA_024533555.2 Aedes koreicus
ATGAGAAAAAAGTACACGTTTTGCAAAATATGGTTGGTGTAACGTAATTTCAATAGTATTTAGAACTACCCAAAAAATCTTGTCCTGTTCATATTTTATAAATGCATGGAACAATGTTTTAAGAACAATGATAAAGTATGAATCACTTCCAGCAGTGAAAAAGGTATTTTTAGCACAATCGTTAGTCAGATTGATATATAGAATACGAGAGATCCAACCCGATCGTAACTAGACGTGTTTTGCAATGCATTTATAATACATTTCTAAAACAAACAATAATTAAGCGTTGTAAAAAGATGTTTTCTGTGTTGCTCTGTGAATAGTCATGGACCAGCCTTTGGAGAACAATTAGTTCAAATAGCTTGGAAACAACACTTAAAGGTTGTACGGAATCAAATTGCACCACTTTTAAATGGCTGTAACGTTGGGTATTTTCTATCTAAATTTTGGGTGCAATTAGTTCAATGTGTAATTTGTTTACGCTGTGTAAGTTTCACTAGCAGATGTGCAATCGTTGCGAAGATGGAGCCGGAAGAACAGCAGCGGTGATGCTGGTAATGGTACGTAATTCTACGGTGTCTCGTGTTTTAAATCGGTGCCACGAATGTTTGACCATCGATCGGAAAGAAAAAAGTGGCAAAAATGGATCTGCTTATAGTGTTAAGGATCACAAGCGGGTAGTTCAAGCTTTCAAGAGGAATCCCAACAGTTCAGTTCGAGATGTGATGAAGAAACTGAATCTAACCAAACATTTCGTGCAAGATGCGAATAAACATGAAGGACTGAACGGCAGAATACGGTACGGTAGGTAAAACACGTGCACGGAAGCTCAATGTAAGAGCAGACTTCCGGCAGCTTCCGGAGCTCCAGGTTTTCACTGTTCATCATACATTCGATGTCCCAGAGGACGTTAGAAAGCAGAAGATGACAAAGTTTGTCAAAAAATATATGTTTTGGCAAGCAATGTGCCGTGTGGAAAGCGGAGCACCCCATCCGTGACAACTGGAACGGTCAATGGACAGGTGTACCTAAAGGAATGCCTCCAAAAGTGTCTACAAGGCTAAGGAGGTCAATTTTGTGCCGAAGCATCTCAATCCCCCGAGCGCACCGGAACTGCGGCCAATTGAATAGTACTGGGCCATCTTGAAGCAGGCACTTCTGAAGCATCCTAAGGAAGTGATATCGGAGGAAGATATGAAGAGAAAATTGATTGCCATGCAAAAAAAAAAGTTGGGCCAAATGTTGTACAGGACCTTATGAGTAGTGTTAAGGAGAAGATACGTGCATTTGGATATGGAAATTGATGGAAATTGAATAAAACAAACATGAGAAAATATTCATAACATGTTTTATTTTACTCCCTGAAAGTTTGAAGATGATTGGATGAACGGGCGAATTTTGCCGAATATGTGTGTGTGCCGTAATTTGATTCCGCACACCCTTTAGTGCAGCAATCCCACGATAGTTGGCGATGGATCCTTTGCATCCCATTTTGTGTATTGAGAAAACAAACGGCTCTATCCAGCATTCACGAAACACACCGGAAGTTAATGACAAATTGAAGACCGTAGCTAGGAGCGCAGCGATTGTGTTAAGGCAACGCTTTAGGACAATTGAAGGAATACCACCAGGACCGCAGCCAGTTGAGCTTTTCATCTGCTTCCCTGCTAAAATCACCATATCACTATGGATAGTGAGTGCAGAGCCAAATACAGACAAGCGGGAAACATTGCCGCGACAGAGTGAGCTTCATGAGTGCTGTCAGTCATGGTGGAGGGTAAACCGGTTTCCTTCCGTTGTTCATTCACGAATCGCCAAAAGCTCTTCGGTGTTCGATGTTGTCATGGAAGCTGTACTAAGGATTAAACCAATTATACTATATTAACAATATAAGTCACTTCACATTTTTTCAGGCGACCCTTTTTTACGCGTGTGGCGCCATAAGTGAGAAACGTGGCAACTACTAAATACACACGCTCAATCTAAGCTATCCAGTTTTTGTTATACCCAGCGTAATATTGCAAAAGTACTCAACAGACAAATTGAAACGAATCACACATTGTTGAACTAAGGAAACGATTTCCAAGCTCGCCGCAACTCCGACTTGATGCCAGCTACGAATGTCATGACAAAAGCAACACGCAACTATGTATTGCTGCAACTTGAACAGGATAGGAAAAAGATCGTCTGTTGGAACGAAAGCGAGATTTACGGCTTGCAAATAACATTTTTGATTACCATAGAATGATTTTAAAATATTACGATGTAGATATACTTTGATCAAATTAGATAAAATTTTGGCCTGAAAATGATCCTCAATTCACGGACTGAAAAAAAACCCCAATTTTTTTTTAGGTGATTAGTCAGAAGGGCTCAACATTCTAAATAATTAACTTTTAGTTTTGATTGAGTGGTGTTATTTTTTTGCAAGTGCCCTGGTTTTCCCTCTTGGGAGTGTATTGAATTTGAAAATTTGATAACCTACCCCAATACAAAAACTAAAGCTAGGCTAAAAACTATAGTTTACAAGCAGTCCGATGATCGAATAGGGCGACCTCGGGCAGGGGCCTTTGTTTTGGTGTATTAAACTTATTTTGTACGTCAATCCGTTACCGAGATTCAAATGATTTTATTTTTCCGGATTCTAAATGGAAATAGCTGTAGTAATCGACCATCATTCGTGAGTTGTAATGATCATATTTTTTTCAGTTCTTCCATCTTCTACTCCGCAATTCCAACTTTCGTGATGGACCTCAATCTGTTGAATCGCAAGGTGATATGATAACCAACCTACTCGATCCAATAAAGTTTACGAACTGCCAATGTTTATTTTTTCATCCAAATATGGGTAATATGCATTTACTCATATTTAGGTAATGTCACCTAACTCAAATTGTAAATGAAGTGAACCCACTTTTGTGAGTACAATTTACCCATATTATGAGTATTGCATCAGTTACCCATATATGGGTGAAACAATTACCCTTTTATGGGTAATTGAGTCTTAGCGTGCATGGTCTCACTGGTCAGCATTTCCACTCATATGATGGCATCTCAAAATGGCTTGATTCTTGGATAGCATCAAAAGACGAACAGTTCTATCGAAATGGTATTCACGTTCTACCAGAAATATGGGAAAAAGTCGTAGCTAGTGATGGGCATTACTTTGAATAATTCGTTTGGAACCTTTGTTTTCAAAATATAGTTCCTTTTTCACCAAAAAAACAGCGAGAACTTATCAGCCAGCCAACCCGATGAAATAATTTCATTGATCACAGCAGCCAAAATGCGCTTAATCGAAGATGACAGCATCGTGTTATTTGTCAAGTTTATATTGAACAAATGATGATCGTAACACCCTTTATTTAACCTTCATTTAAAGTATGTTAGTATGCTATGGGCATTTATATAAAGATATATTTATTTAAGATATATATATTTATATAAAGAATCAGCTTACTTCAAGTCTCATTGCTCATCACCTCATATAAAACAACATGAGGCTATAAAGAAAAAAGGAAAAAAAAAACTTGACAATTTTATCGCTTCTTAATCCGAAACCACAACCCAACAATAATAACTAATGTTTGTCGAGAGTGCGGTTTGCGGAAGTGAACCGAGTTCCACATTTTATTTATCTCACGTCTCCAAAAAGCATGGAGATTAAATCCCAGCGTGACGTCATATGTGTCAACTTCTCAGCTGGATAGAAATAATGTGCCGAGCAGTCATTCTCCGGTTTACTCGCATCGCCTGCGGCTGGAAGTTTCGAAAATGCTTTAACTCTGTGCTCGGAATCAATGACGCAATTCTGAAGTTAGTTGTTTCATACTTTTCAGAAAGAACTTCTATTCCCTGGGATCCTAGCATTATAGACCATTGCCCATCGGAAACCGCTAAGCATCCGGCAAATCCTTTCGAAAAAGTTTGTTGAATTTATCTAGAACTCACAGCCACAGTTGTCCATCCGGTGACACCAGATTCGCATTTAGCGAGTTGATTTCGGTTTCCGCAGGGAGCAGCCCTCATTCAACTTTTACCATAATTTAGCCCCAAAGCCTCTTGTCGTGCATTGTGAATTGTAATTTTGTGCCCAAGAAGACAAGCTGAAACGTGACAAACTGTTGACCAAAGCGCGAACAAATGCCACGCACCATTCAAACCCTATGGACTTGTTTTTATTCATCATGATAAAAGGGCGACAGTCGTCTGGATTCTTCAACCGGGATCACGTACTAGCCGGGCGTTTTTTTTCTGGGCACGAGTTTGTCAATATTTTTGATTTGTGAACAATGATTGCGACGGAATTTACTCATAAAGTGGAGTTCTAACCAACAATTGAACTCTAGTGTTTCGCCACAAGCTGAAAAGGCCACAACAAAGGCATTAAATGGCATCAAAATTACTTGTGAACCTGAAATTTGTTGTCGGTTGGTAACAATTATCAATTCCAAAGTAGGGGCATGGTATGTGGTCAGAAGTCTGGCTTGGGGCGAGGAAGGGCGCCGTACGTTTATTACGGATCACAATGGTTGTTCAACTTAGCTTAAATAGCAGCCATCATCGCCGTGTCCCTCAGTGGAAAGCTAAACGACGAGCTCTTTATCATTTCTGGCTGTCGTCATTTTCGCCGTTCGTTATCAGCAGCCAGAAGCCAGCAGTGGAAGCTGTAGAAGCGGTACGGGGTTGGCTAATGGGATACCCTGCCACGATGGGGGCTTTGTAGAGTTTATTAAAGCATTTGAGCTAGAGTGAGAGATGACGGGATGTTGTGCATTTAAACACGCCACCTGAGGATGCTGTACCGGTAAGTACACGATGACACTTCAGTTTGCAGCCATGGATTAAGGTTTGTGCTAATGAGCAAGTTGTCATGGTATGAGCTGCAGATGACAATTTCCGAAATTTACTAGACAGTTTGAACGAAACATTTAAAGTTATGACGACTTTGATGTAAAAAATTGACCTCCATCATGATATACTGGTAAAATTTGTTGGGATTCGAAAAAAGGCGGATTGTTCTTTTTTTTTATTATTTTGCTTATTTGAGGGCTTTAATAGGGCGTTAAAACTATTGCAAGCTGAAAAAGGCTTTAATCTTGAACACCGGAGAGAACAACATACTACTTGACCTTCAGATATATGTTTCTTAGCATGTTTCAGTATATGTTTTGACATTCGTGTCTTTAAATCTACACAACGACAGAAAACATTTCCTTGAAGGACCGGAAAGAACTCTCAAATGAATCTTTTTCTGAAGATTTCTAAAGGATCTGTAAGATTTAAGGCGAGACATTCACATATGTCGACTACTTGTAACCTGCACATTTTTTTCGAACATTTTCAAAATGTTCTTCACAAATTTTTACTTTTCACTCCCGAATAAACGTATTGAATATGTTGATTGCAACTTTTTGATTCTGACTTGTCAATCTGAGCGGTGATGCTGAATTGTGTTGAGATCATGTAAATTTCAAGCGTTCAAAATGGAGAAATAAAAACATTAAATATATTAATTCAAGCAGGAGGATTATTTGAAATCTGATACAGTTTTACAGTTTTTCAGTCCTTCTTGCTATTATCTTAAAAATAAACACAATATTGTTTGAAATAATTGATTTTATGATAAAAATATCACCAGCTGGAAAACATGTCTCTTCATGTAAATTTATGTGCTTTAAAACTTAAAATTACACGCCTGAAACTGAAAAGCAAACTCCCAACGCATTTTTTCATTCTAACAACTTTTAGTCAGGCATCGACCGGCATCGACAACATGGCCCATTGGCTTCGTCAATTATTTTTGATACAGTTCTGATCAATTGGTTTATTTTTATTCATACCATCATACTAGCTGACATACTGTTACTGTTGATTCCCTCCTAGACTCTGGTTGTCACACCACTGCAACGTTCTAGTTCAGCTTGAATGATACCCTGATGCTCCCTCCTAACTCAGTATACGTATAGTCAATGTAATATTTGTTATGCAAGAATATAAGTTTTATGTATTTTAATTACAGGATTATGCATATATATTAAACGCTATATGGTTACTCTACTCCTCCAACCATTGGCTGCATTAGGATATTGGTTATCTGGAATGTTAAAATGTATATTGAAATCCAATTATTAGACTTCGGAACGTTGATTTGCTGGTTGATCCCTGATGATAGAATCCTGAATGAAATAGTATATACTATGGAGTTGATAATAGCAATAAAGAGTAAATTCAAAAATCTTTGATGCCGTTACCACTAAATCCAACAACAAGATTGAACAATTGGTAAAAATGAGAGATATCGAACAAGAGGATGAGTAGGTAGAAGACCTCGAGATTTATCCACAAACTGTAAGCAATGGAGAGTTGGCATTATAACTCACCCCATTCAATTGGGTGCCCTATGGTGGAAAACAATAATTTTAAATGTTATCTTATCGTTGAAAACAATATAGCCTGTAGTATCTACCGTTCTTTTATTTGTTGTTTTACAATAGATTCGGTCGTAGTTTTAATCTGATTTTAATTAGGGTTAATCTCCAATATAAGATCTATGGATTCGTGTGATTAATTAGTTTTGCGGGCCCAAAACCTAATGCACCAAATCCATTTAATCCAATGCAGCACTATATTGATCTATTTCAAATGATGAATATGAATCATCCAATGAGTCATCATCACTTTCCTGAAAATCTTCCATTTCGCTGTCATCGTCTTCGGGTCCATTGTCTTTGGACGGAGATGTATGTCTTTGGTAATCGGTCCCAGTTTCTCTTTCGTTCGAAACATTTTGTGATGTGATAGGCTATTGTTTTCTTATAGAGCAGGATAAAAAAGCATTCAAAAAAAAAAAAAACTACATATTAATTAGCTTGTTGAGTGACAGCTTCATTTTTCGCATCCCATTTAGCCAACATTTAGCTAACAATTTTTTGCGATGGTAATAAAATAAGCCGTTCTTTTTTAATGTTTTTGAAAAATCCATGTTTTGCTCCTGTATCTCGTCAAACTTGGAGTACAACACCAGATCACTCTTCAAATGTAAACAATCATTCTGACATTTTCTAAAGTTTTACTCAGAACTTTACGTGTACTTCGAAAAGAAGGAAAGTAGTTCAACATAGATGTATTGTAAACTTTTGCGCTGATTAAAAGTACGATTAGTACTTTTATTGAACTTTGTGTTAGAAATTTTTTGAAGTTCAAAGCAAGTTCTCAACTATCAACATATAAACTTGAAGGTTGGGTTGAATAACAAGAGAAAACTATTCTCGAACTTTTAAGTTCCCTTAAATATTAATGACACTTTAAAGAAAATTAAGTTCTGTTTGTCCGTGAAATGTCTTGTTATTCAGCAAAAAAGTTCCATGGAACTAAATTTCAACTAAATGTGAACTTCTGAGTTCTCATGTCAAGTAAAATTCGAACTTTTGGTTGCTTGGGCATCCTGTATCCTGCTCATATGAAAATATACGTAAGAGAATAAAATCTATGTATGTACAGAATATATCTGACATTCACTGGTTTCTTTCTGACAAAAAGAATTATGTGAGTAATAATATCTAAATTGTTGTGTAAAGTATAAAACGCAAGCGGAACAAGTGAAGCGGGACAAAAGAAGCGGAACAAGAGAAGCGGAACAAGAGAAGTGAAGGAACAGAAGTGGATTAACGGAAGAAGGAACAATGAAGTAAAAGAACCATTTAGAGCGTTCTAAATGCGATTTGAGTGAGTCTTCAATGCTTGCCATGCTGCTCCATACTCTTAAGATAAATGGGTTTTCAATGGAAAAATGACCCCAAGTCGTGCTAAAGTTATAAATTACAGGGGAATGGAAAATATACAAAGTGATTTACAGGAACAAAATCTTCAGTCGCACCCCCTCAATTTGCTATTGTCAAATTTACAATATTACCCTGGCTACGACAGACAGCGTCACCATGTTTCAGCCGTCAATCTTTTGTGATCATATGACTCGTGAAGGCATGACATAGGAACTCATGAAGGTCGGAGGTCAGTCGCACCCTCCTTCAAGGATGTCAACTCTCCATTTGAAACCCAACATGAAAAATCAAATAAACAATGCTTCACAAATTGTTGAAAAATCCAATTTTGAATCAAGTGAATCAAATTGAATGTAGAAACTCACCAATTGTACAAATAATATCCGTAAAAAAATTACCGAAATTATCAAAGTCACGCTGAGCTTCATTTGAGTAATCGTTCACGAATAATTTTGTCACTACAGTGACGGGCAATTCAATATACCCAATGCCCGATTTTCATACAAAATGAAAATGTTTGGAGGCTTTTCTTTCATTTTCACACAGCCGGATCCTCAATTCTACAAAAAAAAGGTTGAAAATTTGCAGATACGACTGTTGCTATCAAAAACCTCGGTAGTTATTTTTCAAGCAATTTGCGCATGTGGCTTGAGATCTTCTATTTTCAACACAAATGGTACGAAAAATGCTGAAATTGATGAAAAGATTGCTTACAGAAGAGGTTTCCATCACTATATCCGAAGCATGAGATTCCTCCTCTCTTCTGGCTGGATCTGGGCTATGTTCATTATGCCAGATCAACTCTACAGTGGTTTTCTGAAAACAATGTTGATTTCGTTGAATAAGATATCAACCCACTAAACTGTCCTCAACTGCGATCGATTGAACGCTACTGGGCAATCGTCAAGCCGAACCTCCAAAAGCCAGGTGCAGTGATCCACAACATGTCAGACTTCAAGAAAAACTGGTCAGCAGCGCCTAGGAAGTGTAAAAAAATCACTGTGTAGAACTCGATGGACGGAATGAAGGCTAAAATACCATCATACTTACGACCGAAATCAGCAATCTGATTAATTTATTAGTTTGATTGGTATTTTAACATGTTAAGCTGAAATACATAAATACATTGCTTGAAAAATTTGCGAATTGTTTTAATTTTATTTCAATTTTTGAATGTTTCTAACTTTTTTACGAAACACTTTTCAATGCTCAAAATGTAATTGTAATGAAGCAAAAACTGTAGTATCAACAGATTAAAAAGGACACCTGTGAAAGGGGAAAGGTAAGGGGATTAACAACGTCATTTTTGATCTATGTCAAGGGAAGGGAAAAGGCCCGAAAAATGAATTTTTCTTTTTAAAAAAAAAAAAAAAGGGGGGGAGGAGTTAAAATGTAGTAAGGAGGAAAAAACACGGTTAGTTTAAAAAAGTTTTTGGGGGGGGGGTTGGTTTGTTGGGGGGATTTTTTGGGGGGAGGGGGGGGGTTTTTTTTGATTAAAAAAGTTTTTTGACGTGTTTGGTTAAATCTTTATTTTTTTGTTTTTTTGTTTTTTTTTTGTTTGGGGTAGGTTGTTTTTTGGTGTAATAAAATATTTTGGTAGAGTTTTTTTTTTACTAAAGGGTGATACGGTCAAAATTTGGTCAAGGGAAAACGCGTGTAAATCGGTGAAATCGTTTATTTAAAAAATCAAATTAAATTTCTTTTTCAAGTTCAATTAGTATAAAATTCAGGAAAAATTTCCAGTTAGGCTTCCGCTTTTCCAAATCCGAATTGCCCGGCCTTACGCTTGACCCCTGCCATCAGATTTTGTACAGCCACCTTGTCCATCTTCTTCGCCGCAGAAAGCCAGTTTGCCTTGAACTGCTGCTAGTCCTTAGCAGTTTTTTTGGTCTTCTTTAGGTTCCGCTTGACAATAGCCCAGTATTTCTCAATTGGGCGGAGCTCTGGCGTGTTGGGAGGGTTCTTGTCCTTGGGAACCACCTGCACGTTGTTGGCGGCGTACCACTCCATGGCCTTTTTACCGTAATGGCAAGATGCCTAATCCGGCCAAAACAGTACGGAACAACCGTGTTTCTTCAGGAAAGGCAGCAGACGTTTATTCAAACACTCTTTCACGTAAATTTCTTGGTTGACAGTCCCGGAAGCTATGAAAATGCTGCTTTTCAAGTCACAGGTACAGATGGCTTGCCAAACCAGATATTTCTTTGCGAACTTTGACAGTTTCGTGTGCATGAAAATATCTGCTACCTTTCCCCTTCCTTTTGCCGTATAAAACTCCTGTCCCGGAAGCTGCTTGTAGTCGGCTTTGACGTAGGTTTCGTCGTCCATTACCACGCAGTCAAACTTCGTCAGCATCGTCGTGTACAGCCTCCGGGATCGCGCTTTGGCCGTCGTATTTTGTTTATCATCGCGATTTGGAGTCACTACCTTCTTGTAAGTCGATAGTCCGGCTCGTTTTTTGGCTCGATGCACGGTTGTAGACGATACACCCAGCTTATTTGCGGCATCTCGGAGAGATAGGTTAGGGTTTCGCTTGAAACTACCGGCAACTCTCTTTGTCGTCTCAGCGGCTTCCGGTTTTCGATTTCCCCCGATCCAGACTTCCTGGCTGTCGAAAAACGTTCCCCAAACACTTTAATTACATTTGTAACGGTTGATTTGGCAACTTTTAGCGATTTTGCCAACTTTGCGTGCGAGTAGCACGGATTTTCGCGATGCGCGAGCAAAATTTTGATACGCTGCTCTTCTTGCTTGGACGGCATTTTGACAACTGAAGAGTGAAATCAAAATAGGAGCAACATTCTACACACACACACACCTTCAAATTGAGGGGTGTTCAGGTTTTTTAAATGCAAAATTGAAAGAAATACGTCAAGTTGATATTGACCAAATTTTGACCGTATCGCCCTTTATGCTTCTTATATAAAGCCAACAATCTCTTCTAGACACACTCAGATCGATAGATTCCCGCTTATATTTCCCGGGTAGTGTAAAAAATGGTTGTCTTAACAACAGAAGAAAATACTTGCCATACCAGTACCTTTCTTCCGCGGTTTTTCTCCTCTTGCGTCCCCCCCTCCCCCTCTCCCCCCCCCCCAGCGGGGGGAGAGTATGAGGGGGTTGGGAGTGGTGTTTTTCTTCGCCCTTTTATATTTCTTCTTCCTTGTTCATACATCCGCACGCACGGGGGCAAAGGAAGAAGTTGCTGCTCGCTTCTTCTGTTCTGCACTTTGTTTCGAGATTTTCTGCTCCTTGTAGGTCTTCAGGTGGTTTCGCCTCTTGATACGCTGGATCATTCCGACACTCGTTTCTGCTTTTTTGGCCAAATCACGTATTGACATTGATTTGTTCTTCATGATTAGAGATACCACTTTCTGCTCCAGTTTCGGGTTGGAAGAACCGGGTTTTCTGCCTCTTCCTGATAGCTCATCCAAAGAATAGTGTTCCCCAAACTTATTAATGATGGTTTTAACACTCGCATGATGAATTCCAAACCGCTTCGCCAATTTTCGCATAGTAATACCCTTCTCACTTAGCCATGTGTCCAGAACCTTAATTTTCATTTCCTTTTCAATACGCGACATTTTGAAAACGCAGAATTTGAACCGCACAAACAAGTAAACAAAAGAAAGCTGACAGTCAAACGCACAGCATGCAGTGTTCAGAGCATAAAAAAACCATCACAAATACATGCGTACAACGCAAATGTATGTGGATAGCTTATATTCGATACACTTCTAAACTCCGTAAACTTTGAGATTTGACCATATGCGTGGAACAATTTTTGCCATCAAATATCTATCGTCCTTGAAAATATTACCACTAAGGAACCGAACACCCTGGATATGAATAGATCGTATCTCGCTGCAGGTTTCGAGTATTACGATTTCCCGGGCAAATTTCCCAATTTTGAAAAATTGTAAAAGTATGATCAAAACAAAAAAAAACATGAAAGCTAGATAATTCCCAAAATCTTAAATTTTCCCTTTATATGTTCCAATTTTATCTTTTCAAAAATGTACCTTGAGCGGAGCTAAAAAGAACAAACAAAAGGCAAAACACCAACATTCTAACGGGTCCCCACCTAGTTCCCTCATTTAATCCCACTGCTAATACCTGAGCCCAGTCGTCTATCATTCACCTGTGGTGGATCTTGCTCGCTAAACAGTGGAAGTTTCCTGCACATCATTTACACCTCTAATAGCCAACTCGCACACAAACACACCCACGCAATCACACGCCTCTGCTCTCGAAAATAGCACAGTCGGCAGTCCTTCACTGTGGCTCCGCGAAACCACGACCTAGGACCTACAACTGGGTCGGCATCGTCCCGTCAGTTTCGTTTGACTAACAAGCCAGCAATGCATCCTAGTAGTAGTTCGCGAGTGCCACTTACGTCGTCGTTTCCTATTACCTCCTGAAGTAGAGAGTGACAGCGTCGGATCCCCGGGGAACTTTGAAGTTGCCAACAGGTGCTCCGTTTTGTGTGACGTTTAATTATTGAGCATGCTCATCGCAAGGCACCAAAAACGGCATTCGCTTATTAATTGATTCGAATTTGCGAAAGACGACGAGCAACGACTTGCTTGAATTATAACAGTACAACAGAGTGAGAGTGCAAATTAAAATGAAGGACTCAGCGCTGAAGCAACATAATGGAAAGCTTCCGGTGGCAAAAGGCGAACTTTCCGGAGTCGATGGAACTACAACGGTTGAAGGTGGAGGTAAGCTGAAAGGGCTGACGGTATCTGGTCGAAGACTTTCATGCCGAACTGGGAGTTAGGTCGAACATTGAAAAGTGATTGGTTGCAGCTTGAATCGCTCCTAATGCAATCTTAAGGTGAAAATATAATAAAGGCTGGATTCTTCAAAAATCTTAAATACAATATGGACAACGGAAGAAGTGGTTGACTTGTTTTCAAATTGTTGTCCAGTGTCTTCTGCATAGAACATCTAAGAATTTAATTTTGAAAATTTGAGACAGTATCAAACTAAGACAATCCAAACCCAGATTAATCAGGAGTTGCTGTTTCAATCAGATGGTATGGAAGGGGTTCAAAATTTCAATATTTTCCATATTATTGAATACTTTAATGATAAGAACAAGAACTATACATATTAGGCTAATATTTCAATGTACGAATCATTTTCAACTATAAATTAGTTAGTCCCATTTTTAAGAATTAATCTTCTAGCTGCTGAAGAAGTTCGCCAACATTTTGCCTTTGCGTATTTTACATATGTTCACGTATACCGGAGGGAATGTTTTCATCAATTCCTTCTCTCATGTTGGATTGTCGCAAGAATTTGATGCTGCATATAGTTCATATTGATATGATATGATATCATTAGTTATTCCATGTATTTTCCTGTCGTTTGAAGTCTATGATTACATTGTTCATCATCTGGCACTATTTATCAACGAAAAAAATATTTCGGAGCTGCTCAACAATATTTACCGATAAATAATGCTTCGCTGTTAAGCAGCAGGTATGGCCACCCTTTGCAATTGAGTGTGCAAATTTCTCCTCTCTTTGCCTCCGCGTACAGCCGCGTACAGTCAACGCCTCTTACATTTGCTCGTTTTAAAACGAATCTCAAGTTTGTCGTCATATTGTGTGTATCGAAAAGTAGTTATAAACATTCATTCATTGACATCTAATTAAACGCAATTCGCAAATTGCAACGTATTTTATTACAGCTTAACATTTTTAAACATCAATTGAACTAACAATTTAATCAGATTGTTGATTTCGGTAATTCGATCGTACTTAAGCCTTTATACCGTCTATCAAGTTCTGCTCAGTGGTTTTTTTTTTAAACTTGCTGGCCGCTGCTAACATTTTTTTCTTGAAGTCTGACATGTTGTGAGCTACTGCACTTGCCTTTTTGAGGCTCCACTTGACGATTGCCCAGTAACGTTCGATCGGTCGCAATTAAAGACAGTTTGGGGGGGACGCAATTAAAGACAGTTTGGTGGGGGGATCGTAAACCAGAATCCGATTCTGAAATCTCAGGGTTGTCAGGTTCTCAGAATCCTTCACAAATAGCCAAGACGCTCATTCTGTGCAGCGCTTTGACTATGGCCTCCTAGCTGGCGCTGTTGAATGCGTTCTTCGCCTCGGTCGTTATTACAGCGCAATTACGCTTCCCTATTCGCTTCTTTTGGTACGCCTTAACCGAGATCCCTTATACCTTATCCGAGATTTCCCAACCACCGTTCGAATAGCATCTACCGTTGATCTCCCTTTTCGGAAACAAAACTGCATCTCCATCAGACCGAGCTCGCGATCCGTACACTTTATCGGCCTGTTGAGGATAAACCTCTCCAAGAGTTTCCCGAGTGTGTCCTACAGGCATATTGGCCTAAACGATACTCGACCCACCGGCGTTTTACCTGGCTTCGGCAGCGACACGAGTCTCTGGATATTCCACGTTTCAAGTAAAGATCTCGAAAGTGATCTTCGTCCAGACATTTCTGCAGCACCGGCCTGAAATTGTCCGAGAACTCCTGGATTGCCGTTTTGAGTGCCACGTTAGGAATTTCGTCCAGGCCAGGGGCTTTCACCTGTGACGCTGGATCGTTGGTCACTTTGCCACTTTCTCTACAGCTCGGACAGTATCCTTGTTATTGCTCTATCGACAGCATTCGACTGTCACGCCACGCATATCCCTGCGCACTTCTTCGAACCTAGGGCATTCGAAAACGACGTGCTCCGGTGTCTCTTCCAGATTCGCGCACTTCGGGCATAAAGGTGAAGAAGCGTGACCAAACCGATGCAGATACTTCCGGAAGTAGCCGTGCCCGGACAGGAACTGCGTCAGATAGAATTTAACCTCTCCATGCTTCCAATTCACCCAAGCTGACACATTTGGGATAAACCGGTGGGTCCACCTTCCTTTCACCGCTTTCTCCCACTCTTGCTGCCCCTTAGCCAACGAGTCCGTTCTGACGATTCTCATCGCATTACTAGGGTGATGCAAATGGGCATCATGCCAGCGATAACGCATACTGCCTCCGACGAAATTGTTCTGCAGGCGCTCCCTTACTCGCACGGCCATGAGTCGGAACACCCTGTTCAGCTTCCCACGATTACGCTCAATTTTCAGCGCCGCAATCCAGGCTGAGACTCCACACCTCAGAATTGAAGTTGCCACACTCGCCAGAAGTCGCCTCTTTTGCTGCTTCTCGATCCACCGACGTTTGACCGCTTTCGCCGCCTTTCGTAGGCGCAGTCAACGTGCGCGTTGAAATTCAAGCGGTGATCGGGCTTCACCCCAGGTTCTTTAATGAGTTAGGATTGGTGTGAGTTGATGGTGAGTGTTTGGGTTATAGTGTTAGAGGTGGTTTTGTGTGTTTTGGTGTTGTGGTGTTGATTTGTTGGTTGTTGGGATTTTGTTGAGTTTTTTGGTTGTTTTTGTGAGGTTGGGGAGATGAGTGTGGAGGTGATGATGATTTTGTTGTTTGTTGGTTTGTTTGGATGGTGTTTTTGGTGGGGGTGGTTTGGAGTTGTGTGGGGAGAGATTGGTTTTTTTGTTTTGTTGGTGGGGTGTTGTTGTGATTTGTTGTTTTGGTGTGGATTGTTGGTGGTTGTGATTTGAGTTTGGAGGTTGGTTGGGTTGGTGGGGTGGTCCGGTTGGGGGATGGGGGTTTGTTTGGGGTGGGGGGGAGTGCCATTGGAGATCCCATCCGGATCCTTTCTTCAACTCCAGACCCTTCGTAACTAACAGTAGCTCTTCATTGAAGATCCGAGCACCTCCGGCAGTTGCATCTTCAGCATCTTCGTATGGCGTAGGCGGTAAGGTGAGGGAGAGGGAGGGGGGGGGGGGACGTTAATTCACCACCACGATCCGATAAGCGTTGCAAGGGTTCGATTGTCTGAGTGAGAGAAACATACACGTTTCTCTCTCAGCTTCAGTCCATGCTCTCTGGGCACTACTCCTTGCTCGGAGGCGTACTGAGAGTTTCAGTTCACCAGTTAACTGGGCGCCGTCGGTTCCTCAGTTTCTTCGGCATTGATGCATCACAGGCTATTACAACCGCTTCTGTCAACTCCCCTGTGTCGTGCACCGTTGATTGTCCGGAGCATCTCAATAAAGACCTCTTTGTCGAAGTCTTTTGTCTTCCACTTTCGCTCATAGGTCCTCGTTCTCCTCGTTGCGGTGGGGTCTTTCCGGCCGATGCTGTGGAGGATCGCCTGGTGGTCACTGTGGGAGTATTCCTCGCTTACTCTCCAGTCCATGTCTTCCATAAGCGACGGGCTGCAGAACGTAACATCGATGATGGACTCCTGGCTATCTTTGCAGAATGTGCTGACATTCCCTTCGTTGCACAGCCTTACATCCAGCTTCGCCAGAGCTTCAAGTAGGCTGTATCCCCTTGGATTGGTCCGCTTACTACCTCATTCGATGGCCCAGGCGTTGAAATCCCGGCCTTCGTCTGACCAGAGTGTCAGTGAGTGCGTCCAACATCCTGTTGAACTCTCCGTTAGTACATCTAGAAGCTGCATAACAGTTGCATACGAGTACTCCGTTGATTTTGGAAATCATAAAGCCGTCGTATGAGCACTCGACCACCTTTTGGATGGGGAATCTGCAAATAACTTGTATCGCCACCAACCATGCTCTATCTGTCACCCACGTACTGTTACCGAAAGGAAATCGATACGGCTCCGCAATTCGCATTTGCATTTGCAACATCGCACTTTGTTTCTATCGTGGATTTCCACAACAGTTACTGTGCAGTGTCGCAATGATTTAGATTCACTTGCGTGACCTCCATCCTTATCGGCCTACCTGAAGCACCGCTCGGACCTGTCAGGACCCTTGCAGCTTCTCGACCGATGACCAAACCACATGCAATTGTAGCATCTCTCCATTTGCTTGATGACTCGGGGGACCAGTCTCAGCGGGCACACCGACCATCCGAATTTAACCTTGCCTATTGCCACCAATTTGTTAGCATGATCTACTGACAATCGGGTTGCCGCCGTCTGTGTGCCTCCATACGACTTCCTCATCCTTATTGACATCTGTCCTCTTAAGTTGCACTGCTCAGTCAATGCATACTTCACATCTTTTTCGGTCGTGATTTCGTCCAGATCCTTGCACTCGACCACTACCACCTGTGAAAGAGATCTCACGATAGCCTCGCCAACCATTTTGCCACGAGTTCCCTGTACACTGAGCTCTTTATAGATGGATCTTTCTTCAGCTCGAAGATCATCTCGCCTTTCTGCGTACACTGTGTTTTGACCACATTCTTACCCAAATCCGTAAGATCCTGGTCCTCCCTCACTTTCTTGAGAAGCGCAGCGTATGCTGTTGTGCCGTTCGCCTCAACAATCAAAGCATCAACCTTGTACTTCTCCCTAGGACACCGGCGTTTTTCTTCCTTCTTCTGTTCCTTCTGTGGTTTCTTCTGCTGTTCCGTCTTGTTTTGTTTTTTCCTCTTCGCCTGCTAGCTTTCTACGGTACCCCATTCACTGCCACTTCCACCATCTGATTGCTGACGCCTTTCTGCTAATTCTTCTGTTTTTTCGGGTCTTCCATTTCTCCTGGCGAATCCCTAAAATTATTTCCCGAGAAGGTATTTCGATGACTCTTCGGCGTCTCCTGAGCTTCAGTCGTATGTATTCCCGCGGCTTCCACAAGAGCTTTCCCAGCTGTTTCCGCTCTCGTCCTGAGCGCCTTCCACCCGCTTCCTCGGCGCCTTCTCTTCTCTTTCTGCAGCAGCCACGGCGACTTTGATGGCCGTCACTATATCTTGCCTCTCCGTATGGAGATTTTTTGTGTTCTTAACGAACACATGCAATTCGATGACCCTCTTCTTGACCTGCAAAATGTAGGTTCCAGGCCGCATCGCTTCTTGAGGTGTGCTATTGCTGAGTTTCCTCAAAACCGTGCTGACTTAGCCCAAGGCCTAGCTCTCCTTTGAGTCCATGAAGATCTTCTTGGAGTTTGCAGCGCGCGGGAGTGTGTGTGAGGGGGGGGGGGGGGGGGGTGTTGGATGTGTGTCATCAAAGCTTTGCTCGCAAGCACCCTCCTGTTGATAGAAGCCACTATCTGAAGGAAATCGAGTAGCGGAAGGTCATGACATGCTCTGCTTCACAGGCACCCTCATGGCAAATTTGCTCTTGATCTATGCACCGGCGTTACTGGACCGCTGGTCTTCTCTCCATTTGTGCTGCAGGTCTGATCACTTCGACCCGGGTTGCTGCTGTCGGCTTCTCAATGTTAATCTACCCTACGTCGAAGAAGAGTTCCCCGACAGTTAATTTTTTTCCGATACCGGGCCACGGTGAGCCATTCAGTTCCTATCGATTCCTATCCTAAACGACTCGAGAAATCCCCGACGGTACACAGAAAAAAATAATTAATTTTAACAAGCGCGTAAAATTTCCCCTTAAATAATTCCAAGCTAAAGGAGGCGTAAACAACGAAATAGTATGCAATATTTCATGCGCCATACAACAATGTTTACAATCTTTCATACGACAGACTAGATTCAGGCGTTATCTGGCTTAAATTTACATGAAATATCCCATCTTTTTCTACCAAATCTAGCATTCCCTTTATGTGCATTAAATAACGCAGAACATTCAAAGTTTCTTTTTAACTGTGTAGATCAACCCTACGCAGACGCCTCGCCTGTGGAATTTCTTCCGAACCCAAACTATGGTGATCCATTTCACCCAAATCTCCGCTGCAGGTGACTCGAGCAGTCCGCAGTGACAGAACTACCCTCCACCGACGGAGAGTTCCCCGGAGGTGGTACATCCTCCCTCGATCTGTGTGCCATTTTCGCTGCAGATCCGACATAATTTGCATAATGGGTGCGTTAATTGCGTTCAACGTATTTCCATCGCGACATATTTTGTGGACGACGTTTTCTTGGCTTATATCTGCCCCGCTGGTGTCGGTTGTTGCCAGGGACCTGGCGGAGAGCGATTTTCCTGTAGCCAACATCTCTAACAACCAAACGTCAAAAGACGCATTGTTTATAAACAATGCTGACGTTCCTACCCGTAGTAACAAACGTCAGACGGGCCTTATTCAAATAAGGCCCGTGATATGTTGCATACTGTCAAACGCTAGTAAATAGGATAGGGTTGCCAGGTCCCTGGTTGTTGCTCTTCAACTTTGACCAAGACCGATCGCATATCGGCATAGTTACACAGATAAAAAGAAACATTGAATTTTTTGCGTTATCTAATGCACAAAAAGGGAATGCTAGATTTGGTAGAAAATAATGGAATATTCCATTTAAATTTAAGCCAGATAACGCTCAGGCGTTAGATTCAGATCTAGCCTGTTGTATGAAAGATTGCAAACATTGTTATATGGCGCATGAAAGATTGCAAACAATTTTGTTGTTTACGCCTTCTTTAGTTTGGAATTAAACGAAGGGAAATTTTACGGGATTGTTAAAATGAATTATTTTTTCTGTGTAGATATTAATTAATAAGCGAAAGGATAATCTTGTGCAATGCTCCGTCAACTGCTCAGCAGGCAACATTGGTGTGCCAAAAATCTTTTCTACCATGTCACACACATTTAAGCAGTGTTGTTTTGAAAGCTGTGAATCATAGTTACCAGAAAGTCTTTAAAATCAATTGATTGTTAACTAGAAAATGAGAAGATTGATTAGTAATTTCCATTTAATTCCAACTACCTTTCTTGCTTATTTTGACAGATACGCGTATTTCGTCTACAATGTGCAGACTTCTTCAGTGTCGTATCTTTCAGTCGAGTATTAGAACACGACACCGAAGAAGTCTGTACATTGTAGACGAAATACGCGTATCTGTCAAGATAAGCAATAAAGGTAGTTGGAATTAAATGGAAATTACTAATCTTTCTTCTCATTTTCTAGTTACAGGTATTCCACAAAACAGCTCACACTCTCCAGGATTCAATTGATAGTAAATTAACATGACGTTTAGTCAAAAAATGGTGTTCGTCAATGTTGTTAGTGGAAAGTTTTCTCGTAAAAATATACAGCAAATATTTCCATAAGTCAATATGTCGAAGAGCTAACAGGATGGGCCGGTGCAGTTCGAGTTCACAACCAATTTGGCTCAAATTTTTGGAGAACAGTCAGCTGAACCGATACTTTGAACCGAATTTTTTTGGTTTTAGGTTCAATTAAGCTTCCATCATTGTTCTAGGTTTTCCATTAAACACTATCAAACTATCCACAACCATTTTTGCTCAAAATGGACTGTGCAAAGTTGTTCAGTCCCAACTTTTCCCGGAAAAACTGATTAAAAGCGAACAACATCTCATTTAGTCAGCCATTAGTGGCCGAGAAGGATGCCACAAGTCATGCGAGTTGAAAAGTTACCACAGACCGCACATACCATGATAATTTTTCTATTGTTCTTTTTGGTGGGGTGCTACCTATCTGAAAATTATAATATGTTAGATCGATGCAAATGTTTCAATAAATTAGAAATTCTTTATTTCTCAAACATCACGATCGTTGCCGGGAAATTAACAGTTTTGTGTTTGAAAGTTGTTGACGAACTACTTAAAAAAAATCTAAGAAAAAGAATTATTGATCTCAAAACATGTTTCCGACGATAAACAGTGAACAAATACGGTTTCATCCTACAGCATTGTTGACTTCACTTCCGAGTCAACATTCGCCATGCACAACAAATCTAGCAAACTTTATCTTAATCTACAAAACCATGCATACTGCAAAATGCAGAACCTATTTATGAGCATGAATGTATAACATACCTCTACTCTTCTTTCCCTTTCTCTGTCCATCTGTATCTCACCAGGACCGGCGGACTTCGAAACCGCCATCGCTGCAACCGGCTATGGCAAGTTCAATTTCCTCCTGCTGCTGGTGGCATTGCCCTGTTGCATGTGCACCGTGTTCGAAACGACCACCATCTCATACGTGCTTCCGAGTGCCGAGTGCGATCTGCATCTGTCGCTCGTCGACAAGGGAACCCTGAATGCGGTCACCTATGGCGGTAAGTACTGAATGCCCTTTTTGCTTGGCCTGGCATACCATGCAATGATTTATGCACCCTGCGTCTTCTGGGTCGAGCTAGGACAAATATCCTCTCATTCATAGCCAGCCAAGGTCGAGATTTACAACAGATTCTTTTTTTCGTTATAACAGCAATGGTTTGTAGGGGAACTGGGGGTAAAACAAACAGACTAAGTAGAACTTCAATTTCTGGATGGATGATTCAAACTTATATGCAGAATGTTGCAGTCTTTTGTTCTGTTTCAACGTAGGACTACGTTTCTCTTTTCTTTACCGAGTGTCATTTCAAAATTTAAAAAAAAAAAAAAAAGCGTTACGCTAATGTGAAAGGTTTTTGAACGCTAATAAGTCTCGTTCGAATGAACTGATTTTCTCCCTTCATACACCATTTGATCAGAAAATTCTACAAATTACTTGCATTAAAATTTTAATTAACTGCTCTTAATATAAGTAGTGCAATTTTTTTACTTTGAGATACTTTTGCAGCCATAAGAATCTGCATATGAACAGGTTGAAAATATTCTTCTCCCTTTCCGTGTCCTCAAAACCGGGTTGCAAGTGGTGCAAATTGTCTTCTTATTTTTATTTTACTAAGTTTCATTCCCTGTTTAATAGCCACACCCTTTAGCTGCAACATAATTTTTTTTTTTTTTTCATCAACATAACTCAAAAAGGACAAGACTTACAAAAAAGTGATGTATGAGTGACTTTCAGAAAATCGTCCTAACTTCAATGAAAAAAATTGTAAAAATTGTAAAAGCAATTCCTACCCGCTAAAATATTTCAAAATTCAAAGTCGATTTGCAAAAAATGGCTATCTTAGAATTGGACGATTTTTTTTCTAAAAAAGGCAATATAATTGTCTGAAAGTTCGCCGTACAATGCAAGATGGGCACTTTAAAAAAAAAAAGTTTTTCTAACAACAATTTTTTCATGTCAACATAACTCAAAAAGGAAAATACTAACAAAAAAGTTATGTATGTGTAACTTAAAATTGTCTTAGCTTTTATGAAAAATTATTGTAAAAATTATAAAATCGATTCTTACACGCTAAAAAAAAAAATATTTTATTATTTAAAGTCGATTTGCAAGCAACGGCTGTCTTAAAATTAAACATTTTTTTTTTAAATATAGGCGATATAATTGCCTAAAAGTTCGCCATACATTGCTAGATGGGCACTTTTAAGAAAAAAAACAAAACTTCTAACAAAAAAAATTTCATGTCCAATTTTTACCGTGTATCGCGCCAACTCGTCTTATAATTTAGTCCTAAAACCTCACAGAAGCCAATTAAATTTAATTTCAATAACAAATTTGGATTTTTTAAGGGTCTTTGGATGTTTGAAAAATCAAGGCAACTATTTGAAAAGGGCTTATTTTTAAATTATTAATAATTTTAAATTTCAGTGATAATACAATTAAATCAGGTGGTTGATCCTGTTTATTACCAAACCTTTGAAGTATATTACAAGAAGGACAATAAATTGGAAAACAAAAGTTTTATCATAATATCTGAAGTATTGACCCATGACTCAATAGCAGTTCAGTTGCTAATATGAAAATTGCTAGATTTCATTAAACAAAATTCAATATATTGCTCAAACATTATTTTCATGTCAGATGGAGTAGCGGCCCATTATAAGAACAAAAAGAACTTTGCCAGCGTGTACAATTTCAAGTCCATGTATGGATTGGAACGTCTCATGAGAAAGGTCCATGTAATGCTATTGGTGGTAATCTCAAGCGAATGGCAAAGTGAGCAAGCCTTGCTCAAGATTATGAAAACACAATCAAAACTCCTCGAGAATTATATGACTGTGCAGTTGAAGAGTCAAATAAAAGTATTACAAAACTGATTTTATGCTTCATACCCGCTGAACAGTATGCAAAAATGTCAGAAAAACTCGAGGAGTTCTATAGCCACGTAAAGACAATACCTGTAACACAGGTTCATTGCTTTGTACCTATTTCAGAAAATCAAATTTCAGGTTTTCTGATTTAAAGGATAATCCAAAGAAAATCACTTTGTATGTAAAAGATTTATAACTTTAATATATGAAGCTATGTTAACTAATACGTGAAGATGTACATATAAAAAATAAATGAAATAAAACCCTTACCAATAAACCAAAAAGTTTTCATTAACATTAACAGTATTTCAAAAATTCATATAACGTCATATTTGAATCGTCTTTAAATGGATATGAATCAACCATTTAAAGACGATTCAAATATGTTTTTTTTTTCTTAGATTTCTCAGCCCCCCTCTATCACAATTTTTCCCATACCTTTTACACATTCTGTAACAAATCTTGACCTTCCACGTTTTTTACAAATTGACTTTAAATTTTAAAGTATTTTTTTTAGTGTGAAAGAATCAATTTTACAGTTTTAACAATATTTTTCATACCAGCTAAGACAATTTTCTAAAAGTCACCCATATATCACTTTTTTGTAATTTTTTTCCTTTTTGAGTTATGTTGACATGAAAAATTTGTTGTTAGAAAAACTTTTTTTCCTTAAAAGTGCCCATCTTGCAATGTATGACTTTTAGACAATTATATTGCCTTTATTTAAAAAAAATCGTCCATTTCTAGGATAGCCATTTATTGCAAATTGACTTTGAATTTTAAAATGTATTTTTTTAGTGTGTAGAACTCGATTTTTCAATTTTAAAAATACGTTTTATAAAAGTTATGACGAATTTCTACAAGTGATCCATACATCACTTTTTTGTAAGTCTTTTCCTTTTTGAGTTATGTTGATTTAAAAAAAATCGATCAAAAAACTTAAGCCCTTTTCAAATGGTAGTCTTGATAAATTTTGAAAAAAAACAAAGTATCCAAAGTTGCTTGAAAAGACATAGTCACACACTCATAAAGTTTCATTGGATTCTGAGAGGGTGCTGCCAAACACTGGATGAGTTGGCGTGAAATTCGTCTATTGCTTCATGCTGCATTTTCGTGACTCGCTTCTTCCTGGGCTATGCTATTCTACGCTAGTAGGGGAGAACAGTACAAAATACATTGGTTGGGTATTATGACCCACTCAATAAATATGCTCAAATCTTCAAACCTAAAGCTTTAATGGTATGATAATTTCTCAATTTCTACATAAAACAGCATAACTCATAATTTTGTAGAAAAAAAGAATTAAGTTGGTAATAAGGCACTAAATACACCAAAATATGATCAAAATTTAAGAAATTGTCACCTCACATGTAAATAATAGTGTTGTTTAAATAAGCTTTTACCATGCGTTAATATCCATGGATTATAATAAATTTACTTCACATATATCGCACACAATAAAACATTAAGATAGTATCAAAACCTCACTACAATTCCACGTATTTTCAGAATATTCATACAAAACTATTCAATAATAAAACTGGGGCAGAACGCACCGTGGCGTTATATACGTCCACTCGCTTAGAAAAAAAGTACCCAGTGGAGCAGTTAAGTGTGAGAAACCAACGTTGGGTATTATCATGTTAACTTACCGCTGGGTACAAATAACTTACTTCTGGTAAAATTCTACCCAAAAATAAGTAATTTGAACCCAATGGTAGGTAAACATAATTACACCCAACGTTGTCTTCCCACACTTAACTGCTCCGTTGGGTAATGTTTTCTAAGCCTGTATATAATGAGGAGTTGGCAACATATCGCAACGTTTATAACCATTCCGTTTGACTACCAAACAGCAATGAGACAGGCGTTTTACCCCGGTGTCGTATTGGGATCAAATTGGAAAAGGTTTAAAAAATCATGAAAAGTAATCGTTTTGAATTTAAAACATCGTAATGCACCATTCTCAAAAACTTCTTCCTAAATTTCAGCTTCCATTCCCTAGTAATTCACGATGATGCTTAAACGGTGCGTTTTGTACCATTCTCCCCTATAAAGCACGCGAAACGAACCGAAATGATTTCAGTGTTCGACATTAGCTCTCAGCTGGTGGTTCTGACGGGGATTTGCCCACTCACCATAAAACGCCCGGTTGTGGTATGGGAGGCAACGCAAGACCGGCCTATCGGGTAGGTGCCGATTTCCCTGTCTACGCACTGCAGTGATGAAATTTCGAGCCACTGAAATCCTCAAGAGTAGGAAACGCCGCTTGTGACAACTAGATTATCAGAATCATCCCAAATATCTTGCAGTCGGTTTCTAACGCGCATCACATCCACCGTCCTTTTCAGGGCGACCAATCAAATTTTGCAGTAAAAGAGTTTGCGTTTAAGTGAAATTTTCAAAAACATTATGTTTATTTTGGCATTCTGTCGAGAGTTATAAATTCGACAGAGATTTTTCATTAGGGCCTAACAGAAAAATGTAAGCGATGGCTTTTTTCCACAAATTTTATCGACATTGATAACTTATCTCACTACATTATTTTGAAGAGAAAGAGTCCACCATTAGTGGCCCAATGCTCCTTTGTGAGGTCAACTGCGGAGATGGCGGAAGAAATACCCGATGACCTTATTCCCAAACTGAAAAATTTGGTCATCGCTAATCCGATCGTGAGGAAACCTGAATCGAACTTCGAACGGTTCGATTCATTCTACAAGTTACAACGTGTTTATGCTTACTTAGCGCATCACGTTCGTCGTGTTCTAACCCCAAGCGACAACTGAGATTCATGTGAATGACTGAGCGTACAGGACATGCGTAAGGCAATGGACTACATCATGTGTGTTCTTCAGCAAGGTTATGGACATGAGGGTATCCAGTGCGTGCAACGCGGAGAAATTTCTAAGCGATTTGCAGCGTTACAACTATTCCTAGACTAGGACGGATTCCTACAACTCGGTGGACGTCTACAAAACTCGAATTTTCCATTCGATGCTAAACATCAACTACTTACTGCTTCCTCAAAAGCACCGTGTAACGGAAGTGCTAATAAGTAAAGTCAACAAAGAACGACTCCACGAAGGCCAATCCGGAGTGTTGGCAGCCACCCGTAAAAAATTCGGGCTTGTCAACGCTCGTTCCAGCATCTGCAAGGGGATCCATAGCATAGCATTAACTAGGTCGCACAATAGCGTAGCTGGTACAAGGCTGAACAGTTGTTAAGATGGAGATCTTCATCGGTTGCTGATAGATAGTGATTTTTGAACAATCCCTACCTCTAAGAAAAAGGATCTGCCCCTTCGAACAGACCAGAGCTGTCCTGGCCACGTCCTTGCAACTGGTGGGGATAAGGAAGGAATGTTAGTCCGACACTTACTTAAGAGAGATGGGGAGAATTCCATGACCCCTCATAAGTGTCACGGGAGAGGTGAAATTATGTTTGTGAGGGAAGCTTTAGGATACGATCAGCAAGCGATGTTTGCAATTTTCATGTTTAAATATTTAAGACATTAAGTTGATGATTAGTTTGTACGTTGTCAGTTGTCGCTGCTTGCTACCTAAACATAGTGTACATGTATTTAAAAACATGTATGTATCCACATCCGCAAGGGGATCCATAGCTGCCCAAAATGTTTCCGCGCAAAGCAAAGGGTGATTCAACCCCTAATAAGAGATCTTCCTTAACATCGAGTGAACATCGCCGCACCGAGGAAATTGAACCAGAATTGGAATTATATTCCAACGGAGGGCAGAATGTTCGCGACAAGCGCTCCCTGTAGTGAGAACGTGTCTGAAAAGAGAGAGAGCGACCGAGTGAGAGAGCGACCGAGCGAGAGCGACCGAGCGAGAGCGACCGAGCGAGAGAGAGCGACAACGAGAGCGAGAGCGACCGAGAGCGAGAGCGACCGAGAGCGAAAGCAACTGAGCGAGAGCGACCGAGAGCGAGGAGAGAGCGACCCGAGCGAGAGCGACCGAGCGAGAGCGACCGAGAGCGAGAGTGAGAGCGACCGAGCGAGAGCGACCGAGCGAGAGCGACCGAGCGAGAGCGACCGAGCGAGAGCGACCGAGCGAGAGCGACCGAGCGAGAGCGACCGAGCGAGAGCGACCGAGCGAGAGCGACCGAGCGAGAGCGACCGAGCGAGAGAGACGAGCGAGAGAGACGAGCGAGAGCGACGAGGGAGAGAGAGAGCGAGAGCGAGAGAGAGAGCGACGAGAGAGAGCGACAAGCGAGAGCGACCGAGCGAGAGAGAGAGAGAGCGACCGAGAGAGAGAGAGAGAGAGAGAGAAGAGAGAGAGACAGAGCGAGAGCGACTGAGAGAGAGGAGAGAGAGAGCGATGAGAGAGAGCGACTGAGCGAGAGCGACTGAGCGAGAGCGACTGAGCGAGAGCGACGAGAGCGACCGAGCGAGAGCGACCGAGCGAGAGCGACCGAGTGAGAGCGACCGAGCGAGAGTGACCGAGCGAGAGCGACCGAGCGAGAGCGACCGAGCGAGAGCAACCGAGCGAGAGCGACTGAGCGAGAGCGGACCGAGCGGAGAGCGACTGAGCGAGAGCGACTGAGCGAGAGCGACGGGACTGAGCGAGAGCGACTGAGCGAGAGCGACTGAGCAGGAGAGCGACTGAGCGAGAGCGACTGAGCGAGAGCGACTGAGCGAGAGCGACTGAACGAGAGCGACTGAGCGAGAGCGACTGAGCGGAGAGCGACTGAAAATACGAGAGCGACTGAACGAGAGCGACTGAGCGAGAGCGACTGAGCGAGAGCGACTGAGGAGAGGATGAGCGAGAGCGACTGAGCGAGAGCGACTGAGCGGGAGAGCGACTGAGAGCGAGAGCGACTGAGCGAGAGCGACTGAGCGAGAGCGACTGAGCGAGCGACTGAGCGAGAGCGACTGAGCGAGAGCGACTGAGCGAGAGCGACTGAGCGAGAGCGACTGAGCGAGAGCGACCGAGTGAGTGAGAGCGACGTCAGCAACTGCGACGGCAACTTTTCGAACGTTCTTGAACGTTCAATTTGGCAGATATATGTATAAACGCGACGCGTGAGATGATGCAAATCAGTATTGATTTTGAACATTTACCAGTGAACGCAATTTAGCAGATGGTAAAGTTAGAGAAGTGTAACGGCGACAACATCGTAAGGAGGGGAGGGAAGAGTAGGCGTCAGCGTAAGCGTCCGAGTCGTTTTAGTAAGCGTGAGTACAAAATGCTTGGAAAATCAGATGGATGTTTTTGATTTGTCGACTTGTCTAATCCCAGTTACATTTACTCAAATTTGAGTGACTCCACTTTTGACGAAAGTACACGCGTGTTGAGCGCGTTGAGAATCGTTCTTTTTAGAGTTTAACCAAGTGTTTTCGCGCCTATGCAACCGCTTTAGCCACCGAGTTTTGTTTTCAATCGAAATGAAACCTTAGAAACATTAACTTCCCTCGTACTTGACCGAAAACCGCTGTGGAACCAGACATTAAAGGCGTATCGGAACAAAATGATAGCAGAGAAGCTTGGGCGGCAGATTGCGAGGAAATGAAGAGAAGGCGTGACAAGTAATTTAGAACGCAGTAATTTATTTTGTGCGATAATCCAATGTTTCGATTTTTCGTTTTTAGTGGTCAATATCAGGAAAAAAATGGAAATCAGTACAAAATCAGTTTGGAAAGGAACTACGAAAAGTACCGGAAGGACGTTCATCTGACAAAGTACCCCTCAATTACGAAACATAATCCATCTGGCCGTATTTTGAGTCCATACTGTTCCTGAAGCATCACATGAAACCGATAAAATCTGGCGGAAAGTTGCGACCTGATGGCGCCGAGAATACTAGGATTGCCAATACAAGAAACTGAAGCAGATGAAACAACAAGCGACTACAATGAAATAGTGGAAATCCCGATGGAAATGACGCATGAGCACAACTCGACCACAAGAGAAGTGCTCAGCAGCATCAAGTCGATATCGAGGCGAAAGCTTATGGAGCATATAGACTGTTCCGATAATTATAAATACACTAATGATTAACCGTCAATTCAAAATGCGTGCAGTATTCAACCAACTTTTGGCTGCGTCCTGGTTTTTTACATCCAAATTAAACTGATGTTGTCATTTTTTTCAATTTTTCGCACGGAAGTTTGAAAATGCGTGGTCTTTCTCCAGAGCAAAGAAAACGGATTGTGCACAAACGGTGCACCGTCAGTGGTCTTTCGATCAGAAAACTGGCTAAGGAAGAAGGTGTGAGCGTCGGAGCAGTAAATACCGTATTACCAGCGGGTGGATAGTCATGAAGAAAACGAAATTTTTTTTGGCCCAAGGACTACTAGCACACCGATCCCAATCTCGGTCCCAAGCATAATGATTCGCCCCTAAGACCGTAACGCACACCAATACACTCTCATATATTCTGTCAAAATAACATAGTGAACCAAAACAAAAACAAAGATACTAGTACCAAAAGGTACTGAGAAGCGCAAGAATGCATGTCAAGGTGCAGACTGCAAGGTGTACTTCGGAACTTAGGGGTTCTACAACAGTGAACCAATTTCAAAATGCTCGTTGCACATTGATTGGTGGTATTACGGTAAGTATCAAACAACAGTGCTCTTTCGTAGATTACCCGAGACGGGGTAGAAAACCCGGTCCCGCTGACCCTCTAATCGACAGAAAGGTAAGAGACTATATCAAGCGTCATTCTTCAGCATCAGTCCGAGATGTGGCGAAAAAGCTAAGTACCTCGGCGACTAATGTTATGCGTGCCAAGGAGAGTAAGCAGAAGCACCAAACAGGCTTTGAATCTGTGAAATCGAGGGCTCGAAAGCTGTACGATAAACTGCTGACCGAAAAATCGGGCTGTGTTATCATAGACGATGAAACCTACATAAAACTCTATTATAA
>JAHHFK020001478.1:0-43613 GCA_024533555.2 Aedes koreicus
TTGTAACCGTTCCGCGAATGCTCACGAGGTTTTTTCTTTAACAAGATGGCTTTAGCGCCACTCCTGCAAGCAGGAGGCCACCTGTCGTTTGGTATTTGCCCGACCTTTTGAGACAGTCACCTCAGGGTACTCGTGAACGGCTATTAGCTCCAAGGCTCAAACACTATTGAAATTACCACTAAATAGAAAAAACGCCAATAAATCCTGCTTGATTTTCCCCCTCTGAACCTAAGTAAATAAAACCCAAACTTAAACTCGCTCAATCCGAATGAGCTAACCGGAACGGGAGAAGAGAAGCCTGATATTGATAACAACGGAACGGAAAACGAAAACGGATCTCAGGAGGAGTCGATTCCATCGGAACTGCCCAGAACGAAAATTAATTCAAACTCAGTACTTCAAATCACAAATAATCAAATAAATTTATTTCCCGGTTACTCGCGACTCATTCGGGTTGGACAGAACATTCGGTTACGGGAAAAATTCATTGGGAAACAATCATGGCCATGAAAAAGGGTTTCCACATACCTGCGCAGGTTTTTGGTGAGTTCTCGATGACAGGCTGATGCCGGCGGGGTACTGGCGACTCTAATGGCGACGACAACGATGTAGATAGCGACGAATCCCGATGATGATGGCGGGGTCGAAACCTGATCGCTGTCTCTGCTGAAATGGCGTCCAGCGATGGCAGACGAACTCGGGGAGTATGGCCGAAATACAGATGCGGAGGGAGTGGCGGCTGGACGGAAAGCTTCCGATTTTAAATTCGTCGAGAGCGTCCGGAATTGACCGTCTCCCTCAATATAGAAGCCCGCTTTCCCAAGCGACCCGGCTTCGCGTACCTTTCCGCTATGACCGAGCGGGGTTAAGGGAGACTCCTATATTTCGGATAAGGTCCGATTTAGTGTCCGACACTTGGCTACGGATCACTAAACCGCGCTCTTGGTAACCTTTCCACAGGGGTTGTAACTTTTTGTGGAATTCCGACGGATTATTGGCGTCCGTCGGGTGAAATTTCGCACAGTCGTCTTGCGAACTTCACTCCCCTCCGTTTAACTACCTTGAAAGGCGGGCCTTAGCGGACTCCCGAGCTCAACTTGTGCGATCCGTGCTCCACGGACAAAACTTGGTGATGATCGTTGACACAGAAACCCAATACGTGGATCTCAAACTCCAGCCCGTACACAAAAAGCGCCCGAGCGCTGGAATGTCCAACGCGAATAATACGTTTTAGTCTCATGTAAAACTTTAATATGGCTTGAATAAATAATTACCTTTTTTGGTACGTTTAACAAATTGCGTATCTCGAGAAGATATCGCTTTGCCGGTCTCACAGACCGGAGACTACGTATACTTAAATTGACTAAAAAGAATTAAAAATTCGTTGTAAGCACTTCACAAAAGAAATTCACTCTTCCCATTGAGTACCTTTGGTACGTATCTCCTAGAAACAACGTTTCACTTATTTAGATAAAGACTTTCAAAACTACGCGATAACTTCTGTTCTCCAGCCGGTATCGTTGCGAAATGATCGAGCTTAAATCCTCTTGTCACTAAGAAATGTTGATCAAACAATTACCTTTTATGCTTAATCAAAGCGCCAGCAAACAATCCGCATGGCGAATAAAGATTCCTTTTGGCTTTTCTCCTTGTTTCGTCAAGATGGTTATTTCATAGTTTGGAGCCATTGTTGCATTTCTTATTTTTATAGCATTCAACTTAGCCGAGGCACAAACCAGTCGACATGCAAAATAAATGTGTAGCGAATCTAACCTAACCTATTTTGTCAATATTTACATTTGATATACGATTCAAATCTTATCAAACCTAATTTAACCTAATTCATAATAATTCTAAATAATTCAAACGAATGAACCTGAACCAAAAAATATTATACAACGTCCAACGTTACAAGGTTAGAAAAGTAAAAATATTAAAAATATGTTAAGAAAAATGATTGGTTAATAACAACACTGAAAAAGACTGTAAGTCGCTAAAATCAAGCAAAATCAACCAGAAACGTGAGCTGATAAAACCGAAAACCCTAACTAGATCATCCAAGCCACAAGATACCGAATATTCCGATCCACAAAATCGGATCCAACATTGAAAAACCGAAAGTTCCACCTGAGCATTGGCAGCAACGACGACGATGTACACTTCTCAGGAAACACCAAAGTACCATACTAAGCGGTAATCGGCTTATAGCGATTGACTTTTAACGAACTTTGGTTTCCCCTCCGATCCTACAACCCTCCCCGACAGCCGGTCACACCCCCGTGCGCACGAAGCCGGTAAGCCGGTATGAAGATAAATTGCTTTACGTTGTTACGAATCGAAGGCTCCCGCCTTTTGTTTGCAACAATTTGGTCGAAGTTCGGAAAAAGTTTTAGCGAGCATATCGGCGAAATTCAAAGTAGGCGTATGAATTGAAAAAATCAATTATTTTCGCGACTCGGAGGCTGTGGAAGGCTGCCTGAAAGCTGATTCGATGATTGATTTCTCGTTCTGCTCGCTTGCTTCGGTGGAAAACACTCACCGAGGCAAACAAACAAAGCACACAAGGTAGGCGATGAACCTCACTCGGTTTGATCTCATTTCGTCGGACCTGGCGGAATGCGGTGGTCAATATTTGCCGTCCGAATTACCGAGTGAGTGATGCACCATCTGGCTCTGCTACACTCAAACTGGATTCGGTCGTGAACCGACCGGTCACAGAGCAACAGCTAATGTAATTGTGTTTGCATGGGGTAGATTGGTAAGAAGAAGAAGAGGAGAAAAAACAATCCATCACAGCTAATCAGCTACCGAGAATTGGTCACTGAGGTGGAGGCGCTGGACATGTTGTTTAACAAGTTGTCTTTGCCTGGAAAACAGTGGAATGCACCTGTTGAATTCTCGTTCTCGGCAAACATTTTTTTCATGTAGATGTTGTGTCGACAATTTTGACATTGAATGTCATATCCCAAGTAACAATTTTAGTGTTTTTAGCCGTATAGATTCCCCCCGGTGGGTGAAAAAAAAATATAAAAAAGTTTTTTGTTTAAACACCCCTTCTGTGTTTTTTTTAAAGAAAAAATTTATAAAAAGGGCCCTTATAGGGGGGTGGGAAAAAAATTTAAAAAAATTTTTTTTTTTTTTTTTTTTTTTTTTTGGGGGCGCACAGACGGGCAGAACGGGCAAAATCTTGGACAAAACCTCGTTTTTTTTTCTCAGGATTTCAATTCAACTTGATACTCTACAGAAACTAAGGCTATTCACTATGAGGAATCAAGCATAAACTTATTAAAATCTGATTGTTTTTGCATAACGTCAGGTACGGGAAGTTGGGGTTCAAATCCGATTAAAATTTGATGTAATATTTATAACATCTGTTTTTACCATAAACAAATACTTTTTCCCTTAAAATGGAGGGATTAATGATTGAAATACCTTTGTATGAACCTATATTTCCAAAAAAAGGGATAAGTAAAATTTATTAATCAAACTAGGCTTTGATTTGAACACTAGGCATTTCACGTGAAAAAACATGATTTTTCTCTAATTTTAAATGTCTGTAAAAAAAAAGCTCCACGTTTCTCCACTCTTCTATTTTTATGGACATAAAGTTTAAGGTCTCAACTAGTCATACACCAAATTTCAGCTGCCGCCGTCTGCCGCTTCGAAAGTTATGCACATTTTTGCAAAGCATATTTTGACGTCCCAGACCGTGCTGTTCACCGGCTTTTCGGGTTTGCTTTCGATGGTGTCATCACTGAACCACTCAGATTAAGCTACGTTCACATGTGCTTCGATGACGCATGAGCAATATTTATTATAGTGGCCCCTATTACGGATGTCACTTCACGGTGAAAACGGGCGAAGTGACACTCGTAATAGGGATGGTGCAAGTGATTCCCATTTGATTTGCACGCGATCTTTTTCACCGTGATTCGCAAGTTATCACCGTGATTCGTTTTCACCGTGAAGTGACACCCGTAATAAGGGCCAGTTTCTTAAAACAATCCGAAAATTGAACCTTTTGCTATTTGTAAACGGTTGGATTCTGGCAAATTATTATAAAATCAATTTATTTCTTAGAATTCAAACGTGTTTGAAATCTGAAATATGTCAAACCAGTGCGTTACACGAAACATGCCGTATGAATCATGCTTAACTGACGAGATGTTTGCATCTTTGGCAGATAATTGAACTACACGCTCGTCAGAAATTACTCTAATGTGAGTAAAAGAGTACTAAAAATCATAAAAATCGGATGTACTCTTCTAAATTGCTTGAAAGTATGGATTGATTTGAAATTTGGGCGTGACTTTATTAGTAAACCAATTTTACCAATATTTAGAGGAGGAATCATTCCCATACCTGCTTGTGATGTTTGTTTGTGAAATCAAGCTTTTATTCGCGGGGAATCAGTGGTTGAAGCCATTGTTTACAAATGAAGTTACCCGAATCAATCAAAATTTGTCAAATTCTGAGGAATTTTTACTCTGTTTGGGTTTACGGAAAATAAGCTTAACTTAGTAAAAGTTATTGAATAGGTAAAACTCATTTTATAGTAGTTTCTGATGAGCGTGTAAGGAACTAGAGTTCTGTCACTTTCAAACGATTTATTCGTTGCATTGATTTTGATTTTATCGGGCGCATTGGTGTAGTACTTACGCAATGTTTCGCACCAGCAGAAAAGTGATGTTTGAAATGCTTAACGAGCATTCCAACGAACCTTGGCGTGCACGGTATTTAAACGTATCAAAGCAGATCGAGAAAAAGTTGAATCTGGCAAATGATGCTGAAGGGAAGAAGCAAGTGAGGAAAGCTGTTCTCTTGGAATGTTCAAGAATACAACGCAAGTGGCAGAATTCAAATCGTACAAACAAAACATTTCTTGTTAAGAATAAGCGCTGGCTTCTGTCTGAAGTACAATTTGGAAAACCGAAGAAAGCACAAGGTACTGCAGATATTCAAATTAAATTACTGCTCTTTTTTTCTCCATATCATATTTTATTTCTTCTTTAGGAGGACGTCCTGTTACTGACTTCTTGAATAGTTCTAAACGTTCGAAGCGAAGGAAGGTAAGTGAGTTGCGTAAAGCTGGGTCAACACCACAGCTTGCTCTGGCTACAGAAATGAACTTGCGTAGCGAAGGAAAGGTAACAGAGGCAGGACTGGTAAAAGAAATACTCCATTCAACTCCTACTCGAGCATCTAGAATGTCTCGTGCATGGAAGAAGTCAAACCAAACAGGAATACTACGATACACAACCACCGAAGCTCTGGCTCTGATGCTGGACCTGGATTTATCTAGACAAAAGTATCAAATTTTAAGAACACAAACCAAGGAGAGAGGAACCGATTTGTATCCATCATACAAACGGATTCAAGAGGAGAAAAAGCACTGCTACCCTGCAGCACTCTGCACTGTAGTGACCGAAAGTAAGGCTGAGGTATCATTGCAGGCTTTGCTTGACCACACAGTGCAACGCATCGCGTTGATAGATCCAGGGAAGTTTGAAGGGGTTAGTCGAGATGTCCTGAAGAATTGCACTCTCATAACTAAATGGGGCTTTGATGGAAGTGGAACACAATCGAGGTATCATCAATTACAAGCGAATCATGATTTTGACGATTCAAGTTTGTTGATGACATGTTTTGTTCCTCTCCAACTTTATAGTGGAGATAAAAATAACAAGTTAATTTTGTGGCAAAATCCGAAACCTTCATCTACCCGCTACTGTCGGCCCTGTAAACTGGAATATTGTAAGGAATCCATTGAGACGATTAAAAAGGAAGAACTACTTATTTGTACCCAAATATCAGGTCTTTTACCAACATGTATTGATACAAGGGCTGGAACGATACAGGTAACTCACACATTATCCTGCACAATGATTGACGGAAAGGTGAGCAACGCTTTGACTGGAACGAAGTGTTCCCAAAATTGTTCAGTATGCTCAGCAACACCCAAAATCATGAACAATATTGATGAAGTTTTGCAACGGGAGGAAAACCCAGAAGCATTGGAGCTGGGACTATCAACTTTACATGCCTACATTCGAATCATGGAGTGGATGCTACACGTTAGCTACAGGTTGGACACTAAAAAGTACTACAGAACACGAGACATCAGAGCAATCGTTGACCAACGGAAAAGTAAAATCCAGGATAGATTCCGTAAAGAGCATGGGTTGTTGTTGGACTTTGTTAAAGAGGGATCTGGCACTACAAACACGGGTAACGCAGCCCGGCGTTTTTTCGAAAAACCATCTGTCACAAGTGAGATAACTGGTATTGACGAAGAACTTATTGATCGATTGGACACAATTCTACGTACGCTTTCATGCGGAATTGATGTAAACCATGACGCATATCATGCATTCGCCATCAAAACAGCTCGTTTGTACGCAAGCTTATATGAGTGGTATCCAATGCCTGCGAGTGCTCATAAAATTCTTATCCATGGATCGAAGGCGATTGCACTTGCGCTGCTACCCATAGGTATGATGAGCGAAGAAGCGCAGGAGGCCCGTAATAAAGAGTTTCGGAAAATTCGAGAGTCACACAGCCGAAAGTCCAGCAGAAAAGAAACAATGCAAGATGTATTTAACGGTATGTTGATCACATCAGATCCCTTCTTGTCCAGCATGAGAACCAGCACCACTTCATCGTCCGAACGTGAAATGAAGTCAGCTGTTGCGGATCTCCTTCACTTCGAAGCGGAATCGGAAGATGATGAAGAATAAATATACATTTATAAATATTATTATTTTATATTCACAATCCTAAACATGGTTCGAAATTAAATACAAGAACATAATTAAGTGTTTTTTTCCTCAATAATGAAGTTTGATCAGAAATTGCATTGCAATATTCAATACTATGTGTCTACTCATTATATTTTTGATTTCCTTTTTGAATAAAACATCCGTCAGTAAAAAGATATCTTGATCAAAACCAGTGATGCCAAAATTTAGCTTTAATCCTCATGAACAACTTCGCAGAAGGTTTTGTTTTAATAGCGGGCTTCACTCAAAAGATAGAGCTGATATAGATCAAAATAGAGTGATCTAGATGAAAAGGAGTGATGTCAAATGATAGATATTATTCACCTGAATAACCTTGCTGTAAATTTTGCTTCTATAGAATGCTTCTATCAAAATCTAAAATTGATTTAGATAAAAAAAGTTATCTAGATCAAAAACCAGTGATGCAAATTGTGACTTTACTCCGCATGCACAACTTCGCAGAAGGTTTTATTTTTATATCAGGCTTCCCTGAAAAAATAGAGCTGTTCTAGATAAAAAAATAGTGATCTAGATAAAAGAAATGATGCCAAAAGATAGATATGATTCACCTGAACAACCTTTTTGAATGTTTTGGTTCGATATAATGCTTCTATCAAAAGATAGAATTGATCTAGATAATAAAAAAGTTATCTAGATCAAAACCAGTGATGCCAAAATGTAGCTTTAATCCACATTAACAACTTTGCAGAAGGTTTTGTTTTAACATCAGGCTCCACTCAAAAGATAGAGCTGATATAGATCAAAATAAAGTGATCTAGATAAAAATAAATGATGTAAAAAGATAGATATCATTCACTTGAACAACTTAACTGCCATTTTTGCTTCGATATAATGCTTCTATCAACATATATAATTGATCTAGATAAAAAAAAGTAATCTAGATCAAAACCAGTGATGCCAAAATGTGACTTTACTCCACATGAACAACTTCGCGGAAGGTTTTATTTTTATAGCAGGCTTCCCTCAAAATATAGAGCTGATCTAGATAAAAAAAATAGTGATCTAGATAAAAGAAATCATGCCAAAAGATAGATATGATTCACCTGAACAACTTTGCCGAATACATCAAATCACTATGACTTGAAATTTAGGAGTTAGGAGGTTTTGTCCGTAAAGTTGAATGATCTGCCCCACTGTGCGAATCTCTGCATTTATAGTTCCTTTTGTATAAGAAAATTGAAGAACGCAAACCACATGTAATAAAAGCTTGCCAAATGAGCACCTTCTGACCGAATTTCTCCATCGCAACAGTCGTATCTGCGGTTGGCACACGTTCCCCAACAGATTTAGTATAAAACTGCGGCCCCGGTAGCGTTCTTGAATCTTCTTTAACGTATGTTTCGTCATCCATCAAAATGCACTGGTCGACATTGTCCAAAATGCAGCTGTACAGCTTTCGAGCCCTGGTTTTGGCACGAGACTTTTGTTCCGGAGTTTGTTTGGGCACTTTCTGCTTTTTTGTTACGTCTTCAAGTCATTCCTGCGCTTGATTCGTTGAATCGTTCCGATGCTGGTCCTGAACTTCTTGGCTAATTCGCGAGTAGAGGCAGATTTGTTCCGTTGAATATAATCCACAACTTTTTGGTCCAAATCGGGGTTGCTGGAGCCGGGTTTCCGGCCACTTCTTGGTAAATCCTTGATTTGTCCTGATGTTTTAACAGGAGCATTGTACAGCTTCTTTATCGATGTGGCGAATGCATCTTTTGATTCTATTAATCAGTTGTTTACAGTCTTTTGCTCTTCAGTTGTTTTTGTCCACCAGCGAACTCAAATATCCAAAGAAATCTTCAATCGGGCGACACTGGGGCAATGTTGGATTGCGGTTTTTTGGTACATACGGGGTGTTTTGGCTTTCAAAGAAGGCTTATGTGTTTTTCTCGCATAATGCGACGACGTTTTATCCGACCAAAACACGTAACATTTCGGTCAATAAGTCCCGGGCCTTAGTAGGAAAACAACTTTTTTTTCTTCACTTTAAAAAACACTTTTGCGAGCGTACACTCAGTCGAGCACTAGACACTGAAGAAGTCTGTAAGTCGCAGACGAAATAGGCCTATCTGTAGTGGAATTTAACGGAATTTGCTCGTGTTTACTAGTAATAGTTTAAAAAAGTGTTTCAATTTTTTATTTTTATTTTTTAGAAAAAGTGATCCAGTGAAGTGCTGAACGGAAGGTGCTGCGTACGATCTACGGTGGGGTGCAGATGGAAGACGGAACGTGGAGGAGGCGAATGAACCACGAATTGCACCAGTTGCTGGGAGAACCTCCCATCGTACACATCGCAAAAATCGGTCGACTACGATGGGCTGGGCATGTCGTAAGAATGTCGGACGACAGCCCTGTGAAAATGGTTCTCGAAAACGAACCGACAGGTACAAGAAGAAGAGGCGCGCAACGAGCAAGGTGGATCGATCAAGTAGAAGGCGACCTGCGGACCCTCCGCAGACAGCGAGGCTGGCGAGGAACAGCCATGGACCGATTACAATGGAAACAACTTCTGTGTACAGCAGAGGCCACACCGTCCTTAGTCTGATTGGTAAGGTAAGGTAAGATCCAGTGAAGTGTTAATTTAAATTTTCCTAGTTTTTCAACATTTTTTTTGCCAAAATTCATTTTTAATCATCAATATAATGTCCTTTTAGAGTGATACAATCATTCCAACGTTTCTCTAGCTTTTCGATACCACCGGTGTAGAACGATTTATCGAGACCTTCCAAATATGTTTCAGTTTCAGCAATCACTTCCTCATCTGAGCCAAATCTCTTTCCACGGAGCATCTTTTTGAGTTCTGCGAAGAGCCAGTAGTCGCTGGAGGCCAGATCTGGAGAATACGGTGGGTGAGATAGCAATTCAAAAGCCAATTCGACCATTTTTGCGGCTGTTTTTATTGACTTGTGACAAGGTGCATTGTCTTGGAAAAAGAGCACCTTTTTCTTCTTCGGCTTCAACCGACCTCAGCTGCCTATCATGCCAAAATATCGGTTTAGCAGAGTTGTAAGCCGAGGCTCGGATTTTTATCTGTCAACCGCCATGCGCTATATTGTTTTCATTCGCTAGTGGAGTATGTTGTTTGTTGTCGTATGTTGCTTGTGACAAACGGTGAACATGGAGCAACTGCTCGATAAAATGCAGCAGGAGGATGTAAGACTGAACGATATTTCAAGTAAGGACTGTATTCGATGAAATTTGGACACACGCAATTGTTCGTAACTTTTTAGCGTGTGGGTTAAAATTATTGAAATTTTAACTGAATGTATTTCATTGTGTTGTGTCAATTGTGTAATGAGTTTCATGAAAATCGGTCGAGTGATTTCAGTGATGGCTTCGAATGAAGAAATAGTGCGCCGACAAATTTTGGGCACTCACTTCGAAAACCCAAACGCTTCTCATCGATGGATCGGAAAACAGCTCGGAATCGCACATTCAACCGTATCTCATGTGATCAAAACGTTCAAGGACCGTAAGACAACCAAGCGGAAAAATTGTAGTGGCAAAAAACGTGATAAAAAAAAAACGGAGAAGGCCTGGATGGTATTGAACCAATTTAAGCGTTATCCCAACATTTCGATCAGAGATGTTGCGAAAAAGGCGAAAGTTTCAGTTTGTTTTGTGCAGAAAACAATGAAACGTTCTGAATTACATGTGTACAAGGTCCAGAAGGCACCGAACCGGAGCGATAAACAGAACTCGGTGGCCAAAACTCGTGCAAGAAAACTGTACAGGGAGTGGCTCACAAAACCGTTCTGCATTGTGATGGACGATGAGACCTACATTAAAGCCGACACCAAACAAATGCCAGGACAGGAACACTACGTCGCCACCTCTAAGTTGGCCGTTCTGGAGAGTGTACGGAAGAAGAAACTGTCGAAATTCGCCAAAAAATTCCTTGTCTGGCAAGCGATCTGCGGATGTGGCAAAATGAGTCAGCCCTTCATCACCTCTGGGACCGTCAACGGACAAATCTACAAGGACGAATGCCTCCAAAAACAACTTCTGCCCTTCTTGAGTTCTCACGATGGCCCGAAACTGTTTTGGCCGGATTTGGCATCTTGGCCCGTCTTAGACTGGTACAAAGATAATAATGTAAAGCTTGCTTCAGATAGAATTGGAACAAAAACAATTGCCTGTATTTCAGTTATTTTTTATTGAATTCAAGATCTTTTTTTATACAAATGTAGCGTTTTCTTCATACTTTTAAGAAAAAATACGGATAAAATTATTCGTCACGGTTTCGAAGGAATTCTCGAATTTTTCCTGTAACACGGTTGATTGGGGGGCGCTCACTTTCTCGGTCTTTGGTTTTATTTTTCTTTTTCGTCTGTCATCTGATTGATGTCTTTGACAACCTTTCCCTTTGCCTTGAGTCTCCTCTTCATGATTGCCCAGTATTTCTCAATAGGGCGGAACTGGGGGCAGTTGGGTGGGTTAAGGTTTTTCGGAACAACCTGGACCCCTTTCTCTGCATACCATTCTTGAACGACTTTGCTGTCATGACAGCTTGCCAAATCTGGCCAAAACATTACGGGATGGTCGTGGGATCGAATGAACGGCAAAATTCGTTTTTGGAGACACTCTTTTTGGCATAGTTCCGACGTCATTGTCTTATTTGTAACGAAAACTTTCGTTTTTTTTGCCACAGCTGCAAATGCCCTGCCAAATCATGAATTTTCGTGCAAATTTGTCGGCAAAAACAAATTTAAATTTCTCTAGAACATCCCCCCGAGACGTTGCCAAGTAATTTTTTTGACCTGGGATTTGCCCGAAGTCAGCCTTGACATAGGTTTCATCGTCCATCAGAAGACACCCGTCGAACTTGGTCAGTGTACGAAATAAGAACTAGATTGGCTCGGTATCTGATAACGATTTATTTTACGCAACGGTATGATAGACGGTATGATCTGGTTGGGGATCTTTATTTGATTAACTTGATCTGGCTATTCTATACTGGTTATATAATACGCACAGATCCCGAATGGTTTTCCGAACTATTAGCAACGATCTTTCGCTCACATATCAGACGGATAGGTGATAAGAGAGATATAGGTATTGTGTAATGGTATAGATTGATAAATCTGTTATACTCGTAAGGATGTGCACAAATATTCGAATTCTTAACATGCCGGCCTCCGTTGAAAAGTGTGATTTTCAATACAAATCTACTAATACTAATTCAATTTTAATCTTAGACGGGGCGGCTTATTGAATCTTCTAATCTAATTAATTTATTATATGCTAAACAATGTATGCTTCGTGCTTTCGACCTCGAAGTCGCTGTTAGATGTGGTTTCCGAAACGTTGACCATGTGACGCATCGGGTCATACCATGTGACGCATCGGGTCATACCATGTGACTCATCGGATCGGCGATCACAATTCGGTTTGTTGACAACTGCTTCGGCTTCTCCTCGGTCAATGGGCCATTGATCCTTCCTGCACGAAGAAGCCGGATCATCGATGTCATCGTTGCGAGTTGATTGAAGGACCAGGAGTGATCGGATGACCACAATAGCATAACGCAACATCTTGGCGATTGGAACAGGTCGGCATGGAACGATAGTAAGCATTAGTTTTGCAATTTAAAAAAGGGGACGGTACAAAACAAAAGACGCAATACGCGCCGTTGGGGTTAAGCAACGTTATGTGTTAGAGTGAGCTTCATCAGACTGTTGATTGTTGGATGGGAAGAACGCAAACCTTGCTGATTGCACGGTTGAATTCACCACCCTTTGTTTTTACCGACACTACACGGACGTTTCCATCGTCGCCGTGGAAGACACGAATCACACGGCCAAGGCACCACCGCTGTGGTGGTAAATTCTCCTCCTTCAGTAGCACTAATGTTCCCACTGCAACATTATCACGTTGGCGTGTCCATTTGGTACGCGGGTGTAAGCCGGACAAGTAATCCGTGCTCCAGCGTTTCCAAATTCGTCGAACAAATTCTTGTGTTTGTTGGTAGCGATCCAAACGATTCTGGGGTATAGTTTCGTTCGATGGTTCAGCAGCAGCTATCAGCGGACGGTGGACCAAAAAATGCCCCGGTGTAAGAACCTCAAGGTCTTCAGGATCAGTGGACAACTGTGTCAAAGGCCTTGAGTTTAGACCTCTCTCAATTTGGACGAGCAGTGTTTTGAGGTCGTTCTTGTAGAGAACTGTAGTACCGATGGTTGAATTAAGATGTTTTTTAAACGACTTCACGGCGGCCTCCTAGAGGCCCCTGAAATTGGGCGAGCGTGGCGGTATAAACTTAAATTCAATACCTTGATGGTGTGTTGATGATGTTGCGACTTGAATTGCGCTAGCAGCTCAGCTAACGCTCGGGAAGCTCCTATAAAGTTTTTCGCATTGTCGCACGCGATGACCGCCGGTTTGGAGCGCCGGCCGATGAACTGTTTCAGGGCGGAAATGAAGGAATTCGTTGAATGATCCGCAACTAATTCGATGTGAGCTGCTTTGGTGACGAGACACACGAAAATTGCGACGTAACATTTTACCGGAGGTGTCTTGCGTCCAAGATGCCGATAGAAGAGCGGTCCACAAAGGTCCACAAAGGTCCACGCCGGTTTTCAAAAACGGATGTGTTGGTGTTACGCGTTCGGCAGGCAGGTCACCCATCAGCTGCTCTTGAATGGTTGGCTTGCAACAATAACATTTTATGCAGTCTTGCACCACCTTCCGAGTTAGGTTGCGTACTCTCAGTGGCCAAAAGCGTTCCCGCAGGCTGGCAATCAATAGCTGTGGACCACAGTGCAGAAGCTTCTGATGGTAGTACGTAACTATAATCTTCGTGAACGGATGGTTTGATGGAAGAATCATTGGGTGTTTACGGGATTCTGGAACAGGTGCATTATGTAAGCGACCACCAACCTTCAGAATGCCATTTTGCAAGATTGGCGTTAAAGATTTTAGTCTAGATTTGGATCCAACTTCGCCACAGGTAGCTACGTCTTCAATGTCTTTCTTCAATAAATCTTGCTCTGTTTGACGGACCAATATCTTGAGCGCTTCCTTGTATTCACGAACTTGGAGAGAACCGGTTTTCCGGCCGTTAGTGTTTCGTTGTTTGCAATTGTGGCAAAACCTTAGAAGGTATGCCATCAGAGACACTATACCAGCATACGATGATCGTAGGCTGAAGATCGGATTTGGAGCATGATCTTGTATTGGAAGCGCAATGGATCGTTCTTCGAGTTCTTCTGCGGGCAAATCTTCGAAAGTTGGGCAAACTAAAGGAGGCCAATATCGGTTCGGCTGACTGAGCCACGGTGGACCATTCCACCAGAGCACACAATCCTTCAGTTCCGCGGGCAGCATTCCGCGAGAAATTATATCTGCCGGGTTATCGATTCCAGGCACGTGTGCCCACAGCCCACCTTCGGTAAGGTGCTGTACTTCCGACACTCTGTTCGCCACAAAAGTCTTCCAGTGGGATGGAGCTGCCGAAATCCAATGGAGAACAATCATAGGACAACAATCATCGGTCCAAAAAATGTACTTCATTTGTAGGTTGAGTGCTTCTTGGACCTTCTGGAACAGAAGGCTCAATAGTAACGCCGACGAAAGCTCCAGCCGAGCTAGAGATACCTTTTTCTGTTTTTTGCCATTTCCCAGTGGTGCGAGCTTGGATTTGGAGGATAAAAGATGAACTGATATTTCGCCGCTCGAGGACACCGCACGAAAGTAGACGCAGGCTCCAAAGGCTTTCTCAGAAGCATCGCAAAAACCGTGTAATTCAATAAATGTCGGGTTGACTATAGGGACAACCCAACGCGGTACGTCAATCGATTCGATTACCGCTAGCTCGGTTCGAAACTGTAGCCAGCTTTCTTGAAGCTCATCTTCGAGGGGCTTGTCCCCAGATTGGTTGCTTCGCCAGAGTTGCTGCACAAACATTTTTGCAACTACTACCACCGGTCCGATAAAACCTAATGGGTCGAATAGACTGGATGAATCGGATACAATTTGTCTCTTGGAGACGCTGACGTTTTCTTTCCAATTTGGGACGTGGAAACCAAAACAATCGGACCTTGGTTCCCATTTCAATCCGAGAGTTTTGATTGAAGCTCCTGGATCGAGACCTAGTACGTTCCGTTCATCTCGGAGTGGCTCAGGAATATGATTCAGAATTTCCGGTGAATTCGATGACCATTTACGTAGTGGAAATCCAACGGAACTCAGGAGCTGAAGGAGCTGAGTGCATAAAAATTTTCCTGACTCGACAGTGTTACTTCCAGTGATTAGATCGTCCATATAAAAATCTTCTCCTACAACTTTGGCTGCCATAGGATGCGAATGGTGACCCAGCTTGGATACTTCTTGCATGCATCGAGTGGCTAAGTATGGCACAGCAGAAGTGCTTTAGGTCACCGTCGTTAGCTCAAACGTACGGATGAGCTCCGACGGGTCGTCTCTCCAAAGAATTCTCTGTATACATTGATCGGAAGGGTGCATCTGAATCTGACGGTACATCTTTTCAATGTCCGCCACTAAAACGTACCGATGAGTTCGCCTCCGCAAAATGAGGGAGAACAGGTCACCTTGTACAACGGGACCCAAAATTAGTGCGTTATTGAGAGAAATGTTGCTATCCGTTACACAAGACGCGTCGAAAACAACCCGAAGTTTAGTGGTAACGCTATCGGGACGCTCAATGCAGTTGTGTGGGAGGTAGTATGACTGATACATAGTGGATTGAGAAATATCGGTGACTTTCTTCATGTGCCGTAATACTCGATACTCATCGATAAAAGCGGAATAGGCAACCTTGAGTTGGGGTTTGCTTTGCAATCGGCGTTCTACCGACAAAAAACGGCGTTTGGCGATTTCGTACGACCCACCCATCAATGATAGAACGGACAGTTTCTTTGGAAGTTCGACTACGAACCGACCTAAGTCAGTTCTCGTTGTAGTCACTACGAAATGTGCCTCACAAGTTGATTCCTCCACAGACAAGGTACTGGGGGACTGACAGGACTCCAATTCCCAAAATCTGGATAGTTGCTCTTCTAGACTGCACACATGGACAATGCTAACGATTTCTGGATCTGGTCGTCACCTACCCTGCCGGATACGACCCAGCCAAGTAAAGTGTTCTGCAATACAGGTTCGCCAGGACCAAGGTGAATGAATCCATCGAGAAGAAGGTCATAATAAGCGTCTACTCCTATGATCATGTGCACTGCAGCTGGTTTGTTGAAGTTGGGATCAGCTAGTGCGACGTTTGAGGGCCAATTCCATTCGGTAACATCGATGCAATTCGAAAGCAGCTCACGTGTGACAGACTTTAGCACGTGAAACTTAAGTTGGGTACGGAAACTGCAGCAATGCGACTGGATTTGAACATGGATGGATTGGGTGGAAGCGATAGATGACTGCCCAATTCCTCCGATGGTGTGATGTTCTTTGACCATTTGCACTTGCAAGCCGTGGGTTGAACATTCGGAGATGATATTCAGCTGCGAGGCGGGATCAAGCAAAGCTCTAGCCCACATGATGTTCCTGGATGAATCGATGACTTTCACGAGCGCGGTCTGTAGCAGAACGGTCGATGGAACTCGACGAACGTTGGTAACCAAAGAGGTGGAGCAATGGCTGAGTGATTCCGTAGATAAGGATTGTGGTTCGGCGAGAGGAATTTGCGAGGAAGTCTTGGTTATGTCAGACGACGTTGGTCTAGCGATTTGAGATTGAGATTGATTGATGGCGGTTTGGCTTGGATGCTGTTTTGTAGCTTGGTGTTGGATTGGGTAGCGATTTGAAGTTTGTTGGTGGAGCATCGTTTGATGCTTTTGGTTACAGACACGGCATGCACCAGAAGGGCAGTTTCTAACCTGGTGATCTACGGCTAGGCAATTTATGCAGAGAGCCTTTCTCTTCACTAAATCATACCATTCAGAAACTGGTTGCTTGCGGAAGACCTCACATTTGAATGGCGAATGGACAGACTGGTTGCAAAAGAGGCATGGCTTCGAAGAGGTGCTAACGATGGAATGGACACTACTAATCTTGGATTTCTGCATTCGTCCAGGATCAGATCGGGGGAGTTCAGTGACACGTGGTTTGCCAGGTGTGATCGATTGAAGAACGGTGCAATGAAAACGCAAAAAGTCCATGAGCTGCTGAGTCTTGAAGTTGAGTTGACCCGAAAAAATGACTCTGGTTGGCGATTTCTGGGTACAAGGAAGGTGTGGAGAGCTGACTGGACATAGTATGATGACCGACAGTTGCGCCGCAATAAACAAAACAAAATTGCTGAGAAGGCTAGAAAACGTAGGAAGCAACAACGAAGGGCGCATATTAATCTTGAACGTAGCAGCAACAGTAACTTTAACCGCATCAACTATAGAAGCACCAGCCATACCAACCCCTTTGACAACAATCGCAGCAACAATCATAATCACAATATCAACGAACTTCTTCCTGATAGAGAGCTTCTTGCAGCAGCGAAAGATCGGTTCTCTAGACCACCGATACAATTTCAACGGAGCGAAATTCAAAACCCGTGCCCAATCCAACTTCCCGACCCAGCGCACTTGCCCCACTGGATGGCTTCGGGGAGACCGCCAATTCAATTTCAACGAGGTGAAATTTTAAACCCGTACCCGGCGGGCGGTGTGTTTTCGCACCCCGACGCAGCACGCTCCCCAAACTGGATGGATCCGGGGAGCTCCTCAGCTACATCGTGTACAGCATGTGCTAACAGGCTTGCGGGTTTTCCACGGAACTGACGAACCCTTTGGAGAAAGGCGAGGATCTAGCAGAAACTGCCCTTTTTGAAGACTTGACGACCTCTCTACATCAAGGAGAGGTAAATAGTTTTAATTACACAAATTTCACTGACTCGATCAAACCAACTACTTCACCTCAGACACAAATAGGAACTGAAATTTTGGTGTATTGCCAAAATTTCAATCGAATGAAAGGTTCCGCTAAGATTAAAGAAATCCACAACAAAATTTTGTGTTGTTCCTTCCCAATAATTCTGGCAAATGAAACCAGTTGGGATGAAAGTGTTCGAAGTGAAGAAGTTTTTGGTAATAATTACAATGTTTTTAGAGATGACCGTAGCTTTCACCAGTCTGATAAGAAATCAGGAGGGGGTGTACTAATTGCCATTTCCACAAATTTCAATTCAGAAATCATCACGGCCGAAAAAAGTAAGGATTTCGAACATGTTTGGGTAAAAGTGCATATGTCGGGGGAAACACACGTATTTGCTTCTGTGTATTTTCCTCCGAACAATGCTCGCAAAGACTCATATGAAAAATTCTTTAGTGTTGCCGATGAAATTTCGGCCAATCTTACCTCAGAAGTGAAAATTCACATATACGGGGATTTTAATCAACGTAGTATTGATTTCTTTCCAGACACAGAAAATGAAAGTATCTTACTTCCAGTCGTTGGGAAAAATGAAACACTGCAGTTAATATTTGACAAAACTGCCAGTTTAGGGCTCAATCAAATAAACCATGTAAAAAAATCAGCAAAATTGCTATTTAGATTTTTTATTGACAAATATTCAAGAAGACTTCTGTGTGACCGAATCTCTTATTCCATTATGAAAAAATGAAGCATTTCACACAGCAATTGAGTTTTCCTTAGTTATACACCAATACCAAAAACCCGACGACAGCGAATATGAAGAGGTCTTTCAATATCACTTGGCAAACTTTGACAGTATTAAGCATAGGCTAAGTATTATTAATTGGCAAACGATTTTTAGAAACGAGGAAAATGTCGAATCTTCTGTTGATGCATTTTAAAAATTATTATTCGAAATTATAGTTGAACATGTACCATTGAAAAGAATAAGGAGACAAAGTTATTCAAAAAACCCAGTTTGGTATAATGAACATATAAAAAAATTAAAAAACCAAAAGCAAAAAGCACATAAAGTATACAAAAGAAATAGTAGCAATGAGAATCTGGTAAATTATTTGAATATTTGCGACCAGCTAAATCAAGCCGTTAATATTGCTTTTGATGAGTATAACTCAAAAACCGAGTTAGAGATTAAATCCAATCCAAAAAAAATCTTTAGCTATGTAAAAACTAAATTGAAATCTGACAATTTTCCATCAAAAATGTACCTAGATGAAAATGTGGGTTCTACCTCGCCAGAAATTTGCAATCTATTTGCAACTTTCTTCCAAGCTATATATACCACATTTTCTGAAGCAGATCGTGATCGCAAAAATTTCGGTTTCTTTCCAGAATTTAGTGGAGATATTAGTGTAAACAATATAAATGTGCATGACATAAAAGAAGCATTGAAAAAACTAGATGTCTCAAAAGGATGTGGGCCCGATGGGATTCCCCCCATTTTTCTGAAAAACTTGGCTTCGGAGCTTACAACTCCCTTGTTTTAGCTTTTCAATATGTCGATCAAATCCGGTATTTTTCCCAACTCGTGGAAAAGTTCCTATCTAGTTCCTATTTTTAAATGTGGCAAAAAATCTGACATACGAAATTATCGCGGTATTGCTATTATCTCTTGCATTCCAAAACTTTTTGAAGCGATCATTAATGAAAAACTATTTTGTCAAATTAAAAATAGAATCTCTACCTTGCAACATGGATTCTTCAAAGGACGCTCAACTAATACAAATTTACTCGAATTCGTTAACTATTCGCTGGTTGCAATGGGCAATGGAAACCATGTTGAAGCTTTATATACAGACTTCAGTAAGGCATTTGATCGCATTGATATACCCATGCTTCTATTCAAACTGCAAAAAATGGGTATTGAGCTAAATTTTCTTAAATGGCTCGAGTCTTATCTTACTGATCGACAACAAATAGTCAGATTTAAAGGCAAGACTTCAAATCCTATTCGAGTAACTTCAGGAGTTCCTCAAGGCTCCCATCTCGGCCCTCTTCTGTTTATACTATTTGTAAACGATATTTCCCTCATTTTAAAAAACGTAAAAATTCTTATTTATGCCGACGATTTAAAGATATTTTAAGAAATAAAAAACAAGGAAGATATAAGACTATTCAAAAACGACGTACTCCTATTTTATAATTGGTGCAAAAAAAGCCTTTTGCAGCTAAACGTCCAAAAATGTAAATCAATAACATTTAGTAGAAAGCGGAATACACTAGACTGTACAATCTCGCTAGGAAATCATGCAGTTGAAAAGTGCGGAAGAATTAAGGATTTAGGTGTTATTTTATATAAGAAACTAACATTCATTGACCACTATAACACAATAATCAGTAAAGCAAGTAGCATGCTAGGATATATAAAACGATTTAGTTACAACTTTCATGACCCATACACAATAAAAACATTATACGTTGCATATGTGAGGTCAATACTTGAGTATTGTAGCGCAGTATGGTCACCTTTTTCAGTCACGCACGAACAACGAATAGAATCAGTTCAAAAGCAATTTATACTGTTTGCCCTTCGAAAATTAGGTTGCACAAGATTTCTTTTACCATCTTATAAAGCTCGTTGTATGCTCATCAGCATAAAAACATTAAAAGAGCGTCGATAATTCGCAATGGTCTCAGTTGTAAACGATATCGTTTCGCATCGTATTGATTCTGAAGAACTTTTATCAAAACTTAATTTTTATATTCCAAGTCGACAACTACGAAATCGAAATGTTTTTACTACAAGCCACTATCGTACAAATTATATTAAATTTGGGCCGTTAAATCGGATGATGGCAACATACAATATGCATTACGAAAACGTTGACTTCACAACGACAAAATATAAATTGAAGCAATACTTTAATGATATTTGATAAAAAGCTGCTCATAAATGTACTAGAATGTAAGCTTAATACTGTAACAAATATATTTATATAGATTTAAGAGTGACAAAACATGTAAATAACTGTAACTAAAGGTCTACACATGATTGACGTCAAATAAATAAATTTAAATTTTGAAATAAACTTGGGTACGTCTGTTGAACTATGATGATTTTCCCATTGTCTCAGTGTTGACATATCCAGGCGAGAGCATACAATGTGTGCCAATAAGACACTCCATCCCTTTGTATCGATGTTCATTTTCTCGATCATCTGCAGGTTACGTTCGAAATCATCAATGAGTCGAGAAAGAGACTCATAACTCTCCCCTTTCAAGGGTTCCACGGAAAGAAGTATGTCCAAGTAGGTTTTCACCATTAACTTTTTATTGTCAAACCGTCTTGTCAGTGATTGCCACACTATTGTATAGTTGGCCTCGGTAATGTCAATTGACTCAACTACTCGTTTTGCTTCTCTTGCTAGTGATGCGACAAGATAGAAAAACTTGTCCACATCGGATAGGTTGGGATTCAAATCAATGAGACTTTTGAATGTGTCTCGGAAAGTCAGCCACTCAGTAACTGATCCGTCGAAAGAAGGAAGCTTAACTTCGGGAAGTTTTATTCGCGCCATTGGATTAGTCCGATTGGAACATGAACCAGCAGAGTTTACAACCGGACTGATGGTTGGTAATGGGTTAGCTTTCCGTTCGGCATTTACTAGAAACCCCTTCACGTACACGTAGATTTTTTCAAACATATCCCGTGACGTACGACTGGCCTTTTCGTCATCGTCAGCAGTCGACGACTCTTCATCCTGCATCATGTCTAAACGGACCTTTAAAAAGTTCTCGAAAATCCCCTCCAAACGGTCCATCCACCCGGCGATCTGACCCTTATCCCGAGATTCATCGTAGCCTTCAATAAACTTGGCCACGTTATTAAGAGTATCGAAGCAAAAACGTTCTTGCTTGCTCAATGCCCTCAAAGTAGGAGCCATTGTTCCACTTCAATTGTAAAACTTCACGGAAAGAAACATAAAAATCGTCCTATCACAACCAACGTTTGATTCGTCGGTGTGATGCAAAAATCAATCCTGGTTTGTTTTCCAACCACCAACAGGTTTATTTTCTCGCGGGAAATATTTCCACCACCTCGGGTTAGTTCCTTTCGCAAATCGTCAACCGCACAGCTCAAAATCTCACAAAATGCTCAAATCCTTCTTTTCTATTCAACGCGATGGCATTCAATTTACGAAAGGGTTAGTCGCATGCTTCTACTCGCTTACCTCATTAATTAGCTTCAATGCAAAGGTCGTTGGAATATTATCTCCGATCCTATTGTGAAGACCCAAGCCACGCTGACTTCTTAACACGCGGTCCACTCAGATCACGCTTTGGTGTCACACTCACGATTATGCACTTTTTGTCAATTTTTTCGGTTCCGTTGTAAACGATAGATATCACTTGCGGCGTTGATAGTACGATATGTTCTTTTTATTGCTCACTTGCATGCACTGTGAGTTTGTTCTCACACACTATGTCCACGACACTCGCTTCAGACACGATAGTACGTAAACGACGGCGGTAATTCACTTCGACCGGCGCGAAACGGAATGTACCATATGTACCAACTAGTGAACAATGTGAATTTCTTCACGGCAAGCACTTGGTACTGACGCGAACCGACAATTATGCAATAAAACCGAAGCCAATCGATCCGGTTCGAAGGACCAATTTATTATGTACGAAATAAGAACTACATTGGCTCGGTATCTGATAACGATTTATTTGACGCAACGGTATGATCTGGTTGGGGATCTTTATTTGACTAACTTGATCTGGCTATTCTATACTGGTTATATAATACGCACAGATCCCGATTGGTTTTCCGAACTATTAGCAACGATCTTTCGCTCACATATCAGACGGATAGGTGATAAGAGAGATATAGGTATTGTGTAATGGTATAGATCGATAAATCTGTTATACTCGTAGGGATGTGCACAAATATTCGAATTCTTAACAAACATGTTGCGCTCAATGAAACACTAGCCACACCATATTGCAGGGTATTTGAGAGTATTTCCTAGTTTTTCTGCAACATAAGCCGCCGTTTTGGACTCCAAAATCATGTCAAACATCAATTTACAGTCTTTATACGCCATTCTTGATCTAAAGTATCCATATTGCAGGCCGTATTTCCCACTCTTTACAGAACTGAAACCACTATTTCGCATTCTTAAATGGAGTCGGACATCGATTTCCGGCATCAAGACGCCGTTTGCATTCCAAATTATCCCATATTACAGGGTGACCAGATTTCTAATTTTTCCGAATCAGAAGCCGCCATCTTGGATTCCAAAACGGCGTTAGACATCGATTTCCAGCCAGTTGTTTGAATTGACGTGGCCGAGTTCTCGTAGTGTCGAATGGGAAATCGTTCCACCCTCGGGAAAAGTGCAAATAGCTACTACTGGAAGCACATGTAGATATTTTCCAACACAATAATAATTGACTTTTACTTGAATATCACATACAAAAAGAAATTCTACTTGATAAATCATTTACATTTCACTGGACACATAAGATTCACTTAATTTTGCAAACCAATTTCCACTTCCTGAATCACATGAAAGTTACGTGAATTAGGAAACCTGGCACTGGAAAGTGGATATTTTCCACTGTTTTTTTTTTTTTTTTTTTTGTGGGGGGGTGGGGGGGGGGGGGGAGGGGGGGGGTGGGGGGGGGGGGGGGGGGGGTTGGGGGAGGTTGTTTGTGGGGGGGGGGAGGGGGGGTGTGGGATACACTGATAGGCAAAATAAAGTGCCCACCTCTTCGTTTTTTTCAATTTCTCGCATTTAATTATAAATTCGCATAAATTAATGTAAACACAGTGTAGTTTTTTTTCTTATTTTATTTTTTATATTCTTTTGAAGTTTCACTTATGGAATACTAAAAAAAAGGAGTTTTACTTAGAGAAAAAAAAAATCAATTTGTGTTGAAAAAAAAAACAGTGACAAAATAAAGTGCCCACTTCAAAAATCGATATGTTTTCGATAAGTTTCCATTGGAGACCCCTCGATTGTTCATGTTTTGATATTTTGACATGTTTTGAAGCAAACGGCTTAACCTGGTGTATTTGTACGTGATCGCATTTGATTCAATTGAAAAAAATGGAGAACGCAGTGCTTTCGAAAGCAATTCCCTTGTGTATCCGAAAATTGGTCGTTCGTGATGCGCAAAACGGTGAATCGCACCGGGCTGTCGCTAAGAAGTACAGTATCAGTAAGGCAGCGGTTGGCAAAATTCTTCTGAAGCTTAAAACGTTTGGATCAGTGGTGGATCGCCCTGGCAGAGGCAGGAAGCGGAAAACGGATGCGAGAACGGACACCAAGATCATGCGTGAAGTCAAGAAGAACCCGAAGGTAACTGTCCACGAGATCCAGGAAACCCTTCAGCTATCAGTTTCCGGTCGAACTGCTCGTCGCCGTCTCGTAGCACAGGGGTTGAATAGCAAACTTGCCCGGAAGCGCCCATTTATCAGCAAGGCAAACAAAGCCAAATGGCTTAAGTTTGCTAAGGAGCATGCTGATAAGCCCCTAGAGTTCTGGAAAACGGTTCTCTGGACGGACGAATCAAAATTCGAGCTGTTTAACCGAAAGCGGCGGGTTCGTGTTTGGTGCAGATCGGGAGAGGAGCTTCAGGAGCGCCACATCCAAGGCACGATGAAGCATGGAGGAGGAAATGTGATGGTCTGGGGGTGTTTTTCGTGGGGTGGAGTGGGAAGCATTGTGAAAATCGACGGGATAATGACGGCAGATTCTTACATCAACATCCTGCGAGAAAATCTGGAGGTTTCGCTGATCCAGACGGGCCTTAAAGAGAAGTTCGTATTCCAGCAGGACAACGACCGGAAGCATACTGCCAAGAAGACCAAGTCTTTCTTCCGGTCTTGTCGGATCAAACCGCTAGAATGGCCTCCACAAAGCCCGGACCTCAATCCCATCGAGAATTTGTGGGAGATTCTCGATGCCAGGGTTTACAAAACTGGTGTTACCAATAAAAATAACTATTTTGAAGCCCTGGAGCGCGCCTGGGAAGAGCTAGATCCACAGCACCTAAAGAATCTGGTCCAGAGCATGTCGAAGCGCCTGCAGGAGGTCCTGAAGGCCAAAGGAGGACACATCAATTATTGAAATGCTTTTATTTTACTTTAATTTATGTTTTCTGTAGCCTAAAGGAAGTGGGCACTTTATTTTGTCACTTTTTTTTTTTTCAACACAAATTGATTTGTTTTATTTTTTGGGAAAACTCCTTTTTTTCAGTATTCCATAAGTGAAACTTAAAAAGAATATAAAAAAGAAGATGATAAAAAAAATACAGTGTGTTTACTTTAATTTGAACCAAGTAAATGAGAGAAATTGAAAAAACGATGAGGTGGGCACTTTATTTTGCCTATCAGTGTACCTTCCGGGAGTAGTTCGCAGGAAGAAGGCTGCGTTGATTAGTGACGTGCTTGAGCTTTGTTTCTGTGTTTGCTTTGAGCACTAAGATTGACAACAATTTCGTTATATTTGAGCTGATCACAGGAAAACGAGATGGCCTACGAAAATGTGACCCAACACTATTTAAGATACTGGTGGTGCGTTATCAACGTAGTACAGCAAGACGATGCAGATTTTCGTCTTAATACAAGTTGGTCGTTGGGATTTAGTGAAAGGAATGAATTATTCCGAAGATACAGATTATAGCTAGATGCATTGAAGAAAATTGAAATTGGTGAAAATGTGACAGAAATCATAGTTTGAGTAAGTTTTCCGGTCTAGGCTGTCATGATTTGAAGCCAGTTTCACTTTTGGATGAAGCATACAATTTGAATGCTTACCCGAAAATTACAAACACCATTGGATTACAACACACATTGGATAATAATTGGGTAATGAATTTCCACTTTAAGATATGCTATATCCATAGAGTGTGTTATGGCACTTCAACCATGAGCCGTACAAAGCTAGGACATTAATTAATTAATGCTAGAGGCACAGCCGCTAGATAACGATGGGCATTCTCAGATTTTCTTCTCTTTTCAGTGAGCGAGTAGTTGCGCTATAACCATAAGCCATATGCGGCTATGACTAAAGTCCCAACCGTTTAAAGTGAATTGGACCATCAATTAGATGCTCCCAACGACCAATATTAAGTTAATTTTTGTTCTGTACGCCAAACAGGGCATTGTGTTCAACTATTCTCTTCGACTATTCATTGCCCTTTTCTTTGGATATCTACTGAAGGCTACGTGGGTTCCTCGTGTCTTCTTAAGGTAGATACCAAATTCTCCCTACCTCCAACGGTTGCATGGACGTGGCCAGGTGAGCGATCGGGGAGTGTCGATCCAAAAATATCCATTTTGAGGCACAGAAAAAAATAATGAATTTTAACAGACGTGTAAAATTTCTCCTCGTTTAATTGCAAGTCAAAGCAAGCATTAGCAACGCAATTGTTTGCATTTTTTCATGCAGCATACAATATTGTTTGAAATCTTCCATACAACAGACTTGATTTCAGCGATATCTGGCTTAAATTTACATGAAAGATCCCATAAATTTATGCAAAATCTAGCATTCCCTCTATGTGCATTAGATAACGCAGAAAATTAAATGTTTCTTTCAAACTATGGGGTTTTGACAATAGTTCCAAGTTTTTCAAAAACCAGAAGCCACCATCTTGGATTCCAAATTGGCGTCAGTTGTCGACTTACGGCCTTCTGGTGGCCACCCCGTACAACTTTTTCTTTCTAGATGGTCAGAATCTCGAGATACAGATGATTCATATGTACAATAGCGCCACGTAGTGAGCCAATTCTGGACTACGTTCCACCAACCGAAAAGCCTCGACTCACTGAACAACTTTGATGGAAACAGTAACATTCTATATGGCCAGGATCTCGAAATATTCCATGTTGGAACCAATTAATACAAACATTTTGCATGCCAGCTAGCGCCACTTACTGAGCCAATCCCAAGCTAGCTAGCCCACCACGAGGTAGCCCTTTCCCTTCTTTATAAATTTTCTCAAGGCACCATGTATCTATAAAGTGAAAATCACAAAAACCTGGACGAGATCCCCATTGCGAGTGAGATAGTGGATGTACTGAGGGCTCTTCTGGGTCACTTGCAAGATTTGCAGATGGCAGTCCGTATGAGGAAGGGGAATACCCAAATAGCATCAATACGGCTCTCGATACCTGCAGCAAATAAACTGTTGGAGGCAGGAAAAGTCAAAGTATGGTAGTCAGTGTGCTCGCTAAAGATGGCCCCTTGGGTGTCCCAGCAAATGACGAGATGTTTCAAGTGCCTGGGCTTTCGTCACCTCGCAAAAAACTGCGAAGGCCCTGACAGATTCAAGCAATGTTGGAAATGTGGAGGAAGCGAACACGTTGCCAGCGAGTGCAAAAAACAACCGAAGTGTATGCTCTGCAAAGAAGATGATGGGAATGACCACGTAATGGGGGGCTTCAAATGGGGGGGTATCAATTGGCCCTTAGTGATGGTTGCTATGACATTCACGTTCTCACCGAGATCTGGCTTAACGGGAATAAGGCCTGTACTCGAAAACAAATGCACTAGACAAAAGTGTTTGCAAAAAAATATTTTAAGTCGGATTTTCTTGAAACTTTTAGGAAATAAACTAATACATATGGATTATGTTTGAGCAAAATTACTTTATTCAATTTCATTTCCATCGCTGAAAGCCCACCCCTTTCCCTTAAGGCCCCTCATTACATTTTGTGCAATGGTGGAGCCGACCTTTTTAGTTACTTTCATCAATTTCTTCAACTCCAGCTAGTTCTTTTTTTTTTTGTTGTAGTATTGTACTTTTTTTTTATTATTGTTTGCTAAATATAGTGTTCAATACAGAGTTCTACTAAAGATAAGTGCCACATTTTCTCATTTGCTTTTGACATTTTTCTTTTATAACTTATTCTAACCTAACCTAACCAAACTAAACCTAGCCTACTTCCGCCAGAGTACCATTCTTAAACACTTTGGACAATTTTTGAACTTTGGCTTTCATTATGGTCCAAAATCTTTCCACCGGACGAATCTCTGGTGAATTTGGGGGGTTGGCGGTTTTTGGTACAAAAACAACGTTATTGTCTCGCGCGTTATGGCATGATGCCAGGTCCGGCCAAAATAATGTCTCGCCTCCGTGGGACCGCAGGAAGGGCAACAAACGCTTCTGGAAGCACTAGGTGCGGTAAATCTCGCTGTTGATGGTACCCATTGTGATGTACGGTTTACTCAGTTTACCGCATTGGCATATGGCCTGCCAGAGCAAGTATTTTTTTGCGAATTTGTCCACTTTCTTCTTCCTTATGTCTTCCGGAACATCAAACCGTGATTTGGCAACGTAGAACTCCAGCCCCGGTATCTGCTTTGCGTCTGCCTTGATGTAGGTTTCGTCATCCATAAGCACACACATCGGTTTCAGTAACCACTCTCGATACTGCTTCCTTGCGCGGGATTTGGCCGCCATGTTTTGTTGATCACGCCGATTCGGTGCCTTGCGGACCCAGCTCGTTTCATGATTTGCTGATTGAACCAGGCGGAACACTTTGCCTTCAAAGCCGCGTTGCGAATCGAAACACTTGAAATAATCCAACACCTTCCGGGCCTTCACAGCGATTTTCTTCTTGTTTCGATGACATCTCAATAACCACTGAACCGATTGTTATGAAATTTTGCACATGTAAACAATTCCAAACTAGTTATACTCAGATTTTCATCAATTTTTACCCACGGACCCAGTTGAATCCAAGAGACAAGGTGATCATTCTTGGTGATTTCAACTTGGGCACGATTTTTTGGCAGCAAAATTCACTTGGTCACTACTTTCCTATCGTATGTCGATCTACGATTGGCATAACATCACGAGATCTGCTTGATGCGTATAGTACCGCTCAACTCAGGCAGCTGACTTGCATTCAAAACCGAGAATAATCGCATGCTTGATCTGAGCTTTTTTAGTGACGATTTGTGTGAGGATTGCACAGTTATTGAAGCACCAGCACCGCTAATTATCGAGTAACAGATACACCAATGTGAGAGCGTAGCCTACTGGAAGCGTTGGTTAAACTGGAGACACTAAGAGCTCCTTTATGAGGAATGGCCGTGAGTCCATCATCGACGTGACATTCTGCACACCAGAGTGACCACAAGGCAATCTGGTACAGTATCGGTGATAATAATGCTGGGCTGAGAAGTAGACCAAGTGGTGACGGGTGAAAATGGAAGATAAAGGACTTTGGCGTAGACCTCTTCGTCGAAGTTCTTTGTTTATTTGGCGGCCCTCCAGATATGAACGCGGATGATTTGACGGAGCTTTTAGCGAGAGTTTGTCATGCTACTGGAACTGCCGAAGAAACTGGAACCGAAGCATGGAAGGCGCCCAGCTTATTGGTGTTAGGGCGAACTGTCTCCGCGCCAGAAGACATGTTCAAAGATCGAGAACGGAAGAAGAAAGGGAGGTAAAAACGAACGCATTTCGTTCGGCAAAGGCGGCACTCAAGAAAGCGAAATAACTGAACAAAGCTAGTTGCTTCAAGGAGCTATGTCAGCACGACCCAGCGATCTAGCCTCCAACACCATACGATGATGTTGGGGGTAACAACGTTAACAATCGTGCACAAACGAGGAGCTCGGGACAGCTGTGAGAGATCGGAAGGTGAAGAATGCGCCATGTCCTGATGAAATCCCAAACGTGGCTTTGAAAGCGGCTGTTCAAGCATTTGCTGACATGTTCAGGTCTGCACAGCAGAGATGACTAGATGGATAGATGAAAGATTCAAAAACTGGTGTTGCTGCAAAGGAAACCTTCAGGGGAACTACAGACCCATATGTTTGCTGGACATATTCGACAAACTGTTGGATAAAATCATCCTTACCATGCTAACGAAGGATACGGAAAGCGAGCATGGACTGACAGGGAGGCAGTTTGTTTTTCAAAAAGAAAGATCTACGGTGGATGCCATCCAGATGGTGGTCGAAAAGGCACACGCCGAGGTCTTCGAAGCGCACCGATAATGCTAACGTTTCCGTTCGTCGTCGACTTTTCGGCAGACCTGAATCGAAAAACCCCCACAAGAGCCCTCGGGGCCGGCCGGGGCCCCCCGGGTTGGGGGGAAAAAGGGGGGGAGTTTGGGGGGCGGGGGGGGGGGGGGGGGGGGGGGGGGGGGGAAGGGGGGGGGGGGGGAATGAATAACTTTCTCGCCGGCGTGAATTGGAACACGACCCTTGCAAACGGGGATACGAATTCTGCTGCCTCGACTTTGTGTAACATTTTGCTGTACGCCGTTGATCAATTCGTGCCTAAGAAACTCAACCGTAAGCCTCCCAAACCTGCTTGGTCTAATTCCGACCTCAAACATTTGAAACGAGTTAAAAGGGCTGCTCTTAGGAAACACAGCAAATATCGCACCGATTCTACGAGGACAATTTACGCACGCGCCAACGACGACTACAAACACCTCAATAACAGCTTATACAACTCTCATCAGTCTCAATTGCAGAGCCGTCTCAAAACGAAACCGAAAAGCTTTTGGCGGTTCGTGAATGATCAACGGAAGGAAACCGGCTTACCATCCACCATGACTGACGGCACTCACGAAGCTGACTCTGTCGCGGATATCGCCAACTTGTTCCGTACGCAGTTTAGCAGTGTCTTCTGCGACGAAATGCTGGATGCCGAGGGCCTTGAAGCAGCTACTAGCAATGTTCCCCGTTTGTCTGTATTTGGATCTGCACTCACTATCCATAGTGATATGGTGATTTTAGCAGGGAAGCAGATGAAAAGCTCAACTGGATGTGGTCCTGATGGTATTCCTTCAATTGTCCTGAAGCGTTGCCTTAACACACTGGCTGTGCCCCTGGCTATGGTCTTCAATTTGTCATTAACTTCCGGTATGTTTCCTGAATGCTGGAAAGAGTCGTTTGTTTTCCCAATACACAAAAAGGGATGCAAACGATCCGTCACCAACTATCGTGGGATTGCTGCACTAAGTGCTGTATCTAAGCTATTCGAACTAATTGTTCTTCAAAGGCTGGTCCATGACTATTCACATACTATTTCTCCTGAACAACACGGTTTTATGCCCAAGCGCTCGACGGCGACCAACCTCACCGTATTTACATCGTTCGTCATCCGCGAAATGGAACGCGGTCATCAAGTAGACGCCATATACACAGATCTCTCTGCGGCCTTCGATAAAATGAACCATCAGATTGCAATTTCCAAATACGACAAAATGGGGGTTCACGATCAATTGTTGAACTGGCTCCGCTCATACCTGACTGGTAGAACTATGTCTGTGAAGATCTCAGATTATGCCTCGTCCAGCTTCGCAGTAACATCTGGCGTTCCGCAAGGCAGCCACCTTGGTCCATTTCTTTTCCTGTTATATATGAACGACGTGAACTTGGTCCTCAGATGCCTGAAATTATCCTACGCGGACGACCTAAAGCTGTACTACGTCGATAAAATGTGCCAGAAGACGCCGATTTTCTTCAACAGGAACTACAAGTGTTCGACGACTGGTGCCGGATCAACAGAATGTCCTTAAATGTATCCAAATGCTCGGCTATCTCCTTTGGCCGAAAACGTGCGATGTATCTCCACGAGTACATCCTTCGAGGAACACGCTTGAAACGCGAAACAACAGTCAAGGATCTGGGAGTAATGCTCGACTCCAAACTGTCATTCGAGAATCACATTGCCTATATTGTTTCTAAAGCCTCATCGCAGTTAGGATTCATCTTCCGCTTCGCAAAAAACTTCAAAGACGTTTATTGCCTGAAGGCACTATTTTGCTCTTTGGTTCGTCCTTTTTTGGAGTACTGTACTGTCGTTTGGTCCCCTTTCTACCAAAATGCAGTCCAGAGGATCGAAGCCGTTCAGCGAAGGTTTATACGCTTTGCTTTGCGACATCTTCGTTGGCAAGACCCTCGCAGATTGCCAAGTTATGAAAGTCGGTGTAAGCTCATCAGCCTGGAATTGTTGGAAGGGAGGCGTATGGTGGCCAAAGCGTGTTTCGTTGGTGATCTCCTTCAGGGAAACATCGACTGTTCAACTTTACTTGGTCTCTTGAACATCAACACTCGACGACGAAACCTACGTTTACAATCTTTCTTTATAAACCGGCACTCAAGGACCAACTACGGCAAACACGAACCTGTGCTAAGCATGTGTCGCGTTTTCAACAGCTGTTATAACGTGTTTAATTTTAATGTATCCCGTGATGTTAATAAGCGTTGTTTCCGAAGATGTATGTGTTAGTTATTGTATGTAATTAAGTTTTATCTAGTTGTCATTGGGATAAACATTTTTATCTGTTGACGAATAAATAAATAAATACATAAATAAAGGTGGAATAAAAGGGGGGGGGTGTAGGTTGGGGGTGTTATGGTTCCGGGAGGACAAGGGCTCAAAGAACAAGCATTGTTTTTTTTACTGGGTTGGGTTGTTACTCATCCCCACGTATCCTGAAGTACCTTATCAAGAATCTTCTAATGATTGTTTAGTCTCCTTGTTTGTAAACAAAAATAAAATAAAACAAACTTTGAAAAGTGGATAATCATTCTACAAAATTGAGCAGCACTTGGAAATTATATAACTTTCTTATTTTAAACTTAAATAAGCACGGTTTGTTTCAGATGCTTTATGAAAGACTGTCATATTTTTTCAAAGCATAGAAGAAGGATGCTAAACAGCATAGCCCCTCCCCGAAATAATACCTAACGATGGTCCCGGGAGGACAAGGGCTCAAAGAACAAGCATTGTTTTTTTTACTGGGTTGGGTTGTTACTCATCCCCACGTATCCTGAAGTACCTTATCAAGAATCTTCTAATGATTGTTTAGTCTCCTTGTTTGTAAACAAAAATAAAATAAAACAAACTTTGAAAAGTGGATAATCATTCTACAAAATTGAGCAGCACCTGGAAATTGAATAACTTTCTTATTTTAAACTCAAATAAGCACGGTTTGTTTCAGATGCTTTATGAAAGACTGTCATATTTTTTCAAAGTGCCTCCCTGTTTCAGCTCAACTTTAATGTCGCTTTGTTAAATAAAAGCTGAATATAAAATCAAAATCCCATACGAAACTTCAAGTCGATAGCCGTTAAGCTAAACGGTTTAAAGAAATCTGAAACTTTTCAGGGATGGTTTTTGGAACATTTCTGACCATAATATACAATGCAAATTCGTTTTTTTTTTTTTTTTTTTGAAAATCGACACAGCCTACGAGCCATATCAGTGTTATAATGCTGTCGACGAATGTCTGATGAGACTACAGTATACCATTTGCTTGTTACCGTAGAATTAAGTTATTCATGATTGAACGAAATCAATGTAATATCCATAAAGCTAACGTGATTAAATGATGAATTAACTATATAACAGGTAAGTTATTCTGTAGTTTATGGCAAAAACTATTGTGAGAAAAATCGTCTGTTAAAAACGCTTAGGAGTTCAGTATTTCAAAACACAGAGTAAAGGAGAAATTTATTAAATTCTCAACAAATAATGCTTGGAAAATCAACGTTATTCCGTTAGTGTGTTCGTTTTGGGGATCGTTTTGTTTTATTACCGTGCTGATTTTACTGATAGCAACGAAACCGCTTATGGAACTAGCTACTTTCGAGTACAATCATGACTGATGCGTACAAAAGATTGCTTTCTCCCGATTGAATTCTAGTTCCGTGTTCATATCTTTTCATGTTGACATTGTAACAAGTTCTCGTGAAATGTTGGCAAAGATAATGTCTGGAGTAAGCTAGCAGCCTTCTCGAAATCACAAAACCTGTATAAAAACAAGTTTTGCAGAAAGGAGAAGTTAGTATCGGTTTGGTTTATTTCTGATTCATACTTGTGAGAAGCAGTGCGAAACGTTGTAGTGAGATGAAATTGTTAGTTTTAGTGATTGCCTTCTGTGGCATCACTATTAGAGCACAGGCACCTTGTACTACAACAACATGTCTGATTAATTGCCCGTTGGATGCACGATGCCCGTCATATAATCCTATCAAGGCAGTGCTGCTACCACATACGATATGTTCTAAATTCTTGAAATGTCACAACGGCCGTGCCTGTACATACGACTGCCCTGTTGGACTGCACTTCAACAAAGCCAAGGAGGCGTGCGATTGGCCAGAACAGGCTTGCTGTGATCCAAATGTTCCCTGTAGGCCAGACCCATGCCGACCAGGAAACGGATGTAACACACCATCACCACCTACACCACCAACACCCTGCCCACCAATTATTTGTCCTACGCCAACACCACCATGTGGAGGAGGAAATAACTGTGACAACTGTGATCCTAACCCGCTATGCCCGCTGTTCAATCCACCGAAACCATTACTTCTTCGCCACAGAGATTGTACCAGATACTACAAGTGTGAAACCGGCAGAGCTTGTGAAATGGTTTGCCCTCCAGGACTGCACTTCAATGTTGCCAAACAAGTATGTGATTGGCCGTGGTTTGCCTGCTGCGACCCAACCATTGAATGTAGACCAAATCCCTGTGATACCAACGAATGTCCTCCAACAAACATTCCGCCGACATGCATTTCTGGATGGAACTGCTAGTGATATAAGTTACGCTGACCGATAATCATAAAAGCTTACACTTGAAAGTAAAACACTTTGGTTTAAAATAAAGTTGTCCGAAAATCCACTTACCAGCCTCCGAATATACATCATATATAGCAACTTTAAGCTCTCGATGTCGGTAGTAAAAGTGATTTTTACCCTTCTTACACCAAAAGAAGGGTATTAAGATCGCTTGAAAACTCGACTTTTTATCCGAGGCCCAGAGGATCGAGTGTCATATACCATTCGACCCCAACTCGACGAACTGAGCACATGTTCGGCTCCTGTTGTTATTTTGTTAGCATCATTTTCGACATGCGTCTTGCTGAGCCCTTTGGCTCCTATAAGTAGTCGGTTAATTGTTAATTGTCCTCCCACATCAAGGGACGAACCTCGCACATTATTGTCCTCCCACATCAATGGACGAACTGGTAGGATACCGAGGTCGGTCCGGCGATTCCGGGTGGATACTGACTTCCGGTTCGCTGGCGCCCCCACGATCCAAATCCAGTATTTGTCCGCGCTCTAATCGACTAGTCCCCGGCGGTGGACCTAGCCTACACCGACGAAGAGTTCCCCGGCGGTGGACATTCTTCCGATACCGATTCTTCTGTTATTCATGGGCACACCGGTAGGGTGTCGAAGTCAATGCAGCGATGCCGGTGGAGCCAGGCGTCCGGTTCACTGGTGCTCCGACGAGCCAGTCCGGTGCTGCTTTGAGATCTACTCAACTAGTCCCCGGCAGTGGATCTAGCCTACTCTGGCGGAGAGTTCCCCGGCGAAAGAATTTCTCCCGAAACCGATCTAGGCAGTGGCGCTGGAACGTTGATCATTACACCACTTCCTCTGCAGTTCGGACAGTTTTTGCGTTACTACCCGGTCGACAGCGTTCCATTTCTCTTCTTCGTGGCATATTTCGCGTACGACATTGTCGGTGGTTATACCAGGCATATCCCTGCGCGCTTCTTCGAATCTAGGACATTCGAAGACGACGTGCTCCGGTGTCTCTTCTAAGTTTCCGCACTCTGAACAGAGAGGCCAAACCGATGCAGATATTTCCGGAAGCAGTCGTGCCTCAACAGGAACTGCGTCAGATGGAAGTTCACTTCTCCATGCTTCCTATTCACCCACGCAGACACATCCGGGATGAACCGGTGGGTCCACCTTCCATTTCCCGCATTGTACCACTCTTGCTGCCACTTAGCCAACGAGTCCGTTCTGACGATACCCCTCACGTTCCTTGTATTCCTCCTCTGATAGCATTCCACGTCCTCGACCAGGGTGATGTAAATGGGCATCATCCCAGCGATAACGCATACTGCCTCCGATGAAATCGTTTGGTAGGCGCTTGCGACCCGCAAGGCCATGAGTCGGAATACTCTGTTCAGTTTTTCCCGGTTACGCTTTGTTTTGAGCGTTGCGGCCCAGGCCGGAACTCCATACCTCAGAATTGAGGGTGCAACGCTTGCCAGAAGGTGTATTTTTCTGCTCCTCGGCCCGCCGACGTTTGGCATGATCCGTGCTATTGCGTTGACAGCCTTTGACGCCTTTTCGCAGGCGTAATCAACATGTGCGTTGAAATTGTCGTGGAAACGGTCGTCAACTATCCCCCCAGGTGCTTCAGCGCGCGCTTCGATGCGATTTCGTGTTCTCCGACGTTGATGTTTACTAGTTGAACGGCTTTCGGTTGCTCACTAACACTACCTCCGCCTTAAGATGGGCCAGCTGCAGTTTTGCTCCTGTCATCCACGCTTCAATGGTATCCAGCGCCTCCGCCGTCAACATCTTGACTTCCTCTAACGTCTCGTCAGCTATAGTGACCACGACATCGTCAGCGAATCCAACGATTTCAACTCCACTGGGTAGCTGCAGCGTTAGTACTCCGTCGTACATCGCGTTCCAGAGCGTTGGACCTAGAATGGAACCTTGTGGCACCCCCGCCGTAATCGTGATTGATTTTTGGCCCAATTCCTTTTTGTACACCAGGACTCTGTACTTGAAGTAACTTTTCAGCATCCTGCACAAGTAGCTGGGAACACACAACCTATGCAGTGCTACGGTGATAGCCTCCCAGCTAGCAGTATTGAAAGCGTTTTTCACGTCGATTGTTACTACGGCGCAAAATCGATTTCCTCTTCTGTGTGGATGCCTTCTCTGCACTATACACGACTGTCCGGATTGCATCCGCCGTTGAGATTCCCTTTCGGAATACGAATTGCCTCCTCGATAGACCACTCTCGCTCTCCGTGCACTGTGTGAGCCTGTTAAGGATGATCCTTTCCAGTAGCTTTCTAAGGGTATCCAACAAACATATAGGTCTATACGATGCTGGGCATCTGTCCAGCATCTGTCTGGAAAATAGCCTTCATCCAAACATTTCTGTAGCACCATCCTGAACATTTCAGGGAACGCCTGTATAGCGGTTTTTAGCACTACATTGGGGATTCCATCCGGGCCAGGGGCTTTCTTCACCTTCAGACCCTTCGCAACTATTACGAGCTCTTCGTTGGAGATCCGTGAGCCATCCCAAGTAGCAATTCAAATGCAAATTGGTTTTATTCATGTTTTATGGTAGTTTTATCAGAGCATTATGGAGTTCATCCGGTTTTATCAGAGCATATTCCAAGTTAAAGTGGTTTTAATTCATTAACAGCTCTTAAGAGTGATTAGAGAACACTTGAAGAAACCTCCATAAAACTACATCATTTATAAGTGTAATCCACCTTATCAGTAGTTTTATAAGATACTTGATCCCCCTCTCAAGACATCGTTTCGCAACTTGCATAAAACCTGTTAAAAGTTTTGTAAAAATTTTATGACATTCTTCTTTAAGATTAATGTATCTTGGGAATGCTGCCATAAAACTCTCTTAGAACCATTTGATTTTAAATAAGAGCACATATTCTTGAGAAAGAACATTATGTGAAAAATAAACAAACTGTCACAACGGACGCCCACAGGTGGAAGAAATTAAAAACTAGCGGATCGTTCAAGCGGAAATTCAATAAAAACCTATCCAATATATTGAACACTCCTTCATCTCAGCCACCAACGACAATTTTTTTTTTTTGACCATTCCATTGGATTCGCAGCCTACTGAGACTAACTTATCAAAAGGGTCTATGTGAAACGAATAAAATAAAATGGTGCAATGCGTCGCCAGTTGAAAACCGAAATGCATAACTCATGATATTTCATTTTATGCCAGTTGTGCAAGTTAAACCTAACGTCTCAGGTAGTGCGTTATATGGCGCACCACCGTGGAAATACAGCGCAGTACTTTTGACGTAAGGTTTAATGTGCACTACGATTGTAAATGGTTATGTTAATGTTGAATTCTCCCGAGTCGTGCATTTCAGTTCCCAATAGGCTACACAATATTTATACTCGTTGCAAGTAAAAATTATTTATTATTATTAAATCATTTATTTGTACAGGCTCAATCGAATCAACTTTACAGAGCCAAGTTTTCATATTTATATACATCAATTATCTTAAAACTAATGTTAAGGGGATAGAACCGATTACTCGCGGCCGTCTCGAGGTTAATAGGAGTAACAATTGTATGGATGGGAAGATAGGCGGGAATTTTAAGTATGGTTTACATAAAATATTTATTTTAAATTCTGAATTGTCAAAAAACTTATAACTATACAACTTTAGGTTTTCTTTTGACTTTAACATTTTTGAGAATGAGAAAAAAAAACACACACACAAACACAGAGAAAAAAAAAACTTAAAGTAAACATACAGGTTAAACTAACTACAATCTAAGGCTAATGTTAGTCAAAAACACATAAATGAGTTTCATAAACTCCAGATCACGTATAGCCAAAATATCTCGAACCGGTACATTGGGTTGTCTACCTCGAGCCCGAAGGGAATCATAAAGCTCAGATCTGACTCCACGATGCTCAGCACATGACCAAATAATGTGATCTGCGTCCTGGTAACCTTGTCCACATTCACAGAGATTGCTGTCGCTCAGCCCAACACGGTATAAATGAGCGTTCAAAGAATAATGATTGGACATGAGGCGAGACATCACACGAATGAAATCTCGACCCACATCTATCCCTCCAAACCAAGATTTCTTCGACACCTTTGGGATGATAGAATGTTGCCATCGCCCCAAATCTCCTTTACTCCATTTATACTGCCAGCTGACGAGTGACTGTTGACGAAAAATAGTAAAAAATTCATTAAAGGCGATTTGTCGATCATAAATATCGCCTTCTATAGCGCCCACCTTTGCCAGCGAGTCCGCTCTCTCATTGCCCAGAATTGAACAATGAGATGGGACCCATACAAAGGTGATGATAAAATAACGCGAAGATAAAGCACTTAGAAGCTCCTGTATTTTCATGAGAAAATACGAGGAGTGCTTTACCGGCCTCAAGGAGCGAATAGACTCTATAGAACTGAGACTATCCGTGAAAATGTAATACTGATCCGGTGTTAGTGAGGCAACAATTTCTAGCGTAAAGTGTATTGCCGCTAATTCAGCGACATATACGGAACAAGGAGCTTGAAGTTTACGATTGGCGCTATAAATTTCATTAAATATACCAAAGCCTGCTGACTCCTCTATCAATGATCCGTCGGTGAAGAACGATTTAGTGGAATCAACTTGGCCAAACTTTGCCGCAAATATCACCGGAGCAATCATAGGACGATGATGCTCTGGGATTCCATGAAGCTCCTGCATCATGGATAAATCAAAATGAACCGAATTATCGAAATCGGAGAAGCAAACACGATTGGAAATGTTCGGCAAAGGGCTGACATCCTGTGTTATGTACAAATGGTACAAAGTCATGAAGCGAGTTTGAGGATTCAACTCGAGAAGCTTCTCAAAATTTTCGATTACCTGGGGGTTCATTACTTCACACCTGGTGAGGAGCCGGAGAGATAACTCTGTAAACCGATCCGAGAGTGGCAACATGCCGGCCAGCACTTCAAGACTCATGGTGTGAGTCGAGTGCATGCAACCTAACGCGATACGAAGACACCGATACTGAATACGTTCCAGTTTTATGATGTGCGACCGAGCCGCTGACTGAAAACAAAAACTACCGTATTCGATAACCGACAAAATCGTTGTCCGGTACAACGTTAGAAGATCTTGCGGATGCGCTCCCCACCAGGTCCCGGTAATTGTTCGAAGAAAGTTGATCCTTTGCTGGCACTTTCGCTTCAGATACTCAATGTGGGATCTCCAGGTGCACTTTGAATCGAACCAGACCCCAAGATATTTAAAGGACATTGAATGAGTTATCGGCTTACCCCAAATTTGAAGCTTCGGTTGTGCTGGGTTATGCTTCCTTGAAAAAACTACCAACTCTGTTTTCTCCGTAGAGAATTCGATACCTAGCTCTAGAGCCCAAGTAGACAAATTGTCTAAGGTATCCTGTAAAGGTCCTTGCAGATCGACCCCATTGGGTCCCGTGACAGACACCACGCCGTCATCCGCAAGTTGTCTCAACGTACAGTTGTCATTTAGACAACTGTCAATGTCTTTGACATAAACATTATACAAAAGAGGGCTTAAACATGATCCCTGGGGGAGACCCATGTAGCTAAATCGGGAAGCTGTAGAGGTTCCATGAGAGAAGCTCATATGTTTCTCTGACAGCAAATTATACAAAAAATTATTCATTAATGGTGAAAAGCCACAAGCGTGGAGTTTATCTGAAAGAACTTCAACAGATACTGAATCAAAAGCCCCCTTTATGTCCAAGAACACAGAAGCCATTTGCTCTTTTTTAGCAAAAGCTAACTGAATATCTGTGGAAAGCAACGCGAGACAGTCGTTCGTTCCCTTACCCCTACGGAAACCATATTGAGTATCTGACAGCAGGTTATTCGTCTCAACCCATTTGTCCAGACGGAAGAGGATCATTTTCTCCAACAACTTTCGAAAACAAGATAACACCGCGATGGGTCGATAGGAGTTGTGGTCAGACGCGGGTTTACCAGGTTTCTGAATGGCTATAACTCTCACCCGTCTCCAATCATCCGGTACAATGTTGAGTTCCAGAAACTGATTAAACAAGTACAACATGCGCCTCTTAGCGACGTCTGGGAGGTTCTTAAGCAAGTTGAACTTGATTCTATCAGCTCCTGGAGCCGTATTGCCACACGAAAGGAGCGCGAGAGAGAGTTCTACCATTGAAAAAGGTTGGCTGTTCTCATCTATCGAATTCGTGGTTTCGCGAAGAATCATCCGTGCCGGCACAGAATCTGGACAAACTTTTCGCGCGAACTTGAGGATCCATTGGTCCGAGTACTCTTCGCTCTCGTTGTTCTTAGTTCGGTTACGCAATCTTCGCGCCGTGTTCCAGAGAGTACTCATCGACGTCTCGCGCGATAGCCCGTCCACGAATCTTCGCCAGTAACCGCGTTTCTTGGCCTTGATGAGACTCTTATGTTCGCGTTCGAGAGCCGTGTATACTTCGAAGTGCTCAGGTATTCCACGTCTACGAAAAACTTTAAACGCGTCGGACTTTTTACGGTAAACCTCGGTGCACTGTTGATCCCACCATGGAGAAGGAGGTTTCCTACGAAATGACGTTCCTGGAACTGGTCGAGTTTGAGCTTGAAGCGCGCTGTCTAAGATCAGGTTGGAGAGGAAGTTATATTCCTCCAGCGGTGGAAGCTCTTCTACCGTCGTTACGGCTTCCTCTACTGCTGTCCTGAACTTTGTCCAATCGATGTAACGGGTAAGATCATACGCGACGTTGATGGATTCCGACGGATTGAACCCGGTGGCAATCGAAATTTTTATGGGCAAGTGATCACTACCGTGGGGATCTTGAATCACATCCCATGTGCAATCCAACGATAATGAATTCGAACAAAGTGTGAGGTCTAATCTACTGCCAATTGAGGATGGACCAGCCAAACGTGTTACTTCTCCATTGTTAAGAACTGTCATATTGAAGTTGTCACAGAGGTCATATAACAAGGAAGACCGGTTGTCGTCGTACAGTTCTCCCCAGCCTGTACCGTGAGAGTTAAAATCTCCCATGATCAACCGCGGAGCAGGAAGAACCGAACAAATATCTGAAAGTTGTTTTTGGTTTATTGAGGCTCTAGGAGGAATATAAACGGAAGCAATGCAAAGGCTTTTATTTTTAATAACAGCCTGACATGCGACAACTTCAATACCTGGAATTGGAGGAAAATTCACTCTATAGAAGGAGTAGCACTTTTTGATCCCCAAAAGTACTCCTCCTCCACGTGAATCCTCACGATCAAGACGAATAATGTTGAAATCATGAAACGGAAGATCGATTTCGGGAGAGAGCCATGTTTCACAAATAGCAAATGCATCACAACCGGTATTGTGAGCCAAAAATTTGAAAGATTCCAATTTAGGAACAAAACTTCGACAATTCCACTGCAGAACAGTGATCAAATCCCCGACCTCATTTGGAAAATTATCCATCGAAGGAAATGATAGCTGCAAGGAGGGGCCACTTAATTGTCAATTGCTTCAAGAAAGTCTTCACTGTGGGAAGCATTGCCAATACAATGCTTTTGAGAGGGTCAGAAATTTCAAGGTACTTGAAGATACCTTCGACAATGTTATCAAATGAGAACAGCCCGCTTGAGGAGGGGGCTTCTGTTCTTAAAAGCGGGGCATCAGGGCTTTTGGATGTCCCCGGGAGAGATGGAAAGTCCTGGGTGTAGTTAGTACTACGAAAACCAGGAGGAATTGGATTTTCCTTTTTCCCACCTTTTTTTGAAGTAGGCATGCTGGTCTCGGGCTTCTTTTCAGCAACTTTCCGTGGGCGGACGCGTCTTCGCTTCCGTGGGGCACCTTCCGGAAAACTGCACGATGTTCCCTCTTCAGCCAAATCAAAGTCAGACTCGTCATCTGACAGAGGAGCAAAGGGATTTGTATTAGCATCGGGTGATGGTGTGGCTTTTTTCACCATTTCGGCGAAAGATTGCCTGGAACGCTGTTTTAGCGAGCGTTCCAATTGTTCCCCGCGTTGTTTGTACGCCGGGCATGACGAGAGAGCATGAGGAGGAGTTCCCTTACAGAAAGCGCATTTTGGTGTGCTGTCTGCGCAGGCGCCATCCTCGTGTTTCTCCCCGCAGTTGGAACAGCGTGCCTTATTGCCGCAATGGGAGGTCGTATGTCCCATCTGCTGGCATTTTTGGCAGGTCATGACCCGAGGTACGAACAACCGCACAGGTAGTCGAAGTTTTCCCAACTCGACGTATTGAGGGAGGGCTGAGCCAGCGAAGGTCACACGAAACGAGTCTGACGGTGTAAACTTCTTTTCACCCTTAGTGATCGATACTGTGCCAAGTCTTATCACATCCAGTATCTTCACTGGAGAAAGCAGGTGATTCTTAAATCGACCAACCCCCTGTTTCAGCAGGATCTCAGGGTTCACACTCGTTTCGGTGACCACACCTTCAATTTCAATACCCCGAGCTGGGATATACACCCGATACTCGAGTGTAAAAAGCTGAGAGACAGCAATCTCGTTAGCTTGCTTAAGGTTGGACACAACGACCCGAAGTTTATTCGGTCTCACTTTTATTATCTCGGTCACGGCCGAGAATCGCTTCGTCAGATCGTTGGAGATCTGATATACATTAAGAGGTTTCGTTTTGGGCTGAAAGAAGACAACCCATGGACCAGCTGAACCATCTGGATAAGCACGTGATCGGGTAACCTTATGAGCTACCCCATCATTTCGCGCCATAGATGATTCGTCTTCCGACAAATCATCCATGGCTTTCACGTGGGAGTTTATGACGCTCAAACCCTCACGCAATTAAAAATAATCGAACACAGAAAAACAAACTAAAGCTAAAAACACTCTCTCACACACACACGCACTCACTCAAAATTAAATTATAATGTATTCAGGAGAAACAAAAACTTATCTTATATGTATCACTGATCTGCTGCAGCCGGTCAACGAATGTGCTGCTGCTGCCGAGCGACGATGTGTGGTCGCTTGTACGGGCTAGACGTGGAGCTCAGCGATGATGAAAATGATGACGATGATGAAGACGCTGGTCGGTGGTGGTTGGCAGATGAACCATTGCACGCTACACACGATGGACTGCTGGTGTGCGTGCCGTGAATAGATGCGGGGCAATATGGCTATTCGATTGCTAATTGCAATTAATAGCGTCGTTGCACTGATTAACACACGTTTTCTTCTTCAGAAAAAGCAAAACTCGATATCAACTGCGATGAGGACACTATCGAGAGAAAAAAAAACTGCACTTGGAAACAACGCGTGACAAACTTTCAAAGCAACGGAGAGCGTACACAACGAACCGCACCGTTCGCTTGTTCACTGGACAATATAACAATGCTACTCACAGAAAATGGAAACTATAATACTATCCCAAACTTGACGTCTG